>CM076661.1:19241049-19417430 GCA_038496675.1 Rachycentron canadum
CACACACACACACACACACACACACACACACACACACACACACACACACACACACACACACACACACACACACACACACACACACACGCGCGCGCACTTGCTTTTTCTGAAGCTCTCCAAAAAAAGGAAGAGAGGAGCCAGGGCCTCAGAGTCCAATAAGAGCAGACAGTATTCAGCTCATGTTAAGTGTGAAATTCAATGTACAGTTTCTCACACTATTCAATTATATATTATTTTGGTCAAATCAAAATCACATACAGTAACTCACCTGTTTCTGTCATACAACTGTGTTAGAAATATAAAAACATTGCCTATCATCTCCAACTACCACAAAACCACTAGTCTAAGATGTATATTTTCATGGACTCCATACTTATGGCATGGCTTTCAGATATACAAAAACAATTACCCAAATAGTGGATAAATACATTTGAATGTAATAAATACCACAGTAAAGGATGTAGCCTGTTGAAGTTATTTGGATGAGGCGTGAGTGCAGCCTGCTCTTCAATGACACACGAGTTGTGGGACAGATTCTCAATGAACAGGCCCCGAGCCAGTGTACAAGGCCAAAAAAAAAAAACCTTGGCTCTCTCAAATAAAACTGCATCATTTCATGAACTCCATAGGAAAATTACACTAAGGGATAACTGTGGGAAGGAAATGTATTTTGGCAAGTGGCTGACTCAGGGCTTTGGCTACACTGTACACTCCAGTGAATTTTTGTTGGACAGCATCCATGAAACAGCTGAAATCCTATTAAAAGTTACTGCTGCAAGACAATAAGAATGAAGTGAGGCTGGTGGTTCATAAACTTCATGTCTAAATTGTGCTCTGCAGAGAGTTCACTCCAAGACACTCTGGGTCAAATCAACAGGATGAAGAACTTGGAGAGGGAGACTCAGACAGTTATCAGCTTTAATTTCTGTGCTTCTTCTGGCCTGGAAGTCAGATGTTTCTCCATAGAGCAATCATTGTCTGTGCAGCAAGAGGCAAATCTAAGCTGACAGTAAATTTGGCCTTTCCTTCCCCTCAGGGAACTCCCCAGAGGTAGTTGTTGATGGATCAGAGAACAACAGAAATCTACTGTACCACATGTGCAGTGCACTTATAGGAAATGGGTTTATATCTAACAATGAACATACTAACTAACACTTTTTCATGTGTTTCAGGTCCTGTCACAATCATTGCACATGTCAGTTATACACATATACACACATAAAATGTGTTGAACCACAATACACAACTTTTGTGAGCTTTGGTGGCTTTCTGCTTTCAGTGACTTCCTTACTTACACCGGCACACAGACACACCTTTATCACTGTAACACTAACCACCACACGAATAGCTTGTACACTATCTGAGAAATTACTATTTATGCAAAACAGGTTTGTGTCAACAGACCATAAAAAAATCAAACATGCAAATCCTGTCTGGGAGCGTGAAATGCAAAAGTAGAAGTAGATGCAAATATTTGAATAAGTTTGGTTCCCAACACCAAGTCATGCAGTAAAAACCTGATGGATGTCCTGACATTTGTTTTCTCAGTTATCTAATATCAGATTGTAAGCAATTATAGTTACAAATTGTATCTGCATTTCATGCAGTGTGAGTCTGTGAGAGAGAGAGAAAGATATTATTGATGTTTTACAGTGAACCATGTACATGGTTAGTGCTTTGGTGTACAGTATCTACCTACGACAAATACTCTGACTGACATTCAGTTTACAGTGAGACAGGATGGCAGGGCTTTCCTAAAAGAGAAGGAGTAACAGGGTTTCACCATCATTTCAGCTACAATGTGGTGTTAAATGGATGCTTCTATGCAATTTTACTGACTAAACTTGGAATCACTGGCTACTCTGATCCACAATAATTAACTTGTAGTCTGCATATGATCATCAAAAGTTACAGAGATGTTTACCAGCTGGATTTGAGTTCACCCAGTTCATTTGCCCGATGCACTGACAAAAATCTTTTTCATAAAACTTAGTATAAACACAGGATAAACATTTACTCTTGCTTGTTTCAGTTCATTCTTTATTTCAGCTCTTGTATAATACAGTGGTTAAGCCTGGATTGCTCCACTCTAACCTGGATAGGTCGCCTCATACTATAATCCTTGCAGGTAAGCGTTGACACTGCCTTTCCTGAAGTGTCAGTTTTGGATTAATAGCAGTAGACTCAAAGCTGTTACACCACATTTTGGCCTTGACTGTACAGTCAGGTTCAACATAATATTTTTACATTTCAAAGCTTGATCTTTCCAGCACAAGTGAAATGTATGAACACAAAAGCCAAGGTGGCCCAGGTAGACCTGCATTTGTCAGAATAGTGGAATCCATGAGGTGGAGGGGTAGAATTCACAGTTGAATTCACAGTGTACTCTGAGAAGACAACCACCATGTTCAAGACAAACTACTTTCAAAGCAGAACATAATGTACACGTGAAGCACACAAATCCAATCAGATGTTCAATCAGGAACGCCCACAGTCACATCCTTTCCCACATGCTTATTAGTCATTAGCATCACATTCACGGTGAAAACAAATCATGGTAAAGGAGATGTGTTGTGTTCAGATGTGAAAATTACATTTAAAGGTTATATTACCTTCTAGTCCTGCACTTACATCATTCAAATATTATCTTCATGTAAATCACTGACAGTGGTTTTCATCATCTTACCCAACTTCTAAATTTGGCTCCACCACTACTTTGCATGACAAATATTCAAATTAAGGTAAGAATTTAGTCTGCTAGCAGCCATGACAGTAACATTGTACTGCAGAGCACCACACTCACTTACAGGCTCTTTGCAGATTTTTCTCAGTTTTCAAACGTTTTGCAGTGGGTCGGACCCCTAACCAAAAGAGGGGATTTTCGTGTATTCATACAATCTGCTACCTGCTAATCAAACAATACAATGCAATACGCAGTGCTATTTTAAACATATCTGCACATTTCTGTATGCATTACAGAATAATAACTGTGGTATGATGTGCATAGCTATTTAGAGATAATTCTCAGGAAATATGTATATAAAGTGATATGGGAAAAAATGAAAAGCTAGCTCTTACATATTGAAAGGTTTATATTAAAGCCTCATAATTTATAGATGGCAAAGTTATCTTTTCTTGTTCATATTAGACCTACACCAGTGTGTATTGGGCCAGCTGGGACACATAAGCAAAGTGAAAGTGAGACTCTATGAAACTCCAAAGCATAAAAACTGCTTTTGTGTGCATGCAGAGACAGACAAAGAGCTGTGTGTTTGTGTGTCAAGAACAGTTGAATGAAATCCTTGTCAGTCCCTTGCAACGCTGAGCAGCTTGCTAAGCTGGATCAATGGCAATGTCACAGCGTACACACACCACCCAGTTCACACACATATCAGCTTTGCGCTGTCCTTCCACACAGATATAGACACACTCAATTCCCCCTCTCATGAAAACACACAACACAGGGTAAGAGATGGCTGATACACTTTCCCTCACACTCCAGTGAATCTTCCCCGTAGTGGAGCAAAGTAGTCTTGATTAGTGTAAGCTCCTGGGATTGCAACTGTAACATTACCTAAGAGCCCTTCAGTCCCCTGTCAATTATCCTGTAATGGTCATTCAGCCCTAAATGAGCTAGTGACCACAAGCGCAAACCTCAAACTCAAATATTATCTGAGTTACTAATGAAAAACTCACAGCATCTATAGCAAACCCCCAAACTTAATCAAATAATAATAGATAATAATACGCAATCTTTAGAGGATGGTCTAAAAACTCTCTGCATACTGAGTTTATTTTTACACAGTAAAACATCCCACTGAGTAAAACTCAGTATCTCTCAGGCTATAGAGTGCACAACTAAATCAATGAAGTCCTGTTTTTAAAGCTAGCTCCAGTTTATTACTTGTGTCTTATATTTGTTTCCCAGACCATCATATCTATAAGTAATAATAATCCTGTGCTTACCAAAGTGATTTGGGAGATTTGGAGCACTGACAGTGAATAAATGCAGAAAGAAATATGAGTAATCGGATAATCACACATGTTTTAAACAAACCCACAGATGAGGCAACCTTCTTGGAGGAGAAAACAAAGACAGACATTCATCCACATTTACAGACTTCCTGATTACTTGTGAATGATGTTGCCATGTTCTTTCGTATAAGTATGTAACTTTGTGAGTATAATTATAGCTATTGTTACTCAAATAACTGATTGAAATGAATGAAAATTTTGGTTTCTGTCATTAAAATTTGGTGCGCTGATTGGTGCTGGCTCATGCTATTTCAAATCCATTGTATAGATGCAGGTTGTGGAGTATCCCAAAAGTCGCCTACTAGCTTTGATAGTATAACTTAATTTTTATACTACAACAGTTCAATACTTCTTTGACTCACAACACTGGTTTAAAAGTTTGCCTTGATGATTAGAATTGTTTCCAATGGGAATTCCTTGGTATAAACCCTGTCTACCAGATATAAGCGTGACCAAAAGAGAAACTGCGCCTTGGATAAGATATAGGCACCAGACCTATTCGCTATTCATAATTCACTTCTCCCATCACACTAACCACTCTCAGCAGAAAGAATCCTCCAACTGAGCAGAGCAACAAACACAAACAAAAGCAGACAATGGGGATGGCACACTTTCCCCAGTATCCGTGGCCAGGCCTTTGAACAGGAGCGCTTTGGCACAAAATGGCTGCCATGCGACTATACAGTTGGTTGACGCACAATGGTGTTGTGGATGGAGCAAGTTAGTGACCCATGGAGGATACAATTCACCCTCCTACTCACCAAAAAGAGGCATTATGCAAACTGAGCCGGCAGCAACAATTGAGGACCACTTACATGGATTCTGTTGTGGAAAATTGGAGGGTACAGATGTAGATGTTGACTCTAGGGTTTTATACTGAAATGTTTTTTTGTTGTTATAGCCTTTGTGTATATTTAAATGATGCCCCACACACAAACAGCCGTTCTCTCTACAGATGGAAAACCTGAACAAGAGAACCCTGACCATGAGGTGTGGACACAGTTTTACTTTCTCAAATGACAAAGTACAGTTTATGAGCCAATGAGTGTCCCTATGAGAGTGGGACAGTGTGTTGACATGCCACATGTTTACTGATGTGTTTGTGTGGCAATGTGGACCTCCAGTTGCTGCTGGTAAACATCTGGCTCTGTCCTGTGAGCCACAGCTCGTGCATTCCCTCTTACATGGTAATGAATGGGTTGAGATACTTGGAAGCACAAAATACCTCCAAACAGCACACGCTTGAATGTCAGAGCACACAGGCTGTCAATGTCCACAGAGATCCGCAGCGTGTAACTGTATAGGAGTGTGTATCTGTGTGTGTTTGCGTGTGAAAGAGAGGAGAGTGTTAATGAACTCACTATAACCCCCCTCCTTCAAGCAGGGTAACAAGCTGAGAGCTCAGTGTTTAAGCTGCGCAGTCAACTGGCCTACAAATGAACAAGTCACAAGACAAAAGTAAATCTTAAAAAAAGCTGATTTCTCCTCAGCTGGACTGCTCTGTTTTAGCCCAGCACAAGTGCACTGACAACTGCAGGCTTAAGAGCAGTATAATGGAAATAAGTAAACCAGTCAAACTTACCTTCAGTTGGAAGGGATGAATCTCATTGAGTGAATGTCTTCTTAGTTTCTTGGTCAGCGTCTTTAACATGTTTCTTTCTTCTGAGTAGCTTATGGCTTATCCCCTACAATTACTACTGTTTCTTATGTGGCGGTTACAACTTCATCAGCTAACATGAGCTTTACACATTTAAAAGAAGGCACACGGGATTATCACTTGACTTCAAATTGCCGAGCACGGAAAAAGAAATAATAAAACCACACTGTGAGCAGCTGCACACGGTTAGCTCCAGGTTAGCTAGTGTCAAAAAACATGATACACCGAAATTCACTGAACTGCGTAGATGTGGCTTCTTTTCAACGGCCGTGCGCAACAAACTTGTTATCGAGTTCATTAGTCTACGTTGTTGTCTTTCATTTTTCTTTTTTTTTTTTCTTTTCCTCTCACTCGCCGCAGCCTCCACTCACTCCCAGTGCTTAATTCAAAGATGTTGGCAAAATTGAAAAAAAAAAAAAAACAATAATGATAATAATAATAATAATATCAACTTGCTCGCATTCAGACACTCACACACGCACACTCACACACATACACACAACCAAATGCACACCAGTTACTCCAACACACAGTACTCCTCCAGCCCGAGCGTACTGGCCTCTGATTGGCTGCACCTCCCCGTGACGCCACACTTCTTTCTCTCGAGGAGGAGGAGGAGGATCAGCAGGGCTGAGCGTTAAAGCTACATTATCTCGTCTGTTTACTTCCCCTTTTTTATTTTCTCAGGATAATAAACTATATGCACTATAACCGAATTAAAATCAGCTATCATAACCTTGTAGTTCTGCAGAAGCTAGTAAAGAAATATCGTCACATCTGAGTTGCTGTGTTGTATTTGTTTCATTTAAATCCATTGAAATACTCAAGTCAATTGACATTTTTTTCTCAACAGACGCTGACCCGGGACAAAAAGCACACTGCTAATTTGAACATGTTGGCCGCTTCACTCTTGTGCTTGCTGAGTCAGTGGCATGGCTTAGGGCTGCTGAGACGCCTAAATGAAATGGGACCATCATTAATTAGTTAATCAGTAACACCTGTCCTGTGAATACAGTCCTACCTAGGTTCATTGGTCCACACCTCTATTAACTGTTTATTTATGATAGTAACTGTTCACAGCCATAAGTCTGTGTGTGTGTCTTCTGAACTATTTATTAAGCATGTATATACTGTATACTATAAGTGCTAAAAAGGGGGGCAACGTGAGAGAAAAAAGAAAAAAAAAATGTTCCAGCATAAGTGCAAGTCCTGCTAAAAGTATGAAAGAGTTATCCACACTATTAAAAGCACTTAATGCAGGAGACTGGTCCAAACACAGGTTATTATTTCACTGTGTTAACATTATAACCGATGCCTTGGTGTATTTGGTTGAGATGTTTGCTTGATGTGGCTGAGCAGTTAAATCTATGCATCACATTTTATAAGAGCCTTTTAATGTGCGTTTTGAGTGTAACATCCTAATTTGTAAAGTCAATAGAAACTAGAGCTGTTCAGTAAATAAACATTTCCCTCTAAATCACAGGAGAAGCATAACATTGCATGCTGGAAATACTTAAATAAAGTACATGTAGCTAATATTTGTAGTAAAACACTTTCAACCATGAGAGTTTACCACATATTAAAGCATAAGAGGGTAGAGTTGATGTGATAATGTAGTGAGATATGTTACTATCTGCTATCTTACTGTTTTTCATATATCATGAAACATTTATTCATTTAAATACTATACTATACTTTTCCAGGCAGACATTTCTGGTTAAAAACAAATGTGTTACTTCTCATTTTTGCCTTTTCTGCCACACCAAGCAAACTGCATGTAAGACCTGACACTGGCCATCACTGTAAATTATGGTTGAGCTGGAAAGTAGCTTCAGTAGACTTGAAACCAACAGTCTTTGAATTACGTCACCATAATTGAATTCACAAGTTGTTATCCCAGCATGAACACAAGAGGATTATTATACCCTAAGGATGAACTCTTTCCAATATACAGTGCAGACAGTTACAAAAATCAAACACTGAGTCGTATCATTCAGAACAAATACCTACTATTAGGCTGAGTGAATGTCCATTTTGGAGCCTGTCCAGTGACGTGAAAACATTACAAATGTATTTATATCATCTTTTTGGATTATTTTTACCATGATAAATGATCTACTGTAGCATATTACATCCATGTAGCTGAACAAGTGGATCATTATTTTTACTGAAATATGTAAACACTGGGTTGTGTTTCAAGGAAAGAACGTTTTTTGTGAATCTAAATAAGCCGATGTTTCCATGTGTGAGACTTTCCAACCTTCTTCTCTCTACAGCTGTATTCCAGTGTCCAACAACAACCACATCTTTTTAAGAGACACAGAGAAAGAGAGAGAGAGAGAGAGAGAGAGAGAGAGAGAGAAGGAGGACACGTCAGGTGTAATTGGTGTAAGTGGGGCATCCAGTTTCACTGATGTCATTCTTAGCAACCACCATCTCCTCCGTGACACGGATGCATGTGTGCATACATGTCCTGCACTGCAGCTCTGTTGTCCTTCTAGATGACCGACACTGAAGTAAGACCGTTTCAGTTAACACAATCCAAACATATCAGTGCTAAACATCAACATTAACACCTTGCTGTGCCGTTAAAGACTTGTGCCACACTTGTTTGTGTTTGAGTGGGGCTTTTTCACTTCACACCTCCGGTCAATGACCTGGTAAACTTTCCAGGAACCTGTGAATTGACTCCAGGTCAAGCTCAATGCAAATCCAATTTGCTGCTGAATATAGCCAACCAGTCAGCAATACCCAAGACCTGCGTAACCTCTGAGAGTGTGTTTTATAAACTTTCCAAAAATAATAAGAACAGACACGGTTCATTGTAATCATGATCACATTGAGCCTTTGTCAAATACTCAAGAGACTAATAGGCTCATTATTTTTTGGGCTCTTGCCCTGACATATTTGGCCACATGAGGGCAGTATTTGTATTCTTCTGGAGGAAAGGAATAAATGGATTACATTACAAGAAAAGATCTTAGATTGTGAAGATGGTTACAAATCCTTTAAACAGCAACGTGTGGCTGTGGTACATGTGGGTGGTGTAGTTCAAGTTACAAACATAATCACTGGCATTTGGATGATGGCTTATTATGTTCAAAATCTGTAATTTTAAAAAATGTCAATTTTATAGGTTAGATTTCATTTTAGAACATGGCTAACATGTTTTCTATGGATTCACTATCCATTTGTAAAGGTTTCTCTACAGTTTTCTGTGTCCTCCACGACATCAAGCTAACAAAATGTTCTTCTTTCAACATACATACAAAATAAAGACCCTCTGAATGGATTATTTTTCAGCCAAACACTTTCAAAGATGCCCAATTACTGTCAAGGCCAGATTAAATTCCTATGGACCAAAATGCCCACATACAAAACCTGAGGCCTTTGAGGTCCCTGAGTTTCTTGGGTTGGTAATGCAACCACGTGATGATTTAGAGTTTGTTCACCTCTCACTTTAAAACAAAGCATGGCTCCAGAACAAGCAGCAGTCTTGTTTGCTCTCTGCTGGCAGCTCAATGATACTGCACAGATCACGTGAGGGGGGAGTGTGGGTTGGAAAGGTTCAATGTGTTACTGTAAGAGGTGTTTGTAGAAAACAGGGGTGTTTGCTCATTCTTCTGTGACGCGAAAAGCTAAAAGTGCATATTTAATTTATCGTAACATTGCATTACAGCAGGGTATAATCATTTCCTGTTAAAGGGCAAAGGTCACAAATGTTTCACTTTTCTCTCTTATTTATTTGTCATTTACTGTACAGACATCCAGATGTTGATGTAAGAGTTAAAATTAACATAAAAAGTCATCAGTGTTTCATCATTGCAAGTTTTACCTAAATCAAAGAAGAGAAGAGAAGAGAAGAGAAGAGAAGAGAAGAGAAGAGAAGAGAAGAGAAGAGAAGAGAAGAGAAGAGAAGAGAAGAGGATCCTGGGTCAGATGACCAGCAGCAGGACCAGATACCACCTAAGGGTGATGCTGTGAAACCACTCATCAACTACTTTGACCCTGCTATTGCCCAAGTTGCAAAATATGCCTTAATCTCATACCCTGGAAACAGCATTTGATTTCTCTGCCCTGTTGATTGCACAATCGGAAGAATGTGGGGGCAAGAAATGATGCGAACATGCACTGATGATGTCAACAGTTTCCCTTCTCCCTCATCAGTTGTTTAACATTGCTGAAATAGCTGATGACAAATCAGCCGGCTGACCTCTGAGCGTCATCATGTCTGTTTTTAGCAGTGTGCACGGCAAACCTCGGCCCACTTGGCCTTAGAAGTCCTTGTCTTTCTCTTTCCTGCTGCCCGCTTCGCCCACACTCTCCCCTGGATAGCGGCGTACGGGCACAGCCTCTCCTCTTGCCTCCACTCCCCTCCACTCTTCCCTCACCCACTGACCCACTGGCGGAAAGCGTGGGGGCCATCTGTGGTGGAGAGGCTACTTTTAGTCTCAGAGGCTGCTATTTTCTCTTCACTGTTTTGTTTTAAAAACACAAAGCACAGGCTGACTTACGCAATACTTGTGTCACTCTCTGGTTCTCTCTTCCATTGCTTCACAGGTCCTGTTTACACAACTGTGCACTTGGTCTGTAGCAACACACCATTACAGGAAGAATGACAAATTTAGCCCTGAGATCAATTTTTTTTTACCATATGAATGGAAAAATAAATGTTTCTGGACAGCACTCTCTCTTCTTGGGCTGGATATTTATATTAACTTATAATATATATAATTATACTATATATATTATTGCTTGACAAGAAGAGAAGTGGTTTTGAACATACTGCAAATGGATGGAATGATTTCCTTCATTCCGTCCATTTGCAGATTATTCAAAACCAGTTTATAAAACAGTACGTTTCATATCCCATCACATAATATGACTATACTTTCTAGTATTATAGTACTAGTACTATACTTTGCCCTGTGTTGAATCCAAGTGAGAATCTCCATCTTTGTTTAACTTTTATTCAGCTTCAAATTTATTTAGGAGCTTAGCTGCAATGGTGCTCTCTGAAGTAGGGACAGTCAAATGTTACCCTGAAGCGTCAGGACATTAAGACTTTGATGTAGAAACTACATGCAATGATCTTAGGCTGCGTCTCAGCAATAATTGTCTCGAAATCGGTTTTTCTTCATCTGGTTGAAGTGTAGTTTACATTTACATTTTATTTGCAGATAAGGCACTCAAGGGACTAATTGCTGGAGACTGAAATTTGAATAATATTACTGGTGCTTTAAGCTAAATGCTGATGTCGAAATGCTCTCAATAATCATTAACATTTATCACATTCCCTGTCTTATTTTAACATGCTTACATTTAATTGACCTATTGGATAATATTGAAAATTTAAATGATCATTTACCTGATGATACTAGTAGATTAAAATGCAGGGATACTGATTGGGTTATGAATGTGAGAACCAAAATTCAAGGCAATTCATCCAATAGTGGTTGAAAAAATAAACAGAAAACTAATGTCAACCTTGTGGTGGAGAGGGAAAATGAGAGGATCAGCCTCTTCATTAGGATAAAGTGCTATTTGTGGTTGTGCAACATTTTGTTCCAATCAATCAAGTCGATGTTGTGATAGCTCAGCGAATAAGTGGCATAAGTAAACAGGGTCCAGTTACTGGGCACCATGAACCTCTACCAACCTTCATGGCAACCCATCCAGCAACTGTCCACACATTAAAAACAAAACTTAATGGTACAACTAGTGCTTCTCCATTTATGTTTTGCAAATAAATATATAAATAAAATATAATATAATTCAACTTTTAAGCTGTTGGTTGGCGTAGTAGATATGATAGAGATGTTGATTACCTCTTTTATTCTCAGAAAGAGAAATGTTTCAAAAGAAAACCCTCATGTTTTAATGTGTTTTAAAACCTGTTTTAAAACACATTAAAACCCAGCACATATGCTATCATGGGTGTATTAAGAAGCAACACTGTGTGTGTTGACCTTAAACATAGACATCATAGATATTGTTAAGAAAAGTGACACACACTCGCATAGGGTATAGGGGTAATCACAGAAATGGTTGTGTCCTATGAAGGTATGAAGTCACTTTTTGACAGAGTGTTTGAGATTTCTGATGACTCCAAAGGAAAAAAGAGTCATGATCTAAGTTGCAGGTTAAACAGCTGATTGACTGATGCTAAAGATAGTTGCCTTGACCACAAGCCAGTCTTGTGCTCTAAACCATGTTGACACATGACATCACTGAAGAAAAACATACTTCCAATTCAGTTTTAGTTCACACTCTTTAGTTTCAGTTCTCATCTGTTTTCAACTGTAGAAGCAAGTGTTTACCTACAGTCACACTTAGCTAGAAATATCTCTCCAGGGGTGGAAAGTTACATATACACATGCAACCTTTTCCATAAGATGTTAGCCACACCATGCTGGCCTTTAAGAGAATTTTCCTCTGCAGTGTGTTTTTGTTTGAGTATTATTCCAGTAATGTTCATTCTCGTGGAACAAAACGTGGTGAAACTCTGAGTGGAAAATATGGCATCTCTTTCTGGGAACACAACCTTGATTTATGTCCTGCAGCCAGTTTCAAAAGTCAAATTAATGCGCAATTGCTGTCTGACTATGTCCACACAGTGGAGAGTCATTGTGTGTGTGTGTGTGTGTGTGTGTGTGTGTGTGTGTGTGTGTGTGTGTGTGTGTGTGTGTGTGTGTGTGTCTTTTTCACAACCAGGTCATGATGACCAGAAAGAATTCAACTGGTTTTTGATTGCTGCTAGAAGCCTTGTTTTGTCAGAAAGCTCCAGTAGCTGGATTTAAAAAATAAGTGGTTGTTTACAATGTCTTTAATGAAAAAAAAAAAAAAAATTCTCTTTAATAAATCCAATAATCAAAACATTATAAAGAGATTTCTCTAAAAGATTTATAAGTGGGTCTTGGTCCCATATTAATACAGTGAAAGTATCAAAATGCTCACAGACTGTATTCAGAAACTGAGCCATAAAACCAGCCATCAGGACTTTGGTGACTTTGTGAAGTCACAACAAAGCAGTTACCGCCCTCAGCCACACATCAAAACCACCTTCCTGGACTGGAGGATTTAGTTTCAGTGTTTACCTGAAATGTGTTTCTATTAGATCACTCAGAAAACACTCAGATAAGAGAGTCTGAGCGATCTCCTCTTGAGAGATGAAATGTAAAGCTACATTGGTTTTAATGTAGAGACAGGTATGTTACTAATGGATATAAAACACACAGCAAAAGTGTAGAATAAGGAACCTTTAAAGACAAAATGTTTTGTAGAATTTATTCAGTGAAACATATTGAAAAGATCTCACCACAAAAATAAAAAACTATGATTTCTGTTTTAGAAAAAACAGTCTGTTTCTTTGAGATACTTGTACTTTCAGTATTTCAGTTTCAAATTTATGCTACTTCAGACTATCAGAGGGAAATATAGCATTTTTACAGATATAGCTGCAGTGTAAAAAAGTAGACCGAAATACATTAATTGTGATTCACAATCTAAAAACAAAAACAATAGCAAAACAAAACAAGAAGAGAAACAGACAATTAAATTCAATACAATACAATCAAATACAGTTGGCTAGACATGGATACAGCTCTTTGCTTTTAGCCAGCACTTAACATTTGCTGTAAAATAATGAATATCTGTAATTAATTTGATTTAGTTGGTAACAAAAGATAATCGTTCAAAAGTGTTATGTTATGTGTAGGATATTATATATTTATACACATGCACACAGACACACACATATATATATATATATATACATAGTATGAGTATGAGTTGAAGTTGAATCTGCCAAGCAGTATATACAGCTTGGTAGATTCAACTTTCACAATGCATCATATTCTGTTTTTATGTAAAATCGTAATGTTGTGGAGTAAAAATGGACAGAGGTTTTACAGTCAGTGTACCAGTATAATTTTCAACTTCAGTTCGTTGTCTTACTCATAAACGTAACAACAGGGGGCAGCAGAGTGTTTCAGTACAATCAGTGACTTGTCCTCACCAGACCACTGTATCTTGATAACACAGGAAAGAGAGCTAATTCAATGAGAGCGGTTGGAAACACAGCATGCTCCAGCGGCTCTCGTCACTGGCTTGGTATAGAAGCACTACACTTAGATGAAGGATGAAGCCGGACCGGCCGTGGCCAAGATGAGCAGAGGCAGGGGGCCCCGGGGTGCTATTTCCTCCCTTCCCTCACTTGGCAGTGGCATAATTGCTGAGGTTGCCTAGCGACCGGAAGCCTGGAAACAGAAGGTGTCACTTGTTACCTCAGAGCCAGATTTAGCCAAATTGTAAAATAGCCACTGGTGGATCACAAGGGGGGTCAAGTTACTAAAGATAAGCAGCAGAAGGCAGGAGGAGAGGGAGGGATCAGAAAATAGACAGAGGTCACTGTGATGGTCATTGATTCATGACTAGATGTTGTTTTTCTGGACCTGTTCGAACCAGCCAGCCATACAATGGACAATAATGAAAATGATTTTATGATAAGACTTCACATACTGTGAAGCAATAAGTGATGTTTTACTGAAAACATTTGTGAGCCAATAAATTTTTTGGTTACAAGTAATTACAAATATATAATAGATTATAACTTACAATTATAGATCTTTGACTACACCCATCTTTAAAGAGTCACTCCCCTCCCTGTATACCGGGAAAAACACTGATGTGTGGGGCGATAAGCATGAATACTGTCAAAATAAGCAAATTACAAGTGCTATGCATCATAATTTTTCTTCACTGAGCGAGCTTGCTGGGGTCAGTTACAGGCTACTGAAAGTGTGAGTGAAGAGCCACTGTTCCAGTATGTAGGAGAAGACCATTTCTATCAGTGCTGATGCACCCTGTAGCACTCATCCATGAAGATTGACAGAGGTCAATTAATTAATTAGACAATTCAAGTCTTTCTAGTAATGATTCAACAGATATACTGTTGAATCAAGCAGGTATCAATGTTATTAACATTAACATTAAGCTTTAAACATTTAAGGATTCACAAGTGGTTTTTGAAGCATAGTGGAGTTTTGTCACATGGTGGTGGAGAATAAAACATAGAAAAAAAGACTGGATATCAGACTGAATGAATATGAATATAAATATTGCTCCTTCTCTTTCTTTTTTAAGTAGGGAATTGTTTTCGAACATGCTCACCATAATAATTTTATAAGGTGACAAAGTGTTAATGTTGTGTTTATAGTTTGTTGTGCTTTAAACACTTAAAGGTCAGGTTTGATTTAGGTTTTGATTTAACTTTTAGCTAACTTTGTTCCTTTCAGCTAAATTAGTTACTATGCAGCTATGGCTGCTCACAACACAATAGAGTCAACTTATCTGCTTATATACTATCTATCTTAGACGTGGAAAACTGTTTAAGTCCAACAACTACAATTCTTTGATCTTGCTAGGCTACTTCTACAATGAGCTGTATTCCCACTGGCCCAAATCTCAACTTCAAATTTTCATTACATGTAAGTTTGCCAAAATATATTATGATGTATATGTGTACCTGAGTCAAGTCTTTTTTTTAATTATATAACCCAGTTTTATTCAAAGGTCTCAGACAGCTGTACAATTTACACAATATACCACATCCTCTATTCTTAGCCCTTAGATTTCCATCAAGAAAAACAGAAGAAAAGAGGAAGAGCCACAAGTCTATATCATGCCTAATATGTTAGGAGGTTTTGAAGTAAAGATCATATGACCAGATAGAAGAAATTGAGGTTTTATTCAAAAATAGGTCCTATGTATTGGCAAGATTTGCACTGTGTTGTGATTAAGCCTTTGATAGGACACCACAACAAATGACACCAGTTGGATTCTTTTAAATAATCAGCTAATTTTAAAAATTTTCATTTTCATAATCATTTCCCAGAAAGATCAAGTCATTCAAGTCCTGTCAATCTAGTTCCTGATGCTTTTCCTTTCCTCATTGTCTGAGTCTTTTGCCTGCTTCCGCTCTTCTGTCCTTAGCTCCCCATTTTTAGGCACTCATCCCCTCATCTCCTCCTCCCCACCCCTTCTTTTTCTCTCTGCATTTTCTAACCCATCCATGTCTCTCTCCCTACAATAAACCCACCCTACAATCTGTACTATGGCTCACTCTTCTTCTTTCCTGTCCCCATTCATCCCCATTATTTACTTTTTCTGTATCTCCCACTGTCACCTTCTCTCAGGCTTCCACTCTCTGTTGTTTAAATGCCTCCCCTCCCTGTCCTCCACTATATACCTCCATCTCTGCCTCCATCTCTGGTGCGCACACAGCGGATGGCAGCAGCCCACTCAGTCCTCTCAGGGAGCAGAAGGTTTGTCCACTCCCACTCAGGCTTTGCGTCATGGAACACAGAGAAATAGAGGCAGAGGGGAGAGAACAGATGGGAGGAGGACACACTGGCTGCCTGTTTTATAACATTACTCCTAACAATGCTGTGGTCATCAGTATGACTATGTAAAGTAGCAAGCTATTGTAGACTCATCAAGCAGGCCTATATATAGGCCCGTGCCGAATATAGAGGAGCAGGAACTTGCAATGTTGATGTGAAGAGGAAATGTGGTCCCACACTTTGGGAATAGATTAAAAGATTTAGTTGTTGAAAAGATTCAAGGTGATGCAGTGTTTGGAAATTACCTAACCTTAGAGACACTGACACTGACAATACTGGCTTCTGCCATGCACATCGTAGTTTAAACAAGCATCAGGAAGTTTTTATTTTTCAGTTACTTATGATGAACTGGACCCAACTTTTCTGATCATATTCGCACCCTCACAGACCTGTTGCCGATGTGGAAATCCAATCTCAGGCTTCACTATCATAAGACTGGTGTAACCATAGCGACCTGATGCACATCAGTGCATGACATCATAACTGACACAATCACTCCCATTTACGCAAGTGGAAAGACAATTCAGAGTATTCTGTGGGGCTATTATTATGTTTCCCTGTACCAGCTCCTACCTATGACTTTAAACAAGCATTGCATAAGATTCTGGTTGCAAATGATGACAATAAAAAAAGATGTTATATTCTATAAACGGCACAGAGGATAGTGATAATACAGCACGTTCAAATGCAAATGCTGTTTACTGGATTTACACAAGAACAAAACAAAAATGAGATTTGTGGCACCACATAAACAAGAGATTACATCTTCTTGCTGCAAAAGCTGAACATGAACAGTCAAATCTGGGTCATGCTGAAAGAAAAAATCCACCCTGGGAGAGAATCCCCATGTTTTTCCCAATGATCTTAGACAGCTGGATTAAGATACACAGACATAGGCAAGTTCCTTCAAAAGCTCCAGAGAGAGAAAGGACCACTGTGTGAAGTGATCAAGCAGCATTTTCTGGAACAGCCTCACTGATAATGAATTAAAGTCTGAATGTGAGGACATGCTGACGGTACCCAGGGTGTTTTTCTGGCATGAGACTGTCTTTTGGTTCAGTGCTGCGATGTCAGTAAAGATGTGGGTGTAAAAGCATAATGAAATGTTCTGAAAGTCCACAAAATCAGCCACCTCCAAACTGTCAGAGGTGTAGATCCACAGTTTAGCTCGATTTCAGCATTTTGAGAGCTGCTGAGTTAATTATGATCTTGAGCATTAAATGTGTAATTACATTCAACTGTGGCATTTACCTTTGAAACTGTGGTTGTCAGGCAACCAAGACAGAGTCCAGTACATAATCCCCTGGAAAACCACAATTTCTATTTTTTTCTTACTTTGTCCAGATCAAACAAACAAGACATTGGCTTAGTTTAGCATAAAAGCATACACACTGGAAACAGATTAAACAGCTATCCTGAATCTATACATAAGAAAATCAAATACATTAACATAATCAGTCTTGTTTGTTGGAGATTAACAAAATTCAGGGTAAAATAAATACATCTTTTCTTGTACAGATCAAGGCTGTTTCCCCGTATTCCCAGACAGTTTTAAGCTAACTAGCTGCTTCATATTTAAAGGTCCCATATAGAATAAAAGTAGATGTCTTTTTTGATTATAAAGTAGGTCTAGGCTCTATACCAATACTGTGAAAGTACTAAAGGTCTCAGTCCACAGAGAAATGCTCACAGCCTGTATTCAGAAACTGAGCCTTAAAAAGAGCTGTCAGGATTTCTATAACTTTGTGATGTCACAGCAAAGCAGTCAGTGCCGTCCATCTAGTCCCCCTCTGAAGCTGTGTCAAATTCAGGAGCTGCATCCGTCAGAGGCTGCATTTGAAAACTGTTTGCGTCACAGTTTGCGACAAGGCTGTCCCATTTTGAAGGCTCCTTCACATGTATCCTCTGAAGGATGCAGCCCCTGAATTGGGACATGGCTTGATGGTTCACCTGAAATGTGCTATATTTTTATTTGATCTCTCAGAAAGCAGTCAGCCAATCAGAAGAAAGGCTCAGAACATCTCTTCTGATTGGCTCACTGACCTGTTATCAAGATCCAGAGAGAAGCCTGAGAGAAGAGATGGATTTCAGTATAAAACAGTGTTTGATGTATAAAATATGGAATCTTTAGTGTACATAAATTTATTCCCCAAAATGTCTAAGGACTTTTTAATTTTAATTTTGGTTGGCTGGCTCTTTGGCCCATTCCAATAAAACCATGGGCTGGGTTACCCATAAATTAGAAGAAAATATGTATTTCCTCCACCGAGGATAAATTATACTGTCCTGGTTATTCCATTTGAATCAAAATGTCACCCTGTACTGACCAAAAAACTACTGACCACAAACACTAAAAACTGGAATGTCATAAAACTCATAAAGCCCCATGGCTCATCCCAAATATACCCCATCAGAAATCCACGTGGACCACCCACTGACCACAGTCTGGTCAGACCCATTGTATTTCTCAGGCTCATGAGTCACAACAAGCTCTACTGAACTAAACAGTTTGATCAGTCACAACATTCGACTCTCAGGTGTGGCACGACTGCTGTCCATGGTGCTGATCCTGGGACCACCGTGGCTGAGGGAGCTGTCCGTGGTACTAACCGTCACAGATCTGCTGACAGGCACGATTCCTGCTGCTAACAATTTAACTCTAAGACAATAATTACTATGTATTTTACCTTTTCTTCAGTACTATTTCTTCTTTATTTTATTTTTCATTATTATTTTTTGTTGGAAACAGTATAAAGAAGGAGTGGCAGGGGAGAGATGCTGGATCTGAACATAGGCGGCCACAGTCAGGTCTCAGCCTTGACATGTGGTGAGTGGTAAGCTCTACCAGGTGAGCTACCAGGGAGCCTTGATATTTTCTTTTCATCTTAATCTTCTCTGTGCTGTTATTAGTGTTGCTCTTGCCAATGTAGTGACTTGAACTAACCCTCTGATGTCTCATACTGACCAATGACACTACAGGCTAAATGGCGCCCCTTCTCAACTCTTCTCACATAATAATATTGTCCCTTTTTCAGCTACAACAATACTTATCACGCATATCAATGCATAATGAAATGAAAGTGATTACCAAATGATGAATCTTAATCATTCTGTTGACCCCCTGACCTTTCCTCTAGCACCATTTTAATGAGCGTGTTTTGTGAAGTGATATTTGTATTATGGACTATAATTAAGCTCACAATCATTTGATACTTAAATTGACATCATCTTGGCTGCATTTTGTTTATTTCAAAAAATAGTTGTCCATTATGACATCTCCACATGGACCCACTGTACATTAATGATTAAAATTGAACACCTTTATATAGCGGATGAAAATTCCTCTGATGTGGAGGTGCAGGCATGGTATTCCTCTGTTCTTTTAAAGGGTGCACCCTTCCTGCACCCTGGCACACACTGAAAGGACCCTCATTGCAGATCATTTGTTATAAATGGTTCGGTATCAGACGTGGTGCTTTGACATGATAAAAACACTTCATCAGATCACCTTTTGTTATTTATTCCTTCCCTTTCATAAAATAGTTAATAGGGCACTGTGCTGACGCAAGCTGGGGAGTTGCGAAGCAGTGTGTTGTTTGGTGCCTCTGAGTGTGTGCGTGTGTGAGTCACCGTGTCACCCACTGTGCTTGGGTTGGTAGGTCAAAAGAACAGCAAACTGTTGTTGTGACAGCTAATAATATGCGAGTTGGGGCTTGTTTTGGTGGAGGTGGCCTGTGTGTTTGTCTGTGTTCGTGTGCAGGTGTACTGTGGAGCAGTGCACATGATGCTTAAAAACATAAGCAATCAGCCAGTGGAAGCAATCAACATCATTAAATGTGCACTTTATGAGCCTGTG
This sequence comes from Rachycentron canadum, assembly GCA_038496675.1. NCBI lineage: Eukaryota > Metazoa > Chordata > Actinopteri > Carangiformes > Rachycentridae > Rachycentron > Rachycentron canadum. Next base: position 19,261,001 of record CM076661.1, read on the forward strand.
CTGCGGTTGTTAATTTGATTAGACTTCTAATAATAACCATGGCAAATGGACTGTATTCATATAGAGCTTTTCTAGTCTTAGGCCAAGCATTTTACACAACATGCCACATTCACCAATTCATTCATCACAATTCATTCATACAATAGTTTCTCCTTCATATCTATCACTTTTTTGACTATAGACACATTCTCACACACTGATGACACATTGGGGCAATTTGGGATTTGCTATCTTGCCCAAGGACACTGCAACATGCATAGTGGAGGAGCTGGGAATCAAACCACCCAACCTCCAATTAGTGGATGACCCACTTGACCTCCTGAGCCACAGGTGTTCACTTTGTACAACACAAAGGGAAATGAATTTAGATTTCCTTATATGCAGTTACATACAGTTGTTCAACAATAAAACAACTCTATGCTACTAACTCTGAACCAAACAGCAGGTGGGTAAAGTCAGCAGCGAGCTAGCCATCACACTGGAGCATTTAGCAGCTAAAGAGCTGGATATTTCCACTTGGCACTCTGCAGACATCCGCACAGAGCTGTCACACTGCACTTTTTCTGCAATAATGTGAATACATTCATGGCATCACCAGAGATACAACTCCAAATGAATGCTAATAACATAACTCTGTGTTAGCTAAATGGGTGAAAATAAACATTTTCTCTCATACCTATTTCTCTACTGTAACATAGTGTATTCTGTTTGTGACTAATAAAAATATTAAAATATTAAAAATATTTAAGATCATGAAAATAACATGATTAACAACAATTTTGCCTGAAGCTGATGATTGATAAGACAATGTGGTTTGTCCGTTTACCCTTTTAGTTTATCACTTCTTCATCAGAGGTGGGAAATCATAAATTGAATAGGAGACTGAATATGATGGGGCCTTTTACAGACCGAGGCTCCCTTTCTTGGTTGAATTACATTCAGAGGGTGGTTTGAAAGCAGTGAGATGCACACTGAGAAAACTGCAGGTAACTTCATTCTCAGGAAGCATCAGATTTTGCCTTCAGGGTTAAAACATCTATCAAGCTCATGTTGATGGCCTTGATTCATCTCAAAACCTGTTCTCCACTTACAAATGTGCCCCTGTGAGCTTTTTACTTCATAAACTGCCAACTCTCAAACCTCAAAAGACACTAAATCCATTCGCTGTAAGCATCTTTAAGTCAGAACCTAAGGTGTCAGGGTTTCAAATGGCACATGGCATATGGGGATAATAAGCCCTGAGCAGCAGGTCCCCAGTTCAGCCCCTCACTGCATTTTCTCCCCTATGCTCCTGTATTTCCTGTCCCTGCTCTGTTTCAATCAAATAAAGGCATAAAAACAGCCCCATAAAATATCTTTTTAAAGAAACTTGGGTGTCTAAAACATAAATGAGCGTCTGATATGGTGGCTAGGAAATAATAGATGGTAAATGAAAAGAAAGAGCATGTGAGATAGGGTGAAGAGTACAAGTGCAATGAAGTGGGAGAAGAAAAGAGAAGCTAACGTCCGGAGTGGCTGTTGAGAGTGCTGAGTGGGTGGGGTGGTGATGGTGGTGGTGGAGGAGGAGGAGGAGAGCTGGAGCTGGAGCTAGAGCTTGTGGTCTCAGCCTCCTTCTCAGAATTATCCCTTAGTGACGCAAGCTCCTCCACACACATCCTGACAGCTGCTGCCTGCCTGGTTACAACGCTCCTCAGACCTGTCCAATGACATTCATGCTCATTTCCGCCTTAATGCATGGCTTTTCCCTGCTGGGTTCACCAGTACGGCCCATTTATGCTCATTCGTACATGTTCACCTACTACTTTTTGTTTCATCTAATCCCTGCACTAGAGGGACCAGTGTCTCCTATACCCTGGATCTTTTTTTTCATAAACAAGGATAAGCTGTGAAAGAAAACAAGCTATTATTCAGACTCCACTCGTCTTAGGCATTGTTCTCGCTGAGTGACGACATACAGACCAAAATACGCTGGTTGCTCAAGCGATAGCTGAAGCGCCCTTACTGGTTTCAGAGACGTGCCACCCCCAGTTTTTATAATGGTTCTCTTAGTATTAGTGCAGCCATGTAGTAATGACATAACTCTCTTTCCATGAGTCGCTCAGTAAAACATCTGAAGGGTGTATGATATAGAAAATGAAAGTGAATGAATAAAAGCCAAAATGACAATAATGATAAAAACTGATTTCAGATGCTATATGATCATATAAAACGCTGCGAGGGGGCAAACCTGCTGAGGACAATCCCATTTTAATGTATCCAGGGAGTTTAGTGAGATGAAGAGGAATTTATATTCTGTAACTGTTCACTTACATTTACATTTTCTCATTTGGCAGATGCTTTTATCCAGCGTGACTCCCAATTGAGGGACAACACTAAAACTTTTAATAAATTCACATTAATTCACATTCACATTTATAATAATCTGACAGTTTTTTGTTTGTTTGTTTTTTTAAAGCCCAGAATTTATCATTTTGTAACTCTGATAAAATGAATCCAACTTTGAAAGATTTGTTGCAAGATACAATGTTTGGCCAAATATAAATCCTTTTACATTTTCACACCATAACAAAAACCTCCAGCAAACAAACATACATACAAGCAAACATAAATGATTGCTCATATCAACATGTTGCACTTATTATATTTCTAATTAAAGTTAATAAACATTCATTTTCACTAATATCTATTCAATTTAAACTTTAGATGTTTTGCAGATCCAGAGCAATAATACAAAATATAACCAATAAATAAATTTATTATTACAGGTTGTGAAAAGACTTTATTGATCCTCAAACAAGAATTCACAAGCTACTGAAATTCGCTCCCCTATTATTAGGTAATTCTGTATAATAAGTTTTTTTTTTTTTTTTTTTGGCATGTTGATTTTGATGCCAACACTTTAACTTATACTTGAAAAATGTTGAATACATGATTTTCTTTTTTTGCTTTTGGTTGGTGTGTAAAAGTCTGTTGAGGGAATATGTGCAAAAAACAGTGCAAAAAGTACAAACCTATATAACTGAGCCCCTATTTGTTGTTGACTATAGTATTGATTTACATTTGAGAGCATTTGACCTGTTATATTACCTATGTATTAAAAAAGCAGAAGGTAGCATGAATTGAATGGTGTGATGTTAAAGTTGTTCATCTGTACCCTCATGTTATACATATAGTTCATGCTCACGTATTCTGTGAGCATGGCCATGTATGGAAACCACTGCTATACCTTATGACAACACACTTCAATATGGAGCAAGTAACAGTCTCATGGCACTGGTATTTCACCATGAACACACAAAAGGCTATTAAGTTACTGCTTTCTGAGGATCTGAAGGGGACTTCCACAGTGTCACTGTCAGTATCAGACGCATTCATCTGTGTGTGAGAGACAGGCTTACACTCAGCTTTTGGGACATTCCACAGTGTCCTCTGTCTTTTTCCTTAAAGCCCGCTGGTGAAATTTGAGTTTCTTCACGAAGATGATGTGCAACAACTACTAACATTGTGAATCCTACAACTAACATTTCGTGATGACTTTAATTATTTTGTTTATTCATGGAGCTTAATCTAAACTAATTCAGTTGAAGTGAAACAAGATTAAGTCTGTAGAACTGCATGAAAAACAAAAATAGCTTGAGAATCAACAAAGCCTTCTTTGAGACGCTGTTAGATATCAGAAGGAAAATTTTAACATGACCACATCCACCACAATTGGACCTGACAAACCCATCTTGGTCAGAAACAGGGGCTCATTTACTTTCATGGCAACAGCTAATCTACTATTACAGAAGAACAAGAAACATGCGCTGGAAGATCCTGATGGCCTCTCATCCAGCAGGGGCAAACAAGGTTTTCTAGGACATGGACATAAAAAAATGAGATATTCCAATCTTATAAAAGAGACTACTCACCAGGTATAACTGGGTGGAATGAAAAGAAATCCTCCTCTTCAACTTTCAATCAGTGGTCTCCTTATGTTCAAGATCTTTAAGACTGTTTTGTGCTGAAACATGTACAGTCTCCATGCCACTCACAACAGAAAAGAACATTTCTGCTTCACCATGATTGGGGCTGAGATTTTATCTCATCACAACAAGCAGCAAATACAATGTCAAAGTGGTTTTGTTGAGATAATCAGATACATATAATTGTATAGATTTGTTTTAATCCCCTTCAAATGCGGGAATATTTTCAGTTATCTTGAAATCTACACTGACTGACTCTGTGTTGTAGTGTAAAGGTGAGATGAGACTGATAATAAGGCGATTGTGATGGATAAACACAAAAATTGTGGATCTAAGGGTGGAGAATTATTTAAAAAAATATATCTATGTCCAATACCCATAAATTGTGCTTTTTTTAACTTCTTCTCAGATATCCAAGAGACAGTGTGACATCCACCCTCAGTTCCCCCTTCCTACTATAAAGACACCAGTGGTTACTTTGAAACTCATTTATAGATAATGTAGCAGAGCCGTGCTTCCTGCATGCTCATGTTTGATGTCCAGCACTGTTTAGCCTTTAGACACAGAGGAATCTCCAAACTCCTTTCCATTGTCACGCCAATTAAATTAGCCCTCAAACAAAATAAGCTTATATCTCTCTATACAATAGTAAACAATAACCAATTTTGCTTTGCTATAATTCAACTTGCAATATTCTGATTTATACTTTATGACTATGATGCCTTGATGCTGTGGGAGGAAAAAAAAAAAGACACAACCTTATCTTTCAATGGTTTCATGACAGTTCCACTGCGGTTTCAAGACACCTCAAGTTCACAATGCAATCCACTAACACCTAGACCTATACTTCTGGTAGTGACAGTTCCATGTTTCTGCACTGACCAATATGCCTGATGTATGTCTACTGACAAAAAGGAATTACCTGCAGATGGCTGAGGCCCAGCTGCTCTTTAAAACTGTGAAGGTCTCAGTCACAGCAGAGATATCCTAAATGTCCTGCGCAAATAAGACACAAGCCACATTCAGTGTAAATGGGCTTGTTTGGGGCAACAGGTATTTCATTAGAAAGTCCTATTTCATTAAAACAAATTTCCAGTTTGCTTCTTGCTTTAGCTGTGACTCTGAAGACGAACGTTTTAAAATATCTGATTGAATTATTGTTTTGTGTGTCAGTCATCAGTTGTGTAATTTTTTCTAATTCGTATTGGCCACGTTCATCAGTTTTCTTAGATCACTGTCATTACGTTATTCAGTTATGGTTAGGGAACAATTGTTAAGCAGTTATTTCTATACATAGAGTACATACAGTCTCATGTGGAAGTCTGGTCATTTCTGTGTTGCTGTGTTGACTACTGCTACTACTGAGGAGTGAAAATGAATATAGTATTCTGCTGCACTGCACCTTTAAGAGGACCCGGAAGTGGTTGTTATAAACCGGACGCTCAAGAGGTTCAATGTGACTTACCGTGGTGACGCTGTTGTCATTTAATATTGTCTATGGTTAGTGGTTTGGAGTCAGCAAAATGTTTCTTACCACAGTAAATTGTGAGTATTTTAACCACTGTATGTACAAAGAGTCGGGCATGTGCCCAAACAGGGCTTTCTCAAACGTAGCTAAATGAACACATCCGTTAGCCTCATCTTAGCATCTGTGTTGCTAACGCTGGGGAGTTAGCGCCACAGATGCTCTTTAAGTTTCTGAGCTGTCTCTGTCACAGCGTTAACTTCAGTTGGCTCCATTTACTTGTTATTTATCGGTGTTTCTGTGGCGTTTTCGTCGTTTCTGCTGTTGTTGCCTCCTGCTGTTGTGTATGTAGCGGTTAGCTTGAGCTGTAACTTCAGTGATCATGTTGCTTAGCGGTTTTTCCTCTTATTCTGCCTCATTCACAAACGTGTGCCTTGTTTTCTTTCATGTCCCAGTGGCCAAGGCCAAATCAAAGTAAGTAAACCTCGGTGAATACAGTGCATTTACAGTTACGCAGCGTGGCAGCTCACTCACCCTCAGCTCGTGTCTCTGTCAGGACCATCCTGGTGCAGATGGTGAGCGCTGCAGGGACAGGGTACTTCTTCAACACCAAGAGGAACCGTCTCATACAAAAACTGGTGCTGCGCAAACACGATCCAATTGGTAAGTTGAGACTAACTCGCTGTGTTTGCACCTGCTGTCTCTGCTTCATTTCTAGCTCCTGTCTGTACGTGGTCGGATGCACCTTTCATGAATCCCGTTGGACGAATGCGCCGCCAAATATAACCCAAAGCAATGCCTCCACTCAGCTCCAACAAGTTACACATGACAGGGCCGTGTTCATTGAACCTGTGTAGTGGCTTGTCCTCTGTCACGAAGACCAGGCTAAACTACAACGGTAAACTACACCTGTGCAGTAAGGTCAAGTTGGTTTTGAATTTATTCCCGACAAACACAATCACTATATTGGACCCAACAGGAAGAAAACAAGCAACAGCGATTCTGTATCAACCTTCATTAGAAGACAACTGCCCATGGTGTATTTCCGCCTTCAGACTGAAGTGGCTTTACAGCATTATTTTGAAACTGTGGCATATTTACTGTATGTATTGTTTGCATGCTGTATTGAGAGAAAACGACTCAACATCATTAGGAACCAAATGTCATATTCATTGTGTCACCATCACTCACAGGATGTAAATGATAGAATACCATTCTGTACTGTCATTACTAAGCATTATGAACCTGTTATAAGCTGGTTATAACGCTATCCAATCAGTATTTTAAATATCCATGTCCATATGTTCTAAACTTCCAGGTCAAATGCTGTAATGTATTATAACAATGTTTGAAAATTATGTCAAACCAAATATTATTTGGGGCTCGTCTGTGTTTTGTAAATAGTCCCTCTTTTCCACTTTGTGTAATAATTTGAACTAACTTGTTAGATTAGAACAGATTATTAGAACAGTTCACTTTCTAAATCATGTCACAATAAGCTCATAATCACACTTTTTATCCTCTTGATTTGCATGTGTTTTTTGCTTTGCTGCTATATAAAGTTTTTTTGTTATTCGATTTAAACCCTGTTACTTAAATTTGAAATCTGTTTTTTTTTTCCTTTTGCAGTGAACAAGCACGTTCTTTTCATTGAGAAGAGGAAGATCAAATCAATTTAACAATGCTCAAAAATGTATGGACCACATAAACCTACAAGGTTTAAACAGACGTTTTCTACTGTCATGGATTATCCAGTGATCATCAGTCAGCAATTCTGATTGGTTAGCTGATGTATGGTCAGAGGGTTTCTTCTTCTTGGATCTGTCACAAGGCCTCTACTCCGCTCCAGTTCAGCTTGACACAAACCTCGAATGATCTAGTCAAATCTTTATTACCACCACTTTAAACAAGAAAGTAACAACACCTAAAGGCTGTTGAGCAGATCTATACGATATCACTGATTATGATTCATTTAATGTAAGTCTGAAAAATTCTAACTGGTTAAATACATTTGAACCCTTTGTGTGGATTATGTACTGTAGAAGCTGAAGGCTTAGATGAAGATGTTCAGTTATTAAACTGTTATTTAACTGATACACTGTTCAGATAAAAAAGAAAGTTGTACAAACATTAATTTGTGTGTTGTTAGAAGCTGTGTCATCACTTTAAAACTTCATGAGTTATATTGACAGTCAAATTAAAGTCGTATTCATCTTTTTATTAAAATAACATAATTACAGACCTCCCAGCAATATATTATTGTTTTTAGACACAGCTAGTTTCAGAAGGCACTGTTCACATTCAATAAGATCCATTCCACATTTGGTCCATTTGAACTGATGTGCTGTTCTCAGAACAGTTCAGCTGGTAGGTCCTTCTTGAAGGGGAAAGACGTCTGCGTGCCGGCAGCCTGCACGCTCTCTCCTGCCACCTGATTGGCTCTGCGGGCCATCTCCTCCAGAGGCATTGTAGGATAATGAGCCATGTAAAATGCCAGTGCACCAATAAAGCTGTCTCCAGCACCCTGCGAAGACACAATATTAAAACAACGCTTTATTAAATTTCACCTGTGGGGCAAATAGTTCCTACTCAGCATCGTCATCAAGACTGGCTAAGGCTGCACGATAAGAGCATGGTGATTCAAACTGATGCCATGTAAAAATAGATTCATCTCATATCGTGTTTTAAAATGTACCATTCTACATTTTGAAGATTTTTGGAGCAGGGTGAAAAGTCTGACATGAGAGGATTCACTTCTACTTTCCATAAACTGAACAGTAGGGGGTGCTGTGGCATTTGTCAGTTGTTTCTCCAGGTCTCATGCTGTTGCCTGAAGGTTCAACTAGTAGGAATGAGGGAGTGAATTTTTGACCCGTGTGAAAATGTGCCTCACTCAGCTCTTTCAGGATAACATCTGTATTATGGGTATTAATCATATAAACATAAAGACATCATGATACGGGCAGAACCATAAATAAAAATTAATTTAATAAGGTCATGAAACATCATCATTATGGTTTGATAGTTGCAGAGCATCCACTAATATTTTTCAAAAGCAGGATATCTGAAACTGATGACAGGAAAAACCAAGAGTTAAATTAAACCTGATGCCCTGACAATTTGTTGCTAAATTAGTTCATGAACATATGAAATAATTGATTTTTTTTTTTAAACTACACTTTCTAACATGTATGTAAAAAAGAAGACATCAGCTGAATAGCACATGCCTACTTTAATCACCCATCAGTGGCTTCAGCAGTACTGCCAACAGCTCTGGTTTTGGCTATCTCTATACAGATAAATCATCCTTTTTCCTTCCCATCTATTGATAGAGATGGAATGTGCTGTCTACGCCCTGGGGGGGGGGGGGGTATTTGGCTGAGATGGGACACCAAGGGGGGGTTCACTGATGGGAAAAGGCACAATGGTATGTGACGACACACTCATGTCTAACCACAAATGGCCCCCCGACACTGGTTCTCACAAGCCTGCTCCATTACTCATCACTTCGGCTCTCAAAGAGTTCATTGCACTCTCTCTTCTGAGCACCTCTGTAAAGCCTGCTCCCCTCCCAGCCCCCTCACCCTCCAACCTCAAAGTAACCCTTTTGTTAGAGTGAAGGTTGTCAGTTGTGCAGGGTGATTCAGTGGCATGAGGCAAAAAACAAAAAGCCTAACCCTGACCCCCATCGGGCAGAGAGGTCCATGCCCTGTGATAAACAGGGCACTGGGAGCACAGAGGGCCGAGCGCGGGACATGATGGACGGGGCACCTGGAGGACACAGCGCAGACGACACATGGACTTTGTTACAGACACCTACACTGGTATCATTTAAAGCAATCTTTGTCCAACCAGATGATAGAAACACCCGTCCTACCTCCACCCAAGTGCACGCCACTGGGGTGACTCCTGGACTGGAGAGATGCTGGAAAGAGTGAGATCAGAGCTGAAACATTTCACAGGCCTGGTGGATTTCCATGTTTAAAGCCGTGGTGTGTTTATGTCTCCTGTCTGGTAGCTGGGCTGGGCTACAATGCAGCCAGTATTTGGAAATAAGGCTTTGGTGAAGCAGTCCCACTGGTTTGACTCTGGCCTGTCTCCCAGTTCACACGTCCCAGTTGAAACAGGCCAAAACAGGTTTCTGAAAGCTAATACCAGTAATTAGGGTTAAATCTTAAAAACAAATGTTTTATTAGGTTCCCAAAAGTTAAAATTGAATACATTTCATGTTAAAATATAATTAAACATTATTAATGGCTGAGACTAGAATTGTATTGTTTTCAGGGAAGAAAATACACAATTGCTCTGAGCAGACGAGTCACAAACTCAACTCCCAGTTGGCCAGACTCTTTGCTTCATGCCATTTTCCTTCTCTGTCCAATTTCCTGTCACTACTTACTACCGTCTCACATAATAAAGACATTAAATGGGCAAAAAAAAAACCCAAAAAAACCAAAACAGTAATTACAGTTTAAAGTAATTTCTCACCAAGATCTCCAGATAATTAATACATTTTTTTTTACATTTATTAGATTATGTGGCAATATAAGGCAGTAATTCAGTTTAGGCCTATATTTATCTGAAAGTGCAAAAAAAAAAAAAAAAACCCAAAAAAAAACAACCACCAAAAAAAAAAAAAAAAAAAAAATACATGATACACCATAACAGAGGCCTGACAGACTTTGCACTCCACTTCACTTCAAAAATATTTTACTTCAAAGTTAAAGGTATCCAGCATGTGTTTTCTGTAACTTTCTGATGTCACCAACCTCAACCACACTTGACCCACCTTAACCTATTGTTCAAACTATTTTTTATTGGCATGGTTTTAACTTTATTATCAAAACAACACCAAGTGATCACTTCATTGCTATACTTTACAAAGTTAGCCAGAACACTGCCGGTTCAACTTTAATCCAGTTATTTTTGTATAATAACAGCAATTTACGGTCAGACCTTTTGGTTTTGAGATGGTGTGTGTGTTTCGGTAAGTAATCATGACACATAAATAAACAACCGCACATGCTAATAATCCTGCAGTCCAAGTAAATGGGTCTAATGGAAATACTAGGATCTCATTTGGAATACTCACTGTACCAATATTCATCAGTACCTACATCTCTGGCACATTATGTCCAATGCACATGCTAATGCTTTAGTCAGACAGAATCATCATTTTAACGACAAACCTAAATGTAGCAGATAGCAGACTTATGGATCTGATGAAATAGACATAAAAAAGGGGGGAAAAAATCATTAATTCATTTCTCAGCCCGTATCGTCTGGTCGGCCAACCCTCATCTAAATAAGAAGGCTACTTCCAAACTAACAGCGTAAGACTCCCTCTTCAATCTGTAGGTTATTCAACTGTAAGAGCCTCCACCCAACCTTTCTCTGTCTTACTAACATCTCCTTCCCTGAGACTGGCATGTGACGCTACCAGATCTAGTGAATGAAGCTCAATGAGGCTGACAAGCGCTACCCCCTTCAGCCCCGCTGCCGCTGCCCTCGACACAGTTTGGTGAAGGTTAGATCTGCAGGCCTGTCAATCAAGTGACACAAGCACTTGCCGCAGATGAGCCGTGATGCTCTTGCTGGTCAGCTCTGTCCGCCACATCTTGACCTCTGTGGCGTTCCTCTGCCTGTTTTCTGCTGGCGCTCAGGCTGAAGTTAGAAATTAGGATGGCAGACGTGTCTGTGAGAAGCTCACCAAATGAATAGAGTGTGGTTTCAGAAGTTCTCCACAGATAGTGTGACATGAAGATTTTTTGGAATTTGTGTGAATTAAAAGACAAAGGGTTAGCGTTAGTGCAGGCACGTGCATCAGTGATATGAAGTGCCACAATCCTTTAAGTATCTTGCCTGCAAATAAATGCCCTGCACTGGAAACATAAAGTCAAATTATAAAATGAACACACTTAAGTAAAGTACAAGTACCTCAAAGTTGTACTTAAGTATGGTATTTAGAGTAAATGTATTTGATTGCTTCCCACCACTAATTCTTGGGCGGCTGAGACAGACTGTCTATTTTCTCTCTCTCACAGCTCACAGCTTCTGTGTGGGATCCACAACAGTTTACAGTTTATTTACTTCCTACTCCAGAGCGTAATAAACTTTTATTAGAGGCAGGTCTTCATGTCTAACTCTGTCTGTTTGATATGTGGAATATATTAATAACATTTATACCCAGTGCTGTTTGAAAAATCTAAATCTAGCAACAATGTGCTAATTTGGCAACACTGCAGACTGGAAACACACCAGTGGAACCTGTTTGAGCCAGAAACTCCACTCAGTGACGTGGCATATCCAAAACTTCTGTGTTAGCCTATTGCGCTATATCTTTTCTCTTGTTATTGTATTTATGTGTGTTGTGTTTTTATGTTTTCACTGCTATGTAACGTATTGTTAACATTAGATATTATATAATGTTTCAGACATTCAGCTAACATCAAGGTTAAGAAACGTTATTGTCCACTTTAGGGGTGTCTAAAATCATATTGCAAGATTCTTCCAAGCATGAACATTTGTAATATATTGTAATATTTGCAGAGATAAGAATATATATGCAAACCAACTGTTGTTTTTGGGGGTTCCAAGTCTTAATCAGTGGGTCGGGGTCTCACCACCTGATCCCCCTGTAATTTGTACCCTCTTTGGGACAGATTAAAGTATAGTATGTTGCAATGAGTCAAATTGGGTCAATTTAACACAACACTGATAAATCTGTATCGATTGAAAGCTTTCCATTTGCTGTTAGGAAGACTTTTGTAACCGGTAGGCTTTCACTTTCAAAACTCCAGGGAAGTGACCTTTTTTATTGCTTCTGACAGCAGCATAAGTGGTGTGTGTGTGTGTGTGTGTGTGTGTGTGTGTGTGTGTGTGTGTGTGTGTGTGTGTGTGTGTCTGTGTGTGTTTGGAATAAATAGAAGAAGAGCTGAATACTTAACACAAGAAGCAATAAATGCCATGGCTGTACAGACAAACAAAGGAGTGCATACAGAAACTCAGAAGTCCATCAACAGAGAATCCAAGGACAAAGACAGCAGTGGCGCCCACATTCTGTGATTGACAACTGATCTTCGTAAAGTGCGGTGCAGGCACGCCACAGCGATGAGTGCTTAGCACCAAGCACAGACAAAAAAGTCCTATAGAAAATGCGGATCTCAGAAAGAGGTCCTTCTTTCGTATTAGAGCCTGCTGCACCCACTGAACTATTCGAACTTCCAAAACTGTGACTGTGTTTCTCACCAAGAGGCCTCCTGCATCTCCCATCCTGGTATGACAGATGGAGCTCTGTGCAGTTAGCTCCTGAAGCCTCCAGCCTTTGTCAATGAAAGGCACCCTGGGGAGAGCAAAGACCAACTGAGGGGCAGCGATGAGTCACAGTGGCTTCCTCGTTCCGGAAGCTTCCCGTAAGACTTACAAACAGCTGGGGACGACTCCTCTGAAGTAACGAGGGAGGAGGATTCAGAGATCAAAAGCACATTTTAATTGGACCAATTAGAGCTCTAACATCTTTGATCCATATACAGGGCTTTGTCTTAATCCTCTTTCACTCTTTTGTGTATAACACTGATCAACATGACTATGCACCGGCAGAGGACGGGTTTAACATCTGGGTTGCTAAACAGCAGCTGGTGAAGCATGTGCAGTCCATTAAAACATGGTGATGTGGCAGTTTTCTCATTGTGTCATGCTGACCCAGAGCTTGCAGGGTTGAGGAATGCAGTGCTCAGGAGGTATTCCCTTACCTTGAGAATCATGCAATTGGTCCTTACGTGTCTCCAGTCATAGGAGAAGACTGGGAATAATTTGACCGTACAGCTGTAATGTCTGGTTTAGACAGGATTGTCTACCTTTCGCCCTACACAGTGGACCTCCCGGAGCAGTGGAAACCAAGGCCACCCAAGTCCTGCTGGGGCTAAAAGGCTCTGGGTGTGTGTTTGTCTATGTCTATGTGTGTGTGTGCGTGCGTGTGTGTAGCGTAGCCTCATCTAACTGTCCGCACATAACAGCAGAGGCTCTGATCTCAGTGAGGGAAGCCTGCACTCAATTTAAGACAAAAGAGAGACAAACGGATAGAGCAGGAGGAATGGGGGAGACCCACAGTAGATGAGTGGATTTGCTTTGTTATTCATCCAGATTCACGACCCTGACTCAGCCCACAATTGCTGGTGCTGTGTAAAATGTGTTATTCAGGCAGTTGCAGGAGGAGCAGATGATGAAATAGTTACAGTCAGGAAGAAACTAACTGGTTTAGCCGCCATGTTGGCAATTCATGTACAAAGCTCAATCAACCAATCAAAAATATTTCATCCGGGACAAGTAGAGAAATGGACCCAAATATGAACGTTATTAAGGTGGATCGATTAATAGCTCGTCATGCCACCCGTAACAACCAGCTCAACAGTAGCGAGAATAGCGAGAAACCACAAGTGAGTCATTGTGTTGATATCGAAGAATCGCAGCCGAATACACGGCTCTAATTCACAGTCCGATACCAGCAAAAACGGGAAATAACAGCAAGAAAAATCCTGGTGCTGACAATCTTGCCAGTCTTTAAAAAAGACATCTGTCACTACTGCTACACAGAGAGAAAAAACAACACAAGCAAGGCAGAAATAACAGAAGAAGTGCAGTAATTATAACTAAGAGGCCTGAGTTACTAGAACAGCTTCAGAGACGTGAATAATGATCTTGATAACAACCTGTTGTTTTTTTCTCTCTCCAGTAAAAAAAGAAAGGGGCTTACTGGAAGAGGGATTATGATGTCCAAAAGAGTTAAACACTCCTGAATTTATGGGCCCATCAAAGAACAGGAGGGGTGGGGTGAGAGAGCATGTGTGTGTGTGTGTGTGCGTGTGTGTGTGTGTCTAAGCAGGGGGACATGCAGCAGGCCCAACCACAGCTTTCTGCTGACTGATGCAGGCCCAAGAGGTGAGTCATGGGAGAGGAAGGGGGGAGGATAGGGGTGGTGGGTAAGTTCTCCCGGGGGCTATTGGGAAGTGGGGAGAGTGAAGACAGTGAATAAATGAAGTTATGTCTGTCTGCTTCGAAACGTGGGGGCACGAAGGAGGTCACACATCATTTAAGAAGGCCAGCCCTTTGTTCTTGAAAGGCCAACGTGACCTGAGATAACATGTAGATGCTGCTGTTTAGCTCAGCTGCAACTCCCCAGGAGTGTATGTGTTTTTTCCTCTGTTACACACACAACACATTTTATCCTCACTTTCACAACACCTGATGTGGGTTTCATGTAAAGCTAAACCGCATTCTTGTAATTCACTCACTTCACTCCAGTTTTTACTATTACTGCATGATGAACGGCTTTTGGAAATTGTGGCACAATAAAAGTCCCTAGGGGAACTAATCAGTAAAAGAATCCGTTACACCAACAATCAAAAAGCTTTAATCAAACCCGGTGATAACAAAGAGGTGATTAACACCTCCGTGCGATGACGCACTTCGTTGGTAGAACACAGACCCCACAAAACCCTCAGAGACAGGATATGCAAACATCGAGCTGAGGCTCCTGTGACGAAAACAAACCACAGAGGCCCGGTGTGAAATGAGTCAAGTGACGCTGGCCTCTTTTAAAGATTAGAATCAGGGAGGGAAACAGCCAGTGGTCACCACATCCCCAAGTGCTCCTAAAGCGTTCTACTTCAGCACCAAGCAGAGCTGTAGCTAGAAGTGTTATGATGAATAGGCAAGATGAAACGTCATGTGCGGTGCTTTTGTTGTAACAGTGGAATTTGAGGATTTTGAAAATAACTGTAAAGATCATTTCTTAAAAGGCAGTGTTTTTAGTTCTCCACTGCAGTGGGACTGGATAACATTTTTGTTTAAAAAATGTCTTGATGATGAATTGATGATTAAATTAGTTGCATATTTCTGTCAGTCAAATTAAATTTAAATGAAATGAAAGTTAAAGGCTCACCAAAGTGAACATGTGACCCAAGTTCTATGCAGTGGAGGTAGAACATGAACATCCAAGTCAGTGATTTAACCTACTGTGGACGAATGTACAGAATTTAATAACAATCCATCTAATAGCTTTTGAGATGAATATTTGTCTGGATCTGAATAGTGGACCAGCAGACTGACACTGTCCCTAAACATGTTAAACCTTCACAAGTTCAAGCTTCTAAATGTGATGATTTGCTGATTTTATCTGGTTAACATCACTGCAAAATGAAATATCTTTGGACTTTGGGATTTTGGTGGGACCAAAACAATTTCTGATATTTTATGACCTAAAATGATACAAAAAAGGACAGTATGGGTGACATGCTTACCGTGGTGTCCACTGCTGTGACTGCAGCAGTTGGAACATGTTTTGGGGTAAACTCCTGTGCCTTGAGCACCACACAACCTTGAGGTCCCAAAGTGATGATGACTGACCCACAACCTCGCTTTAGCAGCTCCTGACCAGCGCAATGTGCTTCCTCTATATTAGCTACGGACAAACCAGTCAGCAGCTCAGCCTGTATGGAGACAGCATAAGAAGTACAGGGGTAAGACACTGGGAACAAAATGTATAATCATATAAACTACACACTCTCTATTTAAACATTTATCTCATTTAGCATAAAATGATAATGGCACACTATTTCTTTCTACTATTTTCTTCTAAACCAGGGTTTTTTTTTTTTTCCTGGGTCAGGGAGCCACGTTAATCAGAGGTTTGAATTAAAATTAAAGATAGAGCAAAACCAACACTGGTGTGGGATAATGGGTGGATAAATAAAGAACTGCATTATGGGAATTCCCCAAGGCAAAAACCCAGTACTAAAGACTGTGTGAAACATGCAACATATCAAAGAGATTCTTTCAGTTTTTATATTTTTTAGAATCAAAACTAATAGTTTGTTGATCATAGTCCAGAAGAACCATTTATTCTCTAATGATCCCTACTTAGTAGCCTATTACAAGTCTATCATTTACTATTTTGCACTAACAGTTCTGGCATGAGTCAGTACACACTGACCGTGGTCAGACAGACTCATAAAACACATTAAGCCTATGAAGGATTTGCTGGATGTGTGAGCCGTCTGTGGGCCAAACATTTTTCAAAGAGTAGATCCTCTGACTACGTTGCTGCATCTGGCTCCAGAATGACTAAACGGTGACCAGGCAGGAGTCTACAGCTGAGGTTTGAGGAAACTCACAACCACAGCAGTTCTCTCCACAGCAAACCTCATCAAGATCCACACAATATTATTTTCTGCAGTTGCAAGGTGATTGCACTGTCTCTGTATTTTGTATTTTTGCATTTATGCAACAAAAATCTTTATGAGATTTAAAAGGCTTAAATACTGTTTTTATAATTATGTTTAAATATTTTTAACTATTCATGTATATTCATGTCTAACTTTACTTGCCTTTATTTGTTAAGGGTTTATTATTTATCAAATTTTATTTTTGTATTTTAAACTAAACTGTTAAACCTTTAAACACAAACCGCAAAGAGCTCACATACATGGCCAGTGCTATGAACACAGACATCTTATATTAGCCCAAGGTTCAGTGTTTGTTACTGCATGTCATTTATTATGCATGTCACTGAATTGGTTTGACATAGAATTAGAGCAACTAATGTAAACAACCATTTCTCCTTATTTCAACAACATTTCTCTGGTGAGCAGCTTCACAACATAACACCTTTCTAATAACTTCACCACCACTGCCATGAATATTAAACAGGGAAGAGGGGGGAAATGGAAAAAACAGCATTATTTATTTCCTCTTGATTATTGCCAAAATGTTACAACATAAGTGTGTGCTGTGATCAAATGTTGCTGCCTGTACATATAAGGCAAATGGGACAATTAAATACACAGGTTTGAAATTAGGATTTACTGGAATGTTAAGTCTTATAGATAAAATAAAAAATCAAATACTGACTTTGTTATAGTTGGTTCATATTGGCTTTGTTGTGTAATTGTGAGGAAATGAGCACAGCATACTTTTACGACATGAAATCATCATTTGATAACAATGTTTTGTTTTAAAATGCAACACTAATTAAAATGTTGTCATGGAAATATAAACTGTTGTTATTGCTATTTGATAAAGTCACTGGCTAAACTATTATCTAATTTTCTTTTCATTTTTATTGCATGTGCTCTGTGAGATTTTTGAAGCCAAATATATATATTGTAGTTTGTGTTATGAGAAATGCACAATTAAACTGTTGGGAAAATTGAGCAGTAAAAAAAAAAAAAAGTGTATTATTTTTCCCATCTGACTATTATTATTTTAATCTCAAACTCTGCCCCCTCTCAGTGCTTTCAGACCCCCCATATATACATAGAGTGATCGACACACTCTGACACACTGACAAGTGGAAGAACATCTATTTTGACTTCTGGTAATATGATAAATTTAACTTTACTTTTACTTTACTAATTGGCTTCTTGGCTTGTCATATAAATATTCTTTCACCATATTGCACAAACAAAAAATGAAATATTTACACATTAAAAAAAAAATTACTTTTTATTTGTGCCTATTTTAAACAACAAAAACTAATTCAGTGTTAAAAAATCCTGTAATGGGACTAACAGAAGTCAAACTGATGTCTTTTCTCATTAACTAAAAGAAATAAAAATTTTGTGTGTATATATATTGTGAATTCTATTTTAGGGTGAACTTCTCCTTTAATTTTCTGATACAATTACAGATAAAAATCAAATGCTCTAAAGATACTGACAATGACAAAACCACACAAACGTAAAAAGTGACAACGCATTTTTTGTTGCTGCCATCCTGCTAAGTGTGAGAGAGCCTTTCAGACCTGGATGACAAAATGTGGATCCATTTTGGCACGTGAGGTCCTTAGTTGGACATCAAAGATAATTCCCCTCACTGTAAAGCACCGCGGCGTAGTATGTGGGCTGAGGATCAAAGAGTGCCTGCACTTTGTCATCCTTAAGCCCCCCTATAACTCTCCCTTTACCCCTCAGCCTGAGCAAGGTGCTGTGAGACCACACACAAACACACACCTGAACAGAGTGTGTGCTCGCTACAACCGCACACGAGAGGGTCAAGACACGGCTGACACCAGTGCTGCTTTTGTGATCTGTCAAAGTGAACAATGACCTTGGACAGTTCAAAAATAAACCGCAGAGTGTATCCGTGCTTTCAGAGCCCGCAGCCACCCCGGTACTGTTGGATGCCAGCAGAGAAAAAGAGCTGTTTTGTTAGTCATCAGCTTCACACCAGGGCAGGGAATCAATCTACCTCCCTCTGTGTACAAGAATATGAGGAAGTTGA
Source organism: Rachycentron canadum (assembly GCA_038496675.1). Classification (NCBI taxonomy): domain Eukaryota; kingdom Metazoa; phylum Chordata; class Actinopteri; order Carangiformes; family Rachycentridae; genus Rachycentron; species Rachycentron canadum. Next base: position 19,279,709 of record CM076661.1, read on the forward strand.
ATTATGTGCCTCTTGCTGTTGGTGCATGTGTGCACTTACCTATTGTTGAAAACATATGCAAAACGACTAAACCTTATAATCATATAGCGATTTTTGACTGATATTGCGATTATAAGTATGAGTCATGATTTTAATGGGAATGGTAAATTTTCATTTATTTTCAATTATTTCATTTTCACTGAAAAAAAAAAAGATGTGATTTTTGTTTGCTATGGCTAGAGAATGTTATTTGTAGGCAGGGACATCTCTGTAGGACCACAACTGATAGATTTTACCTTTCATCAAAAAATGCAGCTCCTGCAATTTCAATAATGCCTTTGGCCATATTGGGATTTTGATAATATTCTGATTAATCATTCAACTGTAATATTTAACATAAGGCTGTTGAGATGGTTTATTAAGAATGTCTATATTTATGCATGTGACTAAAGGGTGAAAATAATAAGTTCTACATACTTATATTTTTCAGAGGGAGTTTTCATTTTTGCTTTGCACAGTGTTTAGATCTAATAAGTCTAACTCTTGTTCCTGTAATTTTATTTTATATTGGTACTTTGATAGACTTTTTTCAATTTGTTTGGTTTCTGCATTACTGTGACTTTTACAATGCTTGAATCCTGGATTTAGTAGGAAATTGTGAATGATATAATTTTTCTTATGTGACATGAATCGTAGTTAAATAATTTCCAAAATACATAGATAATACTGATTGGAAATATTATCATTATTAGAGATGCTCTATACTCTATATCATCAAGATGTAAAGGAACATGTATTTGTACAGACTGAATGCAAAAATAACACCATCATAATTTTTACACAACCTACATCCTCAAAATCAGACAATCAAACACACACAAACAAGTCAATCATGTGAAAATTTGTGCTGGAACATCTGGTGTTTTTATCACATTTGTAAAAACTAAATAAATGAACAAATTCAAAATTAATCATATTATCTGGACAAAAAAATACATACATATTTTGTCCTTTTCATATTTAACAAATACTCTGTCACACATACAGAAATTTAGTGGAATCAACTAATACTTTCTTGTTATCATAATGTAAATATGTTTTGTTAATTTAATGTTAATTTGGGTTTTATTTTTCAGACCACTTTAGAGTTCATAAGCATGACTAACAGTGACTTTAAATTAAATGTTTAACTGCAGAAGTTAATTAAACCCACTACATAAAGTTTTTTCATGAAAAGATTTCCCAGCATGCATTGTCCCTAGAATTTGGGCTGGACCGCAACAACTTGGCCAAACCTTTAAATGGGACAGTCACTGAGTGAGTGAGTGAGCGAGTGAGTGAGTGATAGGGTTGCATCATTGGTCAGGCAGCGTGTTGGAGTTTTCACATTGGTTGTAACTGTTTCAAAATGAATTGGCATGAATAAGAACTGCTACAGACTTTGCTGACAAATCAAGCAATTTTTGGACAAACGTAGCTACTTTGTGTAGAAAATATCACCAGTACTACCCCAGGAGTTGAAAGTCAGGCTTTCCCTCTGCAGACACCTAACTTAACTAAATGCATGGCAGCTGCAGTAAAAGAATGAATATAGCCACGATCATAGCACAGTCGCTGTCTTTTACTGATGATTTTATCTTTGAGTTTATCAAACAACATCGTGGCTATAAAAGCAGGATTTTAGCAGCAGCTTGCAAGTGGCTTGGAAGTTACTGCAGGTTAACAGTCTTCACTATTTCACACTTGTTCCATTGTCTGACAACAGAAACAGAAAAACGTGCAAATGAGTAGAGCTGTAAAGCTGTAAATTCAACCTAAGAATAAGAGAGAAGCAAACAGATAAACACTAGGATGAAGGCGTAGATCCTAAACCAGCCATACACTCAGTTTTGACCTTACAACATCATTGTTGGTTTCGCTCTATCTTTAATCTTTCACATACAAAGGGAAATCACGGCTGCTTCTCTTCTGTAATAATGAAAACAATGCTGCGACTGCACTTTGCTGCTATTTATCTCGCTCATATACAAATAAGCCAAGATACACTGTAGATATTTTTATTCAGCTTTTAAATGTATATTATATCTCGTCATTCTCATTTTAATAACACAGGTTATGTTTTGCACTGATATTGTTGTCATGGTCTGACACAATGTGCACAGTCTGTCTCGTACTGGTTGTGTGTTCTGCTCTATGTGCACCTTTAAATTGCCCCGTGGGGACAAACAAAGTTTCTTGAATTGAGCTGAATCTAGTCCTGACCCTGGTACATGGAGAGAGTAAGAGTCACTGGCAGCAGCCTCACATTCTTTGTAGTGGCTCAAAATGGCTTCGGCAGCTGTAGCCAATGTCAAATGAAGAACTGACATTTGTGTCTTCACTGAGTGTTTGTGACTAAACAACAATCAACTTTGCTTTGTTTTGTTTTAACTTGTTTCCTCAAGAACAATGAACTTAACTCAGTTACTGTTGGTGTTGAACATAAGTTCACTTAACTCAAGACAGCAGGAGAACTTAGGTTAGGTTGATCACACTTAAAATGATTCACAGTATAAAGTGAGAAATTGTATGAAAGAAAAACATTTTGTTCTTTGATTTTAATCATGTAGCCCTGATAATAAAGGTGCTTGTTTTTTAATAGAAAAGAAAATGATGATGATGATGATTTGTGGGAGAGATCCATTAATTCAAAAACCCTGAATCAGTTCCCTTTGCATGCGTTACGTTGCAATTACAATAGTATTAAGCAGATTTATATATATATATATAATATTATATCTTTTTTTCCTAATTTTACCTCAGATTGCAATCAGACTAGAAATACTCGTGTCTGAATGGGTTCTTTAGTGCCTCCATCCTGCATAATGTATAACATGACGATACCTCCATGACCTGACACTGTTTAAAAAAGAAAGAAAAGACATGTTGTGCTTTCGTTAACTCTCCCTTTCATGTCCCCACACCTGGCTACAGCATCTCTCCACCCTGCACCACCACATCAAATAAAGGCTCCCAGGCATCCACTTTATCCCCGAGGGGGTGGCTGAGTCAGCCAAAGAGCACATCTGCCCTGTTGTTTTTACTACGGTTCCCATCTATTCCTGCCCCACCGCCGCTCATCTTTCGCCACCTGAAAGTCAAGACATCAAGGTGCCATGACACCCGTTTAACTGTAAAAGGGTGGAGAGACGCTTACTCCCCTGTTCATACCAGAGAGTTTACATCTATGGCTAAAGGCTACAGTGGGATTATTGATGTGCCGATGGGGGTCATGACCCAGGAGGTAGAGTTGACTCACTGTGAAAAGGTGTGTATATATGTGGGCGCTCACAACATCTCAAACCACTGATCTTTTCCTTTCACGGATGAGAAGAAATATTTCTACCTGTGCTGCAAAAGAAGTTTCCAGACTTACTAAGTGGTGATTGGACACATTTCAATGGCAGCATCTGCTGATTGTAACAATCAGAGGTTAATTGACCTATTAGTCCTTATTATTATTAATAATAATAACTATCTATTGGGCTCTCCCCTCTAATATTTATTGGTAGCACATAATGGATGGTCTGCTCCCAAGTTTTATTTTGGGGGCATTTTGGAAAGTCTATGAGACCCCATAGAGGATCTAAGGTCATAAAACGACAGAGAAACAGCTATGGAAGAGCTTTAATCTGTTAAGAGCTGTGTATACAAGTAGAACTTTAAAAAGTCGACAACAAAATCAATGCTTGCTGTTTAAAAATGAGTAGCCTGCTTTTGTGCACCTCTGTAAGAAACTGAGAACCCATTGTTTCAAAAATGACTTCAATCTTCGACGGTAAATCTGCCATGGCTGTCGCTGTGAACTGGATAATGCTGCATTGGAAAAGACAGTTCAGTCAATTCAATACCATCAATTTTGCTCTAGGGACTGGTTTCAGTTTCCTCGTTGCTTCCCTGTAAATGTGAGTGTGTGCCTATGTGAGAAAGGCACAAGCATTGAGTGAAGATGCATAAATGCTGCTGTGATAAACACTGAGCTACATGCGTGTGTGTGTGTGTGTGTGTGTGTGATTCATCACCTCAGACTCATTACAGCAAAACACATCAGAGACTCTGTAGAAATCTGGATCCAAGTCAGGGATGGCCGGTGCTGGGTTGAATATTGTCTTTACTGTAAGAAGAAACCATTTACCACAGTTTGTCATCAGTAATCATGTCATCACCACGATCTACAATGCAACATCCAACAGTTGTGCTCTTGGTGATAAACCCTATTGTAGCCATCAGCTTGCTTTTAAAATGATACAATTTTGACAACATCCCTCGACGGCACATTTTACAATTGTGTGATGTTTCTTTTCCATTTGCAAAGCTTCACTGTCAAGGTCTGGAATTACCTTAATTAAACACGCAACGGGAACAAAGGCTAGTGGGCTACCACTGGGGATTGCTCTCGCAGGCAAAGCTCAAGTGGATAAGCTTCTATAAAAAGACACCTTTTAAACGATTAAATTAGCACTCCCTGGAAAATAACACTACAGGGAAAAAAAGGCTGGTGGAAGTGGCCTCACATCCTGTGGCTTTCTCTAGTACTCTGTAACCCCTGCAGTTCCCACATTGTGTGTGTGTGTGTGTGTGTGTGTGTGTGGAGACGATAAAACGTGAGGCACATAACCCCATATATGTGTGTCAGTGAGTGGGTGAGAGGAGTTGTGACCCTTTCTTTGCGTGTTAACGAGTGCAAGAGAGGGAGAGCGTGAGGGAGAGAGAGAGAGCCGAGTGTTTGTCATAAGTAATCCTCTGTACGTGTTGCACATCACTGTCTTATGCATATTCATGAGCATGGAGCATTAATGCATCTAATACCATGATTTCTGTGTATGTGTGAGGATAAGCCCAGCTTGACGAAGCGATTAATTCTGATATCTCTGTGTACAAAATAAAGCCTCATGAAAGAGTGTGTGTGTGTGTGTGTGTGTGTGTGAGTGAAATATATGTTCAGCGTTGGTGACATCAAAGTCTGTTGTGCAAGTGTGTGCCTAGTTGCTGTGTGTGTGTATGTGTGTGTGTTTGCGTGGGCATATAAGAGAGCAGCTGCGTGGGTTTGTGCAGGGCTTTGGCCACCTGGCGCTTTGAGGTGGATACTGGGCTGCTCGCGAGTAAAAGTGGAAATAATGTCTCTCTCTCTCTCACACACTCTCATACTGTACTATATGTATACTCACATGAGCCAAGGCCATGTCATAAAAAAGTGACACTGGGCTCTTTCCAGCTCTTCTTGCCTCTCTCACTCTGTTAACTGATTTGCTCCTCAGTTTCCATCGGTTTGGTTTCCAAGACAAGTGCGACATCTCTGTAACGTGATGCCTCAGTTTTGCATAAAAGAAACCATCTCCGTCTTCCCCCTCGCCTGTCTTTAGCCTCCTCAACATCCCACCTTTCATGCGAAAGAGTTTTAAATGCTTCGTTTCTTTCTAAATATTTTCTGGACAATTTTGCCTTTAATTTGAGAGAAACTGAGCGAGAGACAGAGAAGTCAGGGAGAGAGAGCGAGCAAACCAGGGTTGCTGCAGCTCAGCCTTTGTGGCACGGCTACAGCAGGTGAGGAGCCCTTTAAATGCTTCTTGTTCTTGTATTTCCTGTTAGCTTTGATAGGATGATGAAACTTCATGAACATCAGATGGTGACACATGTTCCCGTGTTGCTCATTAAGGAGATGGTGATAGTTTTTTATGCTGGTTTACTGTTAATGTTGGGGACTATTTTCAGTGGCAGATTAATGCACTTAATACACGCATTTGGCGTGTGAATGTAGGACTGATTCAAAATAAAATACTGAGACAAGCAATGCTCACACCTGTATAACCTGCTTAGGGTTGCAGTAAAAAATATCAAAATTCCCATATTTAATCACACCAAATTCCAGTTAACCCAGTGCTCACTCACATACAGTGACTTCAGGGATTTATCTTATTTGTTTTAGTTTTTGTTACAGTCAAGAAAAGTCATGAAAAGGCCAACACAAAATACGCAGGGTGATGTTTTCCTACTTCCTCACTCTGGCATTCAGCTCCAACCAAGCTGTAACCTCCAGGGCTGAGTATAAAGCAAAGCCTGGAGTTCTTCTAATGACCACTAGAGTCTGGCTCCAACAGACTCCTATGACTCCCATGTTAAAATGTCTAACTTTACAGCAGAAATAAACATGTTGAATGCAGGATAAAAAAAAACAAAAAACAAAACGATTTAGGTCTCTATAATTAATTTCCTTCCTCCTGAGGATTTGTTTAGGGGTGAATTTTTATACAACTCTCCCACTTAAATTTTATCAAGGATCAAAGTTATGAATAATTGAGGCCATGGACACTTTGACTGACAGGTGCGAGTGTATGTTTGCCCTAAACCTGCATTCACTGAAACTTCTTTGCCTTTTAGCTGGAAGTTAGGCAGAGTCAGGCTCTGCAAGATGGCGACGGTGGAGCAGCTCACTCTGAACTCCTCAGAAACCTGTGGATGACAGCAAAAAGGCTACAGCCATCTTTGTTTACAGTATATGTTCCAAACCGATTAGATCCTATTAAAGATGTTGGTCTTTAAAAAAAGAACATCTACAGTTTTTTAGCAAACCCCCTGTTTGCTGTTGATCTTGGGGACTATTTTCAGCGGCGTATTAATACACATTTGGTCCTCTGGTTAGTATTTTGAGCAGCAGGACAGTGAATGGACTGACTCAAAATACAGTACAGTGTCTGTGTTCATTGTAATGAAGGAATATGTCACCCAGGGCAACAGTGTGGCTCACTGATGTGCTCTCAATAGGGATAATGCAGCTCCATGGCACTAGTTAGATCAATTCTTTGCTGGCTAAAGAACAATACAAGCCTCATCCTGGAGGGTGCTCTTCAGGAAGCAAAAAGCTTTCACAGAACAGATCCTTCAGGCAGACCAAGGACAGAAGGCACATAAAAAGCATTTATTGGCTTTTCAGATCTGATGCCTTAGTGTATCTGAGTCTGAATGAGCTAATGACCTTCCTTCCGCTTCACTAGGGTTATCATTATGCTTTTACTATCTCTGCCCTGATGAAGAGATCAAAACATGCCAAGTTTTAAATCATTAGTATAGCTACTCAACTTTCTTGATATTGACAAATATCATTATATTATATAAAATAACATCTTAAATTCTCACAATACAAAATTAAAGGTCCAATATTTTACACTTTTCATGTGTTTTATTTTAAGTGTTGATAGCAATTTGAAGATATATTTGTGGCTTTAAGAACCAAAAACCTCTTAAAACCATCTTAGTGTAGTTTTACATCTCCTGTCTCAGGTTTCTCTCTGGAGCTTTAGTAACAACAGGTCAGTCATAAGAGAGGATCTGAGCCTCAATTCTGACTGTTTCATGAGTGATGGAATAAAAATATAGCAGATTACAGGAAAACACTCACACTAGAACTCCAGTAACAACAAGTCAGTCAGCCAATCAGAATAGAGGCTTGAGCAGATTTCAAGGAAACACTTACAGAAACCAAATCCTGCCAGGTCAGATGGTGGCTCCAGGTGGGCGGGGCTTGGGACATAGCTAAGAGCGGTGACTGCTTTGTTGTGACTTTGTGACTTCTGTCACAAAGTTACAGTCCTGAGAGCCATCAGTCACAACATCAAGTGAGGCTCTAACCACACAGTGCATATCATGTCATCTAAAAGACTTACTCATGTTCAGATTATTACCATTAATCATATTATTTGTAGCTGTGGACAGAACTGGTAGGAAGTCTCATGTTGACTTTCACTATGTGCTCGCTTTGCCGCCATCTGTGGTGTGACCGCTGTGTTTGTGTCAAGCGTGCAACTTAAGTGCTGATGTTAACTGGACAAACCCGGTGCTCATGAAGTATACAAGCAATATGACTGCTGAGTGTGGAAACTTATCAATACACACATAAGAGCAGCTTGTGTGAAATCCCTGATACACAAAGCTCTGCTGCAGTCGATGTTACATTAAGTGACATGTGGTATCAGGTTGCTTTGTTTTTGCTCTCCAGGTGTTAGTGAAACCACAGCACATACACAAATACACAAGCTCAGCTGCTGGGACAGATGTGGTAATACTGGAGATGTGTGCACACTGAGTCATGTCTGGCTGAGTGTGTGTGCGTGTGTGTGTCATGACTCTGGGCTTTTTCACTCAGAGGTTCAAAGCCTGGTCGCACGTTTTCAGCCAGAACAGTCCAGTAAGTAGAAAAATACAGAAGTTTGTTCCTGTGGTCCATTCACAAGGAAAGGTGGACGGAAAACAATGGCAGAGGACAGAGATCACTCAAACACGCTCACACACACATGCTCACACAAATACACACACACACACACACACACACACACACACACACACACACACACACACACACACACACAAAAGAAATGAGTCATCAGTGAGTATGTGAAAGGGCTTTAAGAGGCTCTAATTGCATCTGGTGAGAAATATAAAAGCAGCTTCTTGCTCAGACAACGAGGGGGGAGTAAGACAAGGGGAAGACAGGGAAAGGAAGAAAGAGTGACACAACTCAACTCCTACCATTTCCTTCAAATTAATTTAATTCCATTAACTTCTCTATATCAAATGGTAGATAGTACCAGTCAAAAGTTTCATAACACCCCAGTTTTTTATTTAAATTTGAGCTGCAAGTCCAGTAAATGACATTAAAGGGAACAAAGATGAGCAGTTTATAGAAAACAGGCCTTTTAAGGCAAAGAAACGTGTTATTTTCCATTTTTCCTGCAGCAATGGAACTACATGAAGCCTTGAAAGTTAATACAGACAATTCCCACAGCTGCCCCAACCTTTGTTGATGACTTAAATAACCTACTGTCTGCACAAAGGCAGTGTTGGAGCAATTAGGGTTTCTACACTCTCTGATACATTATTATACTGTCCTACAGGAAGCACTGCTGTATGTCGATATCAGAATGGTGAGAAAAAGATAGAAGACAGACTGGATGGTCTCAAGATAATGACCCAAAACATTAGAGGAAAAGAACCAGATTTCACATGATGAAGAGCAGCACAGTCTTCAGACATAAACCACATGGAAGTGGTTTGGGATGAACAGGACGGAGGGCAAAAGCAAAGAAACCTGCATATGCAGCAAATTCAGCTAATTAAATTGAATTGAATTGTATGGATTTGAATAACAGCTGGAACAGTTGACTGGTGGTGTATCTTTTCATCAAAAATAATTACATGCAAGAAGAATAAACTCTTCTTGATAGGTTATCTTGACAAGTGTTTCTGAGAGCTGGCATCCACAGAAAGTGTGGCTCGTTGGTGACATTTGCGTAATTTGAGCGGCGCTTCACCCCCGCGTCATTAAATCCTCGCCGCCAAACCCATTAACACTCATTCTCTCCAGAGAACTGCATTTACGCAATGCTCTGGTGCAGCAATGTTGAGGTGGCATCTTTGCCAAGCGTCTTCACTCGCCTTGCCTCTCTCCTGGCGCCACATGCCAAGCCTAATCCTGTGGTACGATCGACACGGTGAGGAGGGAGGAGAGGGAGGGCTGGGGAAAGAGGGTGGCGCTCGGCGAGGCCATCTGGGTATCCCATCTGCAACACAGTTATGGCTGCGACTCTTTCGTTCTGGCGGCCTGCAGCGAGCGTTTACCAGCGACAGGCCCTGATGACAGGGACGAGAGGCTCCCCAGACGTCTCGAATGACGCGGAAGGCTTCTAATAATAGGACGCTGTTAAAGATGATTAGCTCAGTAACCTGGTTATCAAAAAAAGTGTAGGGAAGGAAGGGACAGAGAGAGGGTGGTTGTCTAAAATAGAAATTTGTTTATGCAGGAACACAAGGATCCTGTTGGCTTTTAGAGATGTGTATGGACATGGTTGATGCTTGATGTAGAATATGAGCAGTAGAAACACAACAACTACTCGTGAAAATATTTCAATTGTCCACTCCTCACACTTAACTTCATGAAGGGATATGAGACAGTGAGGAGCTTATCTCTAGAGAGTGCAGCAAAGTATAAATGGAAGTCAAATCGAAGGTCACATGACTTTGGAGCGATCTTCTCCTCCTGTATTTCTCTATCTTACAAAATGGCTTTGTCAGACTTTAAGAAAGACAGACAGACAAATCAGTAGATTAATGAAAGACAGACAAGTTTAATGATCTTAAGCTATTTGTGGGTTTTATGAAATCACACTGTGGTTTCTTTCATGGAGCAGGGGATGGTGGTTAATGTTGCTTAAAAGAAACTTCAGCCATTGTAGCATTTACAAAACAAGAGGTTATAATATGCCTGCTGAGCAGCGCTACGTGTTCAGGGCAGATTGGTGGCTGCTGTCATTTGAGCCGGGCAAGGGCTCCTTTAAGGTGCTATGTACAATTTCCTGACTATATGGTGACTATATTCTCTTAATTCAGCTGCTTTAAACCAATGAGGACTGAAACAAAGTAGATGAAGTCATTGTTTTTATCTGTGGCATTAGAAAACACTGTAAAAGTAACACAAGTAGAGAAGAATCGTCGACACAGTTCTCCAGTTAAGTCAGTCATCCAGCAGCATACAAACTAAAGTTTCCCTACACTAGATAAATTTAGCCATAAGCTACTGGTCATAACAGACCAAGTGAGGCTGGAGCAGCAAAACCCCTGAGACCACTGAACTGAGCAAGAATGTGTTTTATTGGTTAAGAATTTAACTTTATATTTATGATGTATTTAATGCTGCCTGGAACTGCAGTCACTCAGCTCATGTCGGCTTGGCTGTAAAATATTGTAACTTGCTCCCTCACAGAAAACAGTGACTGCTGTCGGCTTGAATTCATATCACATGGGGTGGATTCCAGTAGTTTTCCAAAAATAAAAATCAATTCCAATGTCCCCAAAACTATAGCTGAATAAATCTCAATAATCTTGCTTGACAATTTGGTCAAACCAAACCAAAAGCCTGTGTGCTTGCCTCCTTCCTGTTTGTTGGTATAAAGTCCTCATCACTCAAACGCTGAGGGCAGCTAAACTCAAACCAAACTCTATTCAGACATGTATATTTGGTTGTGCTCATCAAAAGCACAAGCTCCCCTGGCCAAAGAGGAGCGGGATGAACTGGGTCGTGCAACGAGGATTAAGAGAGATGCAGTGTATATAATCATATTTTGGCAAAGCTATGAAGGTTTGGAACATACTGAGCACACAGATGGCCAACAGAGAAGTGGATTTTATTGCAGAAATGGTTTTAGAAAGTTTCTATAGATATCCTGATACTTTATGGACACATTTTCTTCCTCCATCAGTATTGGGATCCATTGTAACACCATGAATCCACACTGACCACAAACTTTTTATATCCACCTTTCCAGCCCCCATGGGATGAGCTTTTAGTTTGAGGATCACTTAAAGGTGAAATGTGTTGGAAATGTAAACAGATGATTTTAGTCTGCAGTCACTCTCAAATAGTTTGACAAACTAACAAGAAACTACAGGATTGACCATCTAAAATGACTTCATCAAAGTTTAACTCTTCTGCTATATAAATACTGGTAATGTCTTCAGTCATTAGTTAATAGGATAGAAATGAAACCACCTGTTCTGTTTTATATAAGATCAACATTGTAATATTTCATCAATCTTTTCAATTTAATTTTTACTTGAAACAAACAAACAAAAACCTTTCAAAAAGCACAGTGGACACACCATCACAGACAGTACAGAGACACTCACTGACCTTTGTTCTCCTGAGCCATGCGCAGTGCCTGTAGAGATGTCTGCGGACTGATCTCCAGCTGGCACACCAACACTTTTGTGTGACTGATGGCTGGAAGAGCTTCCTGCAGCTCCTCACTGCCCAGCAGCATGTTGGCACCAGCCACGATCACAATAATATTCTCACCTGGCCGTGGACACCACAAGAGACGTGTGAAGATACAGCCCCCATGTGATCACTGTGAGACTCATGCGGACTAGGATTAGGATTACATTTACTTTCTAATGTAATGTGGTGAGCTATTTTATAGTGTACAGTTGTGCAATGTATAGTACATATAGAGACTCCAATAACTTAAACCATCTGACTTAAGAACATTTATTATCTATTACAAAATCCCTTTTAAAGGTCCTGCAAACAACCTTTGACATTCAGGTGCTTGTGGGTGTGACTGCTTTGTTGTGACATCATAAAATGACAGAAGAAGCGCGTTTTAAGGTCCAGTTACAGGCTGTTTCTCTGCGGACTGAGCACTTTGATACTTTCACAGTGTTAATATAGAACCTAGACCTACTTTATAATTAAAGAAGACATGGAGGTCTACCTTTAGACTGTATGGGACCTTTAAATAAACCCAATGTCAAACATATGAACCCTAATATTCTGATATCTACCTGAGTTAGTTTGAGTTATTTGATTGTCCTTTTCATCAATTCAGGAAATAGTGTAGTTCAGTACATTTGATTTAATTGACCTTTTCACACAATACAAAACAGCATGTGCAGATTGTTTCATGGGACATTATTTCTCAGTTCTCACAATGAGCCTTTGCCAGTTGCACCTATCTCTTCTTTGAAGACACTGAATTTAAACAGTTACGCGCATAATGACATGAGGATGACGTTTCCTGACTGTGGCAGAAAAGTGAAATGCAAAAGTACAAATCCAAGACATGGACCACTCGTCATCACCTGAGTATATTTGTTCAATGACAGAAATTGCTTTCCATGTGGATGCTCAGCAGTGTTTAGTGTACTTAAGCATTCGTGTTTGTGTTTGTGTGAGTGTGCGTATCTAGTGATTACAATCTTTTGAGCAGTGGTGAGTCAATGGCAGCACTAAATACTTGTAAAGTGTGTGTGTGTGGGCATGTGTGGGTGTGTGTAGTAGCCAGAAAGAGCGCGCTTATAGCACACATGCTCTCGTTTGTGTTTGCACGAGATAATTTCTACTAAACTCCAGGAGAATGGTATAGACTATCAGCAAATGCATTTACCTGCATCATTAACAATAATGGAGGCAGCTCCTGTGGCCGCATCAGAGGTCTGCCCAACAAAGTCTGAGAGAGAGAGGAAACATGAAAGGTACAGAACAGAGGTTATTTCATCCATCATTTGTCTTTCCTGCAAAGAAAAGAAAGAAATCTGTTTCTTTCCTGTCTTGATATTGTAGAAAGAAAAAATTCACAAACACAACTCTGAAAAACAAAATTTTAGAATAGTAATCATTAGTAATTCCTTGGCTCAGGTCATTGTTTTTTGGCTATGATAAGACTGGCCACAAGCATCCAGAGTCTGATATGTGCACTTAGCACAACCTTTGAAAAGTGCCTTCATTTTTAAAAAATACAAATGATTTGACAATCATTTGCTATAACAATAGAGAAACTTTCCAGTACATCCAAATGCCAGTGAAAGTAACTAAAATGAATCAACAAAATTCAGACTAAAATAAGCTCTTTGCTCTGAATGTGAACTTTCTGCCATGCACCATGGAAAATGGAACCAATTTGGCATGTAAAGCAAAAAAAAAAAAAAAGCCTCCGTCTTACCTGTGTGTACACCACTGTCCTTGAAATTCTGGATGTAATTGTCTCCAAAGAAGTCTTTACCAACCTAGAAAAGATTGAAGGCAAAACGATCACAACAAAGAGAGTGTCAAGCGGGGTCAGACTTGGTTAGCGGCAACTTTTGAAAAGTGGTATACTCAAATCTCAGTTGGGTTGGATTTGCCTGTGCCCTGCCAGCATACTGGCATGGTGCCGCCGCCGAAAATGTGCATAGACGAACACACAAAGTCAACAGACGCACACGCGCAAACACACGACCAGCTGCGCCAAGCCTTGAAGACAAGATAACCCCGCCTTCACGCCTCTTCATGCCCACCTCGCTTTCGTTTTCTTTCCCTCCTTCCACTCTTTCCCTGATCCACACTGGGATGTCCACATCTGTAGCTACTTTGGGTTGTGGAAGGGGTCCCCACCTTGCCCCGAGGCGCTTACTTCGAACCCACGCTTTCCAAAAAACGTGCCAAAACGCGGGCACTTCTAGCTGCCTGTGATAGTGGGATAGGCTGGTATTGGCTGCTTGGCCCCACTCTCTTTGAAGAGCGGCCTTCTGTCTTCGATGTTTTTGACAAGCCCGGGTTGTCTATTTTTGGGTTCTCCCCATGCCCGGAGAGCTCCTCCCGCACTGGGTTGTTATCGATCAGGCCTCTTTGTTCTGACAGAGGTGGGGCTTCGGTGTTTTAGTGCTCAGGTTGAAAGGCAACACTGAGCTTACTGATTGGAGACTTGGGGTTGTATGGTATGGGAATAGGCTTGTTTGAAGGCGCGCAAGCGTGGGTGGGCGTATGCATGCTGTATGGTATTGATCAAGAGAAAATGAGGCATGGGGAGTTGAAGTGGTGAGATGACCGAAGTGTGAATGAAACTACAAGGTTTTCGGGGGTTGTTAACTAGTTGGTGGACTCTGGTAGCTAATGGCTGATTTTTTGTACTGAATAGGATGAGCCAAAGTTTGGACAAGCAAAATATATATTTTTTTCTACTATTCATGTTGGGATCCAAAGGAAGACATACTTTAACACAAACTGATACAGTAGAGGGTGGCACAGTGGTGTAGTGGTTAGCATACACATTATATTTAGGTTAATTGTTGACTATTAAATTGCCTGTTGGCATGAGTGTGAATGGTTGTCTGTCTGTGTATGTCTCTATGTGTTGGCCCTGTGGTGTACCCTGTCCTTGCCCTTGTCTGGGATTGGCTAGAGTCCCTTAACCTTGATGGATAAGCTGGATAGACAATGTAGAGCAGCAGGGTATGGCTGCAAACTTGATTGTGCTGTCATACCTTGCAGACCATAGTGGTTTTGGCCCCTAGTCTGGCAGCCTGTACACACTGGTTGGCCCCTTTTCCTCCAAAGCCTATGAAGAACCTGTGACCATGGATGGTTTCCCCTGCTTTTGGTAGCCTTGGTGCCTGGCTGAGGGGACAAAAAAAAAGTGGAGTTTTGAGGAGTAAACAATCACAAGAAGAACCTCTTTGGATTTAAGGTAAAAAAAAGTCCTCCCTTAAAGAAATACTTTGCTTGGATTACAATTTGCCATTTCATCTCAACAGTCTATTACACTACACTATACACACTATACACTATATATACAAGTTTAACTTTTAACAGATTTTTTTTCCATTGTGAGAGTTGTACATTGAAACCAAGGAATAATGGGAGACTGAAAGTGAAGATAACACTTCAGGGCCAAAGTCTACCCTGATGAAGTCGCTCTGTGTCTTTATTACTGGTGTGCAACTACACTAATGTGCAAACACACATTTTCCAGAGTCTGCAGAGGACAATATATCTCAGTGTTTAACCATATGTCGATTTGTTTGTGATGGACTGTAACAATGTCAACATTGACCACCATATATTGATTTTCTATTTTTGTACTATTAAAAATGGCTAATGGTTTACCCTCTATGTTTGCCTGTCATTCATGGTGCGCAGAGCATGCTTTGTGGCTCACTGGCCAGTCACAATTTGTAAACTCGGTTCAGGTCAGTGAGGGTTTTGTTTGACAAAATGTGAAGCAATAGAGCTGTATGTATTTATTTGTCACTTACATTACTTGGCAGTAAAAAAAAATTGCAGGGGAGCCCTTTATCAATAGTATAATCAACAAAACAGCAGTATTAAAATCACAGAAAAAAGTGCTTCATAACTTAATCAAAATGTAGCCTAGATATTTTACCCAGACATTCAGTCAGATATATCCATACAAGTGTCTTCAAATTAGCAAATGATGCAACCAGCAAAATAAACAGATGTCTCAACTTGACACTGACTGCACCAGTAATGCATGACTCATCTTGGTTAGGTAGGCCCTCCCCTCAAGGTTGATATGCCACTGGTGGGTGTTCTGAGGAGGGGCTGTCTATTCCCTGATTCCGCCAATCACAGAGACAAGGTGAGTGATGAGTAACATGGAGGGAGAGACGACAGACAGCTTCATACTGTATGTCAGAATGCTGTGGCTTGGCCCCACACCAGCGCTGCCCAGGGCCAAAGGGTTTGCGGATGGCAAAATGTTGTCATAAACTTGTTTTTCACCCTGTTGTTGCTCTTTTTTGTGCTTGTGTATGTGTGAGCGTGTGTTTGTGGCAGGTGTGCTATTACAGTAAGTTCACTCAATCCCAGGATTTCCAGTAACTGAGACGCCGGTGGCAAACACTGGAGGTTGTTATAAATGCTGCTGTTTTTGCACTGGCGTGTGAAAACACTAAAATGCCCGAAGCTATAACAGGATGCGGGGTCAGTGAGGCTGAAATGTGGTGAGAAGGAAACGGAACAAAGGTCAAACACATGTAGATACACACACATACACACACGTACACATACCTCGTCAACACACACATTACCTATTCTCCGTCTTGATGCAGCTGTTTTACTAAATTTTTCCCACCTGTGTCACAACTGTGTGACTTCTGGTGGGAAAACTGACACAAACTCATTAGGAGACTATGTTTTGCCAGGAGAAAACTTTTTTTCTTGAGTGGTTCCTATGTCCATATACCAGTAAACATACCTTAGGCAGAAAACATCAAAACAACAACACAATCAGAACAAAAATATAACAAGAAAAACATAAAAGTCATTGTTAAAATATATTTGTGACATGTTTACTGTGAAAGATTAGCAACCCTGTCCTATCCTATCATCAATACCACTCTCACATCTTGGATGGATGCTAAGCTAAGCTAGTTATCTTAGCTTAGCACAAACACTTGAAAATGGGTGCAACAGACTGAATGGCTCTGTCTAAATGTAAAAAAAATGAAATGCAGTACTAGCACCATGAACACTCACTGATTAACACATTATACTTTTTTTTAATACAAGTGTGAGGTTGCCAGACTGTGACAGAAAGTGATGACAACATTCCAGGAAGTCCAAACTCACAAACAAACATATGACAACAATGAACACCTAAAATGTAAAATGCTTAAATTTCCATAATAAACAAAATAGATTTGTTTGGTTTAATCCATAAACAAAACCAAAATGTAAAAGTATGCTGAGCTAAAATAAGCTAAGGTAGTTGTGGCTCTTAATACTCAAAGGGCATAGAGTGCGACACATCTTCTCATGTAACACTATTCTTTTATGATATTTGACAAACATTTTACCTACAGTGCAACTGACTATTTCAGCGCCTATGAGCATTTTCTGTAAGACGGTTTGTCCTTTTAGCAAAACAGCTCTTGAGTCCTTTGTCCTGAATCTGTTTATGGTGATTGCCTGTTTCTGGGTCTGAAACTAGCTCTGCTTGATGCAGTTCTTCTGCCTGTCTTCTGTAGTTGTTTCTTTGGGAAAGGGAAGTTTTTTTGTCAGGTGTGAAGTATTATCATGCAAGAAGTATTTTTCTGTGCTTTTCTTGCACAGGACAGTAACCAATGTTCTGCCTTCCTGTTTTATAAAAATGCCAGAGAAACAGATCTGTTGTTTGTCACTATCGCTCTTGACATTTGAATGCTCATGACAACAATTAAGATATTCCTAAAACTGGTGTTAAGTGATGGGCACAACCTCTGTCAATGATACAAATGCTGTCAATTTTAAATTTTAACCTAATGACTCCACATTTGGCTGACAGCCACCTGAAGCCGGATAACTGGCAGGTAAGATAAACAGATTTCAAAATTCTTAAATAAACCCACCCACGCTTCTTCATGCCCAGAGAGACACTTGGCTATTGTTGTCTGTGGCGAGTGCACCAAACAAACAGGGCAGTTATGTGCTAAAGTGCAACCTCAGTGTGTTTTCTCCCACGGAACCAAAAGGCCAGAGCAGGTGTTCAGTGACGTGAAACATTTGCTTTAAGGCTGGCTCCCATTTCCCTCGCCTCCGTCTCTATTAAAGTCATTCCTCAGCTGTTGGCGAGCAGTGGGGGGAAGTAGACATCGACAAAAACAAATTCAAATGCTTGTTTTCCAAAGTTTGAACTAGAGCTTGTCTTTCTGGTTCCAAATACAACCTCCAATGTGAACTAACACTTGCAAAATAAGACACATGTAAGTTTTTGCTTTTTTAATTCTATAAAATCACTAATAAGTATAAATACTACTTAGTCCCACTAAATATATAAAACATTTTAATTTAAGGGTGGTAACCTTCAGCTCATCTTGTGACTCAGAGACATAGTTTTTCAAGTCTATCACCACTAAGAGGAGACGGTTTGTTCTTATCTTGTATACCTTCCCTTGTCCACCAAGGTCTGTGTATCCGAAGCTCCAGTTAATCGGGACAAGGTGAAGGGACTTAAAGAACAAAAACAACATACCTTATACGGCTGCGACGAGCTGCTTTATCAACAAGAAGTGAAGTCAGAGTAATGTGGGTGATTTTTTGTGTATGTGTGGTCACAGCACTTGTTGCAGCTATGTGCATATTGCTATTATTCGCCTGATGGTCAGAAACAGCTTATATCAGGGGATATAATCAGCCACTTATCGAGCTGTTCTGTGTCTGAATTTGTTGGTTGCTTATGGAAACATCAGTTTGGTTTCATGTTTTTGTTTCTTTTTAAATAAAAAAAAATAAAAAATAAAAAAAAAGACAGACTTGACTGGAACGTGGTCAGAAAAGGTAATGTAGGAAAACATAAATTAAAATCAGTGGTCATTTAAGAGTCAATGTAACAATTGTAACTGAGCCTGCATTTATCATCTAATTATTTATTGATTAACGTATTAATCATTTTGTTGCAAAATGTCAGCCCTTGGTCAGATTAATGCCACAGAGGAGCGAGAGAAACAAAAATCACATCTGAAGCTGCAATCAGTCAATTCTTCTCATTTTCATACAAGAATCTTTTAAGGAAATTTTTTTTTATAAATTTGTAGATTATCAAAATTGTTTCAGCTTCATTTTCTTTTCACCGGAATGACTGAATAATTGTTACCAGCCAAGACTATGAACTGAGGAATCCTTTGAGATGTAATTACACAGACTTATGTGTTCATGGGCAGAGAATCCAGTGAAATTCTAGTGAAATCATTAAATAAAGGTGTGATAACTGCTTTAATAGAAAAATCATGTGTTTCTTCTCTATAATTTGGGAAACTCATTGAACAGGTAAAAGTGTCTCCACACAGAGAGCTGTGGCAGTAGGGGGCACTGTATGGCTTTGAGAATGGGTTAAAAGCCTGAGCAGCTCTGCTTCTTGTCTTCGTACACTGCACATAGTAGGTAATTAAACACAAGCTTTTACTACCACACAACATGTAAAACAGCAGCACCTTCCTCTACGGAACTGACTGACGCTCCTATAACAAAACTACAGAGACCTGAGTGTTTTTGTGTAGCAACGCCAAAGCAGAAAGATTCAGAATGTGTTTGTGTGTCTGTGTGTGTGTATGTGTGTGTGTGTCTCTGTTGTCTGTCAGTCAATTGTACTGCCGCCCAAACACTGGCTGTTCAAGACAACTGGATTTCTAACTTCAAAGCCATGCATATCACTTTGAAGGGCTGCGGATGTATTCCAACTACCCTCCCCTATCCGCATTCTGACCTCCATCCAAAAGCCTCAACCCTACACACACACATTAACACACACCCAGTCTCCAAAAACAGGCCATTTCCCGTTAGCTTATTAGGGTCTTAATTGACAACTCCTGCCCTTCAAAGCAGAAAGTCATTGGTTGAATTGTTAATGAGCAACAAAATAAATACTTGCCCAAAAACTCCCAGTAGGAGAGGGCATATGTTTTTGATAAGTAGGGACTTGAGGAACAGTCTGAACGACAACTTGTGATGTGACAACTTGAATCTGAGTGTGCGCTCACAAAAATGTCATTAAACTTTTCTCCCAGCAGCGCAGGTTGTGGTTGTACTTTCAGAGCCCCGTTTGCTGGCACCCAGGTGACAATTATTTTCCTCCATTTCACATAAAAAACACAACACAAGCTATACGACAAAACCGTTGCACAAGCTAAACAAACATGTTTCTTAATGCTGCCAGGAGAGCGTTTAGTTGGCAGGAGCCCATGAAGACTTTTGACAATGTTTTTATTTTGTGTCTTTTAAGATTGTGTCATTCCTCACAAAGGTTTTGGTAAATGAGGGTGACAAATTGTTTTCAACTCAGCCATTGTGCTGGAGTTGATGACTAACCATTTGTGGGAATGGATCCCACTTGGCTCACCATATCTCACCATGTATAAGGATGATGCAACCCTGATGTTTTAGTAAGCAGTAATTATACCAGATCATCTGCACACTTTAAATCTTTGAAACCTGAGTCAGGTTATCATGGGATGCTCACACCAGCATCGTCTGTTAATGACCAGAGCAATGATTTGGTTTACAACCTGAAGTAGAATTGAATCAATTTTAATATCTTTGAACAGCAGCTCCTGTGTCCCGAAAAACTATTTGTGCATTATGTAAGTAAGTGTCTTCAAACTCAAAGGATTTGGCAAAAGGATTAGAACCTGAAGTCTTCCCACCATTATTGCCTAATGGTCTAAAAGCTATTGGACCCGCCTCTGTTAGACCACAGATGTTCTCTATAACATTTTGGGCTTTTAGGACAGGCACTGAAAATGCGGTGGCATTATCTAACTTTAGACCACTTCCTCTATTCTTGTGTAGACAGGACCGTGCAGTCCATTTCAAGCCATGATGGAAAACACCCTTCAGCCCATATGCAATATTTTCCACAAGCCTGCATTTCAAAATAAAATCCCTGAAGGAAAATTGTGGTTGTGGTAGTTAATAATAATAAAGGGAAGCAGTGTTTTAAAGAAAGACAATTGATCATTATGCACCCTAGCCCTCTCAGTGTAGCTATGACTGTTGTGCTTGCCACTCTTTTTTTATTTTTAAATGACAAATGTGACTGACTTTTCAATATTTTCTGTTAACAAATTTTAAAACAAGTTTTTACCTTTTACCTTTTGACATACAAGAGGAAAATGTGCTTGTTGAGTGTAAACTCTCCCGTGTACAAGAAAGAGCAGGACAGAGCTGCTCATGTTAGCATGAGCTCACCAAACATCAAGATGGACAAGGACGATGTGGAGGGAGCAGGGTTATCCTGTTCCATGTATTTGTTTGTGTGTTTTTGGTTTTAGAAATCCAACAAAAAAGACAAAATCCCCCACACATGAATGTCGAGTATTGTTCAACAGCTACATGCACACCAGATTAACACATGGACAAGTCCACATTTTGACAGGACTGCTGTGCCTAGTTACAGTTGCTAAGATTATGATTGGACAATTAATATGGGGGGGTGGGGCTTAGCAACGGTCAACTGTGGTGAAACTGTAAAACTGTGAAACAGTTACCTTTAAAATGACCCTTTAAAATGAAGCAATGTCCAGTGTTGTCCTCTCTTTGACTTTTACTTCTTGGTTTGTTTCAATATAAGGCATAAACTAGAGACGTAAGCATAAAATGATGCTTATGCGACAGAAATACTTGACCCTTAATTTCTTATTCCATAAGTAATCTCTTGACCAGTCACATTCATCTTGAGATCTTTTGGTGGTTCCCTTGGGCTGATGTTAATTTTCTCTAATTTATAGAAACTATTATTTCCATAGATCATTACACATTAGATTTTTTTGTTTTTTTGATCGAAAGCATATCAAACAAATAGGTCTTTAGAAATCGGTTCTGGCTCCACTAACATATTGTGCAGTGGCACAGTAGGGTCCTCACCCAAAGTTGAGAAGCTCTGCTTTACATTTTTGAAGTACATGTCCTAATATGGCAGTAAAAATTTGCCCTGCTTCCTGTTGGGCCCACCTGAGGAAGCAGAGCAGTTTCCTGAGCCAGATTTAGCTAGGGATTTCGTATTCTGCATTCAAAATCATAAAGTTGATTTATGGTAACTTCAGAAAACACACTACATTGACACAACCTCACTTCACTTCAAGTAGTGATTTAGCTGACAAGAATGACATTTACTCACCTCACCAAGTCACTCATACAGGAGCCAACCACCATCACATCAAAAGCCTCTTCGGTCATGATCTGATTAAGACACACATTTGTGTTACGTCTTCAGTACAGCCTTAATTTCTCAATAACTTTTCATTAAAATATGTATTGAGATTCTTCAGTTTCTCAACATTTGTCCAGCTTTTCCTGTGAAGCCTATTCATGAACAAGGACACACTCTAAAACACAGCAAACCCCCTCAGGGGGCATTTCAGGTTTCCCAACAGCCTCCAAATAAAAATCATTTGATATTATTTATCTCAACATTAGCATGAGCTCAACTGAAACAAGGATGAAGGTAAAAATAGAGCATTCATCCCTGGTTGAGTTGGACAGGTTCCAGTCTTATTGGGGGTGGAGAGAGGTGGGGGTTATTTCAATGCTACACCATGTGACGCCGCAGCCCAGCAAAGTCTTTAATTAATTCAATCCTCGGCTTGTATCAGAGCTAATGCTAGTGTGTTAATCTCTTCAAATCTCTTCCTAGGCAGTGGAGGACTTGGAAAGCCTGGCCGCTGGCTGTAGGATGGCTCAATTCTCTCTCCTACATCTCGCAGCATATTGTCTTCCCTCTGCAGGCAGGAAAAGGGAGCCCAGAACCCTCTGCTTCTCCAATAAGGGAGAATATTATGAGATCTGCATTGTCCAACCACTGGAAACAGGAAACCCTCTGAAAATTCTCCCTCGCTTTTAATTTAAAACTAAAGTTACCATGCTGTAGCTGACTGTATACAGCTGATCCATATGCAATAAAGAAGAAAAATTATATTGTGATTAACAGTTCATTTTAGTTATTTTTTTTCTGGAGTCTGTAGCCAACTATTTTCCTTTATATCTGGGCAATAGGATATGTAGGTCAGAACATCATGTAGCACCACAATGTTTAATTTGTATTGGTATCTTGTGTCATAGTTTACTTTTATTTAAAAAAATGTAGCTCTAATTTGGATATTGCATTCTGCCATATTGCAATTTAGACCATATTTTGGTTAATTGTTCAGCTCTAATACAGCTTAATGTAAAATGTGTTTGACCATTTCACATAATCCACATTAAAAGTTTACACACAGCTTCAGGCAAAACACAATATGTGAAGGAATAAAGTGATGATTTAAGAGGTAGTGCACACATTTTTGGGACTAATTGAATAAAACATACTCTCCAATGACTGACATACATTCAAACAGTTTAACCTAAATGCAAACCAAGTTGGACACAGTTGTTTAAACAATTTAGACTGAGCTGTAAGCAAAATCTAGAAGAAAATGTTGTTGGACCCATTTTAAAAAACTTGTAAGATTACATATTTCGCCTATGTCTGGTTACACAGTCAAGACTTAACGGGATAATGATTGTTATTACAATGATATGACCAGTTATGTTTAAAATATACTTTTCAGGAGTTTAGACTATAATCACCAGAATACTTCTTTGACCTGCCCCCACCCCCTGAAACACACACACACACCTAGTCTGTGGCTCTTTCTTATTCCCTGTGTCATATTTTCCTAAACATTTAAGTATACTCAAAAGAAAACTAATCTGTAACTGAATGTTTAAGCAATGAAAAGCCTCGTATCATTGACTGCATTACACCAGTAATGGTTGGAAAATAACCAGCTGAACACACTTTATTGTTGGTGTTTCTACTGGATACTTTTAGAGTTAGTCTGAATCACCCCCATGAAGGTGGAATTTCCCAGTTGTGAATCAGGCCAGCTGCTCTCATTAGAAAAACCACTGGTCATATTGCTCTTCTTATGGCTTTGTCCTCATCTTTCATTTGTATTTTAGTTAGAGTTATTATGTTTGCACAAAACCAGCACATTTCAGATGATCTTTCAGTCTGGTATTTTTTTGATGGGCTATGATTTATACAGGAAAATAAATATCAAACCATCCAGCCCAACATTTTCTCAGGTTCAAAGTCAAATATGTAAAGTCCAAGGTGATGTGTGAGTGCTGTAAGATTTTCTTTTGGCTAGAACAATCTATGTTTCTGTATAAATACGAGAAAGGAAGCAACGTAATTGTAATTAAAGTACTTAAGATAGTATTTCCTCACATTTGTATTAACTCACTCACTAAGTTGTGCTCTCATGTTATGTTAATAGATAACTTTATTACTGTATTATATAACCATGAGTAATGTAAATTCAAGCAACACATCATGTTGTATGCTTTGCATTTAAATCCTTATTGAGCAAATGACATATCTATGGCTGTCAGGGTTTGCATCACAGTGTAGTAAGATGGAAATATCAAGATAACTTTAAAGCAATTACGTGTGTAGTCAAATCTTCTTTATAGTTCAGGATATAAACGGAGGATTGTAGAGATAAATGGCAAAAACTCACAGGAAATATGACCAAGCTTAATGAGACGAAGCTTTAGGTGAAATCAAGTATTCTGAGACAAAGTGTTGCTGAGAAATGCGATACTGTAAATACCTGGAATTCAAATTTGCTCGTGCAGAGTGGACAACCGAGCACCTAGTGTCGGTCAAAGTGCGTGGTAACAGCGGTATATCGTTGTCGCTATTGCCAGACTCGTTGTTGTCACTGAATTATTGCAGAGGACTTAAGTGTCGCTTAAAATTGTTCAAGGACAATACATGTCAAATGATACGTGGTTTTGAGTGATATATCACCTAGAGGTTTGTCTCTGGGTTTAAGCGCAGCCGTGATTTCAACAGGCATTATTACAGACAGCTAAAAGCGGCGCTATCAAAAGGACCCAAACACCCGGAAGTTTTGTAAGAGCTTGAAGTAAACATTGGAGTAAACGCTCAAATTATCTAACGTCCTGCTTTTCAGGTACTCTAACCCACACCTCATGATGTATTTAAATCAACAGTAATGAACAAGTTATATTTTGAGTCAGCTTAACGTTCAAATTTTGGTAATTTGGCGCATCTTTAAGTAGTAAGCTAACGGTGGCTAACGATACAAGCTCACGAGCACTGACATCCAAGTTGTGGTGAACAGACTATTTCTCCAAACACTGAATGTAATAACTAACGGTAACCGAGGTGCAGGTCGCCAGCTTATAGTTGTTATAGTTATAGTTGTTTTTTCCGTGCTTATTTTTTCCGTGTTGCCAGTCTACGGGACACTCTAAAACGGGGGCGCGGGAGCAAGCAATGTCCAAAGTTAAGATCCCCAGGACTCCTCTTAGTCCTTAAAAGTTACAAGTCACAACATCCAGGATTAGTGACGTACATAAACTAACTTAAAACACAGCCGTAGCTTGCACCAGAACAGGAAACTGATTCGGATACGCATAAACAAATTTCCATGACATCAGGAAATGACAGACATAAATGACCAAACCACCTACGTGCTGTGGCTCACATCCCTTTCAATGCTCAGCACAAAGATATGCTTTTAAACTATGTGAATGCACTTCCGTAAAGTGTTGCTGTATCTCCACAGATCTCCCCAGGGTGGCTAAAATGAATAACATGTCCCCTGAGGTCGCGCTGCACCGGATCTCACCTGAACTGCGACCCTTGCTGTGCAGCGTGGTGAGAAACGGCCGCGTGGGGCTGGACTCCACAAACTGTCTCCGTGTCACAGACCTCAAAACTGGGTGAGGTGTAGCTCTGCACTAAACGTCCTTTATGCCCAACTGAGGATGCATTCAGTTTCCTTTGCACTGCAGTGATGCTGTATTCAAGGGATATGAGACAGATACATGGTAGACAAACCCTGTAAACATAAAACTGTGGATTGTGAAGTGGGAGTTGTGGCATTGGAGGTTTTCCCCTGAGTGATTTCAATAACAGAGAGTGAACCACTTAACCTGATAAATTACTGATTCCATAATATAATTATCACTCTAGCTTTTTAATACCATTAATGGAAAAATAATTGTATTTTTATTTCCGATCATCTTACCAATTTTTAGGTGATTATAAAGCACAAATACATGTAGATATCTGAAGACATCTGTGATGACAGCTTTGTTTGTTCCTCTTATGGCATGGACACGATGAGTCTTGTTAATGAATATTTGTTCTCATAATGAATTGTATTTCCATCCCTGCCAATTGCGCTACATGTGAAGTTTGGCTTGAACAGTGGTGGTTGCTGTTCATGACAAACTAGTTACAAAACTGCATAAAGTTGAACAAGATTGCCTTTAAGGAGAGGGGAGAATTGTTGCACAGGGAGTTGCTGAGGAAACTAGAGTGACGCTCATGAGAGAGAACGTTTCCACCAAGGCCAAACACTCCTACACAAAGTTAAAAAGTTCATGGATCTGCATCTTTAACCAGATCAGCACCAGGATTTAATGGGCTTTCCATGGGCCATATCTCTCCACCAATAAATGTTTAGACTTAGTCAAATTATTCTGATTATTAGTTGTTGAAAGTCTCACACAGTGACTTTAAACATAACTCCAGTCTTACACACCTGAAAACAGAGATGCCATGTATCTTGATTTATCTTTCATGATAACTTTTATTCAGTTTGACAAATGTGATGTGAATCAGATCACATTACACACCATGTTTTGAACATAGTTTCTTACTGCACATTTACTGTTCATCAGTCACCATTCATTGTTTTGAGATATGCTTTAAACAGTTTATACATTTATTAAACATTTTTGATTTTACTGAATTACATCTTTTCCAAACTGACCTTGTAATATTTGTTACCACACAAGGCTTTAAAGTGAGGTAGAGAAAGGATTTTACATGAGAAGAAAGCACATTGTATCACATTGAGTAATATCATGTGGTTTAATTAGTTATTAACCCTGTGAATTCTTACTTGATTTTGATATTCAACGCTGACTGATCTTTTTTTTGTTGTTTTCATTGACTCCAACGATTAGATGTACATCTCTGACTCCTGGTCCTTGCTGTGATCGCTTCAAACTTCACATCCCCTATGCTGGAGAAACCCTAAAATGTAAGTAAATGAGCCTCTCAATTTCCTATGTACCAGACAGTTTACTATTTTGCTTAGCAACTTAACCAAAAGTACCCACAGGGATTCCTTCACTACAAAAACAAGATGGATATTTAATATGTGATTTCCTAATCACTGAAGATAACATGAAGCTGTTTGTGCTGCTGCACTTTTACTGGAAGGGTTTCTCCTTTCTGAATCAACCCCCCACATCAGAGACTACCTTCCATGAGCATGGCCCAAAAAGTGCCCAAATGATTAGTGACTAAAATGATGAATTAGAATTTTGATTTACTGTTACTCTATTTATGGTGACTGACAGGAATGTGACTCATGTCAGGCCCATCCTGGTAAGATACTGTGAGTTCAGTCATCATCATAGGGATTGAGTTTGTCAAATATAATTGAAATCACAAGTGCTGCAATTTTTTTCCTTTGATTTGAGAAAGCAAAAATTGAGAAATTTGAAATAGATTTTCAGAGAAAGGTAAACCATGTCACAGCCCACTACTGTAAATGAAGCATTGTGGGATTGCTTGGGAAAAAACCTGCGGCTTATTAGGGGAAGTAGGATTTGCTTAATTTGCAAAATTCTCTAAAAATCTGTCCATGCATACTCAAGGAATGTGTAGATGTAAGGGCATTATGTAACACAGCTGTGGTGCTACATGCACAAGTGATCATCAACATCTGGGTGACAGCAGGATGAGATTTCAGCCCTATCTGAAAAGGAGTGACAGTACTCAGTATTTTTTAGATGTTGTTCACCTTTAGTAAATGCTGAATTACGGCACATGAGTAAGTGGTGAGTGGTTTCATTTACCTGTAATAATGGAAAAAATACTTTTATGGAAGCATGTTCTTATATTTGTTTTTAAGGGGATCGAACCTATCATGTACAGTATATATGAGGTTTAGGAGGATGTCTATAATTCATGGAGACATTAAAGCTGCAAAGTGAAAAAAAAAAAAACAAAAACATCCAAAAAAAAGAAAATATTCCTCTGGCATTGTTGCATGGCATGTGACGTCTCAGCAGCTGTTGTACTCGTTGCTGTACTTTCTTGTGCTTTGCCCGAGGAGGAAGGTTTGTCGACTCAAGAATGCAGGGCCGCCGCGTCCTTTTGCACGCTAATGCTGGGCAGTCTATGGACTTGCCCTCTGTTAGCGTGCAAGAGCATGGCCCACTAAGCACTATTAATGCACGCCCAGACTCCCCCCATTTCACCACTGTACTGATACTGCTAAACAACAGTTTGTGGCTTTTGTTGTTTCACATATTACACCCGCTGTGAACTCAATAAAATGTCTGGCTAAAATAGAAGTAAAAATACTGACAAGGGCTGTTATGCAGCGACTAGACTGCACTTTTGAGTGAAGCCTCTCAGAACGTATAAGCAAAGCGGTGTATATAAAAGCTTATCTTTTAACCTGTAAAGGTTGCACTTCCAGGAGTTCTGTTTCAGTCTGGAACCGTGCCAGTGCATCTCTGACAGAGATCCAGTAGTTTATAACAGATTTACAGCATGTCCTCTCATCTTCTCATTTAACTCTTCACCGCTGGAAAAATACTTCCATATGTGTATGTTTGTCTCTTTTTGTGCTGTCTCTGGAACAACAAAAAGCAGAACAGCACGGTCTTAAAGCACACAAATAGAATTGTGTAACATAATATCAGAACATGGTGAACCAGACCAACCAATGTGTTATGTGATCATGTTATAGTGTCTTGTCCTTGCCCCTTGGCCAGTTCCAGTTTTTATTCTGTCTGATTGAATTGGACTTTTATTTCTACAATTTTAATCGATTTTTTTTACCTATTTGCTTTTACTCTTTTTGAAACTCACTTTAAATGGACTATATAAAATATGTGTGCAATTCTTTTCACAAGGAATCAATGGTAAATGTCAGGTTTTCTAATTACTTCAGATGTGTAATTTCAAAGATCCCAGAGCTCAAAATCCATATTATGCTGTCAATGCATCCACTGGAAAAAACAAATGGCTTAACAACCCACTTCATGTCAGATTCTGCCATAAAGGCAGACTGGATCAAGATGATGTTCCTACAAAAGGTTCTCATGTTTCAGCTGTGTTTAAAAAAAAAAAAAAATGGACAGTATAAGACACGAGTGTCACACTAATATTTAGAAACTTTTCTAAATTTGGTAAAATAACATAACATAAAATATAACATAAAATGGAACATGAATAAGTCAGCTTATGTCAGATAATAGTCAGTTCTCCTGTCTTCTTGCAGGGGATATCATATTCAATGCACGGTATCCAGAGTTGCCTCCTGATTTTATTTTTGGAGAAGATGCTGAATTCCTCCCTGAACCCACAGAACTACCGGTGAGTGTCTGCTACTCCTGTAAAACTAATTCATTTCTTTTTGGAGGAATTTAAAAGACAAATTGCTACCATATTGTATAGTATTTTCCAGAGAATATATGAAAACAAGTTTACCGCATTTTGTTGTTTCCTGCTTGTTGAAGCCAGATCTCGACTTTTTCATTTGTTGCACTGTCAAACACATGCTGATCAAAACTGCACTGATCCCAGTGAGGGAGCTGAAGCAGTGTCACATGCCCTTTAACAAAGCAAACACTCTGCAGCCTCTGTAAGTGTGCAGTGCTACATAGTTGGAAATAATAATTTGCAATAATTGGCATTTTGTCATAAACTGTTTTGACTCACTATTTATCTACAAATCTGATTATCTTTGTGAAACCATGATTCACAAGAAAGGTAGCCTAAACAGGATAAATGGGCTGTATGAGTCTGTGTAAAACATGTATGGTTATCTACCCTGTAATACAAAAACGAGAAAGATTGAACTGATTACAAGGTTCTTGGTAATGCCTGGCAATAGGGAATCCATGGCATTTGTTTTACCTTAGCATATATGATAATTTTGGACAATAATATCACACTCTTAATGTTTTGAACACTAATATCTTAAAGTTGCTAAACTGTGTGTTTCTAGAGTTTCACCAGAAAATGGTGCAATAGAGGCATCTGGGCTGGGCAAATAGTTTTGTCTTGTTTGAGAACTGGTTTTTAAGGACCGATTACATCAGCACTGTTTAGTTCCAAATGGGTGTGGTTTTATGTTTGTATATTAACACAAGCTGCTGCTTGAGAAAAAGTAGTTGCAACATGACCATAAATTCCAGATAATCCATGTGCATGTTTCAACCTCACTGGTCTGCTTGTGTTTTACTGAGATGGTCTGATCCTGGAGCGTTTGGATCAGAAGGTTTTGAGAGGCATTAATTGAAAGTCAAAGGGTCTATGGTCTGCCTTAGTTTAAAATGTGTTTAACTATTTGATCTCATTGTGGGTTTTGGTTTGTTTTCAACATTCGGCCTGGGCTGAAAACAGACAAGTAACATCAGCACACCAGGAAGGACTGACTGTCTAGAAAGTCTGATAGGAACCATTGCTCTTGGCATTAGACATCTCACTTATTTGCAGTGATTGTAGGTCACTCAGGTTTCTCTCAAAACTTTACACTCATGTACAGGTACATTGCACATTTCTGATACCAAGACACTGAAATGTGTGTGATAAAAGACATTTCCAAATATTAAAAGGAGACAAATACTTTTACCTCTCCTGAAACCTGTGGGTCATTAGTCAGCCTCTGCTGTTCAAGAATGTCATGACAAGATTAATCTTTTATGTTAATTGTCAGCATTTTAAAATTCCCCTTTCTGCAATAAGAAAATGGGCAAATAAAATGTATTTAAGTTAGTCAGGACTAGGCAAATACAGCTCTTGTTTGAGGTTAAGATACAATCATGATTACACTTGATAAAAAAAAGAAAATGTTAATTCAGGCAGGACTGAAACAGGATGTGATCTAGTTTCCTGCATGAAAGTTGGAAGTGCTAGATGGCCATCTACCACCGTAATACCAACGCCCTTTCAGACAGAAAACAACCTTGTATTAAAACTTGTATTTTTGTAGGTTGACTCTTATCTCAAGAAATGTCTGCTATTAAACTGACAGTAACTAATCTTGTTGGCTTAGTAAATATTAAAAGATGCTGGTGGGGATTTGTTGCATCAGGACAACTGAGACACAATGAAATATGATCAGTCCAGTCCAGTTTCCAGAGTAACAGATCCAAGAGCTTACGGGTTTATCAGATGCTAAAACGCCACTCAGAGGTTTATGATACTCTGACACAGGAATTTAATCTTTTGGACAGTTTACCATGACTCCCAGCCCCTTGCAAGGTGACGTCATGTTGCAGTCCAGCAATAGTTGAATGCAGTTCGACTTTTTTTGCCATAGACTTTAGCTTTAGTGCCCCTGCTGCACAAGTTGCCTCATTGCACAGGGTTGTTGTCATCTGAATGCAACACACAAAGGAGACATTGGTGCTGAGCTATGGCATAGGACGTAAAGAGGGTGGTGCAGAGGTCATTAAATGTGGAGGTCATTTTAGGGATCCTGGGCTGGACCTTGGACTGAAAGAGATGACTTTGAACCAATATCAGGATGAAGATGAACCTGAGACTTAGTGTGGACGTAGCCTGACGCTCAGTCTTTCCATTCGTGTCATCCATATCGGCAGTTTTGCTTTGAGTGAACGCAGACTAACTTTAGTGGGACAGGGCGGAGGCACATGGCTGAACATTGGGTAGTATTTTTGTAAGGGGTCAGTAAGAGCTTAATTGATGTGATACTGTCATCATACCAAGCTTTGGCTCCTCTATAACACATCAGTCAGCTGTTGAATATAACATGAATATCTCAGTGTGAGCGGCTCAGTACCTTGTTGACTGGGGAGGTTATTGGGTGAGGATCTGCACACTACCAAGTACTTCCTCGTTGTTGCCATTAAGCTAATACCATGCAGTTATCCAGTGGTATATTTGAATCAGCCCAGCACAGAGAAGCTAAATTCCCCTGCTTGTGTCAGAGTCTGGGACAAGCGAGGGGAGTATTGCTCACCCTCTCATAAATCCAGCTGTGCACATACGGGGAAGTACCTCTGCGGAGCCAGTGCCTGGCAGCCCATCGCTTGTTTATTTTCTCACTTTTCTCTCTTATATCCTTGCTGTGTTTTGCTGTTCGTGTTTTCATAATTCTCTCTCTCTCTCTCTGCCTGAGATCCTCCTCTCATTCTTGCTCCTTTTTCCTGTATGTTTTCAGTAAGTACACCCCCCTCTGGTGCTCTAAAAGTTTGAATTCCCAGCAATTCCTTAGATTTCCCCCAATGTTCCCTGGGAAATTGTTACCATCAGCATTGACTGTGAATTCAGAGAGAATGTCAAGATGGACCAGATGTCGCAATATTTCTTGGGTACCTTTACAACATATAGTTACAGTAACATCTGAAAGTAAATTAAGATACGTCTGTTTAATGACAGGTAAAACGTTATTGTGTGGCACTGCTACATAAATCACCTTTGATACATAAAAGGCAGAACTAAGAAGCAATATGGTTCTGGACTTTTTCATGCAGTGGGGGTAAACATTAGGCTAATTTTGGGTCCTCTGTCAGTGGCTGGTTGAATTCCTGATGTCTCAGCAGCACATTGCTCTTGTTTACAGCCAGCCAAGGGTATCATTAGCTCCTCTGTTTAGACATGTGTTTTCCCTGCTGTCACCAGG
Organism: Rachycentron canadum; assembly: GCA_038496675.1. Classification (NCBI taxonomy): domain Eukaryota; kingdom Metazoa; phylum Chordata; class Actinopteri; order Carangiformes; family Rachycentridae; genus Rachycentron; species Rachycentron canadum. The sequence goes on from CM076661.1 coordinate 19,312,226, forward strand.
CCTTGAGTAGGTTTGTTATCCATGTTTCTGTTTAGACAGAGAAACATGTTGCTGTTTCAAAAAAATAAAAAGAATAAAAAAACAAAAGAAAGGACAAAAAACCTGGAAAACTTCCAAAAAAAGAAAAATTCTTCTAAAAAGAATTTCAGTGTTAAAAAAAGTTGACTTCCACGGAACATTTTGCCTCTAGACGGTGAAGTAATGAAGAAATCCTCAAACCTCAGTGATTATTAGGAAAGATCTTTTCAACATACATGAGAGATGAAAGAGACCTCAATACCTTGGTTGGATGATGAGAGGCCACGTGCCCCACAAACAAACCCTTTATAGCAAACTAGTTCTATGATCCGTGGAATATGAGCAAAGTCTTCCACAAATTTATTGAGGTTCACTTTTACATGGTTGTTCGGGTTCAAGGGTTCCCTGGAAAGTGCAAATACAGACTTAATGACATCCAGACTGTGGCTAATTGGCCACCGGGACAGCTCTCCACCTCAGAGCGCTTCTGAAACACATACTGCGAGGCTTGTTTTTAACTGGTCACTTATGTTAACTCTCACCGGTTTGATGACTTTAATTGTGTTAGGGCTGTGGGAAGTCATCTGACAGGCCAGTGGCTTTAATTGGGGTAGAGAGAAAGCCACTGTTCCTTTAAACACAGGAATAAATTTTAAATTGAACCAGTGATTGCCCCGGTAAATATAATCATCACTTAACCACTCTGACACATTTACAGCTCTCTAACCTAAAGATTTAATTGATGCCAGTTGACAGTTAAAGGGTAGCTTATCATAGATGACTTAATTGTGGTGAGCATGTAGACTGCAGTCTAACTTTGAAATGCTATGGAACGTGATAATAATTTGACCATGGGAGCCATATTAATGTATTCCAGTCTATCTTTAGGGTATAGTGAATTTACATTTATAACTTCATGTATTAATTAGACTAGAATTCCTGCACTTGTATTGTGGATTGCACAGTTTCTAAAGTGAACAATAAATAAATAATTTTCAAAGCAATCACAAACTGCAAACAGTTTTTAGTCGAATGGTGTGTTGTTTGGGCTTATATTGGATTGAATATGGTGATAAAAGACATTATAATCATGTAAACTCTCAATCTACAAACACTGTATTTCACCTGCACGGCCAACTTTGAACCAAGTTGATGTGTGAACTACATAGCTGCCAGAGGCAGCTGGAGATCATACCACAATAAGAAATGTATGTATGTATCGTGAAGACATTTGGATCATGGGGTATAGATACCATTTGATGTTCTTCATGTCATAAGATGAATAGACATTGTATTGCATTTATGTTTAGATGTTTTTCTGATATAGATTAAAGATTTCATATTGTATACTTTTCTGGTATTTTATTTCAAGTGCTATTATCTATTCAAAGCTATATTTGTGGTTTTAAGAACCAAAAACCATTCCAGTGTAGTTTTACACCTCCTCCTTCTCAGTGGAGCTCTAGTAACAACAGTCTGGTGAGCCTCAGATCCTCTCTTCTGATTATCTGGCCGTTTTCTGAGTGATCTAATGAACTATAGCAGATTCCAGAAACCAAATCCTGCAAGGTTGGAAGTTGGCTCCAGATGGGCCATGACTGTTTTGTTGTGACATCACAAAGTTAAAGGAAGTCCTGATGGCAATTTTAAAGCAACATTTTTGAATATGCACTGGACATGTAGACCTAGCTGTGCAAAAACACTATGATATTGTGGTCATTATCTGCAATGATTTGATTCTTGTGTGTTTACATTTTGGTTTTAGATAACAAAACATTGTTTATCTTAACTAATCTTAACTTAATATGTGGGCAAACCGTTGTATTCCTTCTCAACAACTCATTTGAACTGATAATGTTCTGAAGAAGATCTGTTCCCATGCTATTTACTGTAGTTTATCAGTGACAGCACACCCTACTCCAGTCAGGGCAAGAGCCTGTTGGTGATCATGAGCTTTGCCCGGGTGGAGGTGGGTGCACCCAGTAGAAAACAGTGTGGAATTCGCCACAACAAATTCAGTGACAGGAATACAACAGAGTAGGACTACCCACGCATTACTGGGAAAAATTACCAGAGAGGAGGAAATGACAAAGACAGAGGCAGGAAGGGAGGCAAGGTGGAGAGCAATACTACTTAACCCTTACGTAGGAGATGTACTGTTGCATCATATGGTTCTTCTTTTCTTCCCTGATTCAGTAAATTATGATTACAGAACTGTCTTGTACAAATATTTGCAAATATATATATATCCAAAAAACATCAATCCTTTACCCGTTGTTTTGTGAGTGCTCAATGCACTAGTTCTAAATTCAGTGCATGTACCACAGCATGTTTGGGTACGATTGTTATGATGGAATATTTAGCTTGTTTTTGTTTTGGTGCTATGGTCATTTTGTGACTGTGATGCACTGTTCTGTTACCATAAATTGTCTGCCCTCCATTCCCTTCCATGATTTGTTGTTGACACTTACTGTACACACCCACATATGTTCAGTGAGTTATTGTCCAAATAAAATAATATGAGAAGCCATAAAAGGCTCAGTGCAGGTGGTTTTGTATGTTTTTGGGCTCAGTAAATACAAATCAAGTGTACCTTAAATCACTGACATTGATTGGGATAAACAACAGGAGAGTTTACCCATGGTGACATCGGGGACAGAATTGTAAGACCCATACATCTCAGAGAGAGGCAGCTTCAGATGGAGCAGGACGATCCACTGAGGGACATAATATTTATGGTGTGTTGCACCACAGACGTGTGGAGAGACCCAACAACAGCGTTAGGTTCTTTTAATCTTTTCAGCCATGGTACCTTTAGGTGTTTTAATATATGCAAGACATTTGAAGTAAAACTGATTTTCAATGTACTCCAGATACTTTGTTGCGACAGACTTCCATGTAGTCAACATACACTGTAGGCCAAAGGACCTGATAAACTACACACTAACCCTTTTACCATGAGTTGGGAACAAGTGTGCAGCACATAAGAACAGTTATCTCTAATTGCACCTCTCTTTTTACTAACCTAATACTACTATTCGTCAGCCCCTCTGTCCCCTTCTTTGTGTGTAATGTATCATTTGTCTGGTCTAGACTTGTCCGGTGATGCGTGCAGGCACTCAACATTTGGGGAGTTCCCCGGTGTTTTGCATCTTTCTCAGTCTGTGTGTGTATGTGCCCAGGACCTGAGGTTAGTCCTGATGGCCTCTGTAGATACAGCATCAACATGTTTCCACTTATCTGTCCTGCAGTTATTGGCTGTGTGGTACAGAAGCAGGATCTGTCTAGTTCTACTGGGAATTCCAGATGTTGTCTCTTTTCCAAAGTTATTATTCCTGGTTTATGGCTTCTTTGCTACCTGAGCAGCCATTGATCACGATGGTTCTCAATTAAGTTAGGAAGAGGAAGTTAGATATTGTGCATATTTTCTGTGGTAGAAAGAAAAGACTTCTGCTGGTTGGTTCAGCTATCTTATCTATCTGATTTACCCATACTTGACTGGTTATGATACATGATGCTATTCATAGTCTTAATAACAGTCAAGCTTTTCTTAACCTTGATGCACTTTGGAAATTACCCAAGTTGAGTAAATATGTGCAATAATTCACTCTTGATAAACTCCATGTTATACTTTTGTAGGGTAGAAGAACTGAATACACATACATTACCTAAGTTATGTGTATATGTATATATATGTATGTTATAGTTATGTGGTGATGTAATGTGATCAACTCACTAGTTAACTACTGCTGTTGTTCCCCTTTAATTTAGCTGAATTTTCTTTTTTGCATGAAACAACATTTCAGAAGTATTGACTGTGTGTCATGTTTAATCTGGAACATGGAGCTTGTAAGCCTTAAAGAATAATGAAAATCTTTATTATTTTAGAGATCCATGGTCCAAAAACTTTTAAAAACACACCAATGCTCCTTACAGGTCGACTGGGACACATCCTAGGATACATCCTTTGTATCTGTGTCATCTTGGTCCAGAGTACTTTCAAGCCTTAAATTGGGCAGTCATTTGTCCTGCTTTCTTAGATGAAATATTCTTATATGTAAGAATTGTGTATTTTTCCCCTTTTTTGGAAAATTAAAACTTTCCATGCACAGAGCCAGAAATGTTCTTTGGAATTTAGATACTAGGTCAACTCCTGTGAAGAAAATGTAAGTTCAACCTAAGCATTTCCCTGTCTAAGAAAAGGAGTGATTTCCAGCTCCACATTACCCCCAGGTAATCCTGAATGCAAAGTATTGGTGAGCATTTCCTATCTGCTGCTCCAGTTTGTTCCCTGTTGCCGTTCTAACAATGGACCTCAGATGGCCCATAAAGCAAAATTATGTCAACCTGGGCATAGTGTACCAACTGTTGCTCCCGCTTCCTTCCTGCTTTAGGGAATAATGTGTTCCAGCTTTTATTAGAGTTTATTATTGGCAGTGCTCACTGACAGGTCTGGGAATGCTTTTAGTGGGCAGGCTATTGTTTTGCTACCAGAGATGGCTGATGGAAAGGGGGCTTAGCGATTCCTAAACACCAGCTGAGGGATGGGAGAAAACAAGCGACACCAGTGCCAAGATTAAGATGGGACAATGGTACTAGCTCTCACTGTGGATTGGGGCTGCGCTGAAGCAGATACTGAACCTCGTGAAAAGTTGTCAGAAAAGTGCTATTTCTGTCAACAAGTTGTACTGCATTGGACACAAACCACACAGATCACAGTGAAAAAAACACTGGGCTGAGAATGCCAAGTGTCTTAAACACATGACAAGAGCAATTTAGCATGATCTTAGACTTGGCACTCTCCGGGGGCGAAACAGGGTGTGAGCCCACACTTGAATTAGAGACTAACAGAGATTAATTTAATACTTTGGAGTTTTTTAATGCCTCACACTTTCAAGTCTACAGCGATTTATTGGATCAGGTTGCCAGCATCTATAAAAATCACATTTAAGACGTAAAAACAAATATCTTCTCTTGGCCTATATAATTATCTTGCATTTTCAGATGCCAGTCCCTCTCTCATCGGCCTAAGATAAATATTGGATCGAAGATGGTACAGACGGATGGCACAGGAAGACATAATTCTGTCAACTTGGGTCTATTCAGTGCGAAGATGCCCAATTTAGGTGTACATTTTGTTCTTAAAGGAAAACACTGTTTCTGTTGAGTTCTTCCCTTATCCTTAACAAATTTACAATATGTTAGACTCACTGAAATTGTATCTCAAAGGATTAACTCTGAAGCTGAAATGTCTTTATGGAGTTTTCTTTTTATTCAGCCAGCTAGGTTGTATTACTTACAGCAGTAAGTAATAGTGTGGATTGCAGGTTGGTGGTCATTCTGTCAACCTGTCAACCACCACCAGACTGAAATATCTCAACAGCTATAACTTGTGTTGTCATGACATTGTGTATTAACAGTCCTCACAATATGAAGCCGACACCATTTAAAAAAAATAAAATAAATAATAAAAAAAATAAAAAAATTCTTATTTAGTTTCAACTGTTCTACAACAATTGAAAACTGCTGAAAATATTTCCTTATCTGATTTTCGGGTCCATTTGTCCACACGTTACGAACATTAATATGAACTAATTTCCCTAATTTCTTTAATTTTCCTTCAAGAAAAAAAGAATTTTCTTTTTTTTTTTTCAAGCCAGTCTGCCTGTCTAATTAGAAAATGTATGATTTGATTTAATAAATCAATAGGCAGAGAGAACATGTATTTGTTTTTTTATTTTAAAAGGCATCATGCTCTATAATATTTGTGTTATTTTGACTGTTCACACTGTCTTGGACACATTAATACATGTATACCCAAAATGCTAAATCCTAATGCTAATCCAATATATTTTTAATGTGCAGTTTTTAACATTGATATTGAATCAAATCCTAATATCTTAAGGTAAGACGATTATAAATTGCTTCCCTTATAAATACGTCCTCTTCAAAAAAAAGGAATGTATCAGTGGTTTATTTATTAGAGGTGACAGGTTTTATCATAAGCCAAGTTTAGGCTTAATCATTTGACACAGGTTTAGCCAGTGTGTGTTTTCACAAAATAATTGGATTATAAGGTCCAGATTGAACCACAGAGTATTGTTGAGGGCCCTGATATCTACCCCCTGTGGATAAAGCCCTAAGAAAGATGTTCCTTCCATACAGAATGATCTAGAGGGCATGTAGATAGCTTCTTTTTTCATTTCATTTCATCAAATGTTAAATCTCAGCTCTCAAATAGCCTAGATTGCGACTATATTTTGTTTTGTTTTTTTTTATGTATCAAATCTGTACATTTTCCGCAGGGCTTATCCTATTCATGACAAAAACACATAGATTTGTTTTGGCACACACAGCCTTCAGCAGAGCGTATAAAATCAATTCAGTGAAGAGTCTGTACAGACTCACATGTCTACACACAAATGCACAAACACACACACATTGCAACACATGGACATTGCATTTTTGGCTCAGTGCTTTTCACTCTCTCTCCCTCTATGTTCGACCAATGCTCTACTGTGGCGTTCAAGCACTACTTTGTTAACTTTAAGTCAGAACATTAAGTACAATACAAGATGAGTGAGTGTGGTGTCCTGTTATTGGCTGTTATATGCTAACAACATGGTTCTAGGCATGGTGCTGTTGGTCTGCTGGTCCACCACTGTGGTCCAGACTGAAATAACTCAGCAATCATTGGATGGATGTAATGAAACTTTCATCCTGTCCAGTACTATGGTTCATGACCAAACACCTGCAACACTAATGACATTCCCACCAGCCTCAGCTCTACTTTGTGTTTAGTGCTAATTAGCAAGTGGTCTCTTCCCTTTGCCTTCTTAAAATATACCCAGTATTCTTTATTTATGCTGGGAGAAGTCAACCTAGCTCTTTTCTAGATACACCCTGCTTCACCTGGGAGATGCCCAGTACAAGCTCAGCTCCTCTGTCATTGGCTGGTGAACAGCTCCACTGGAGGCAGCTGAGGTTAACTACTGAGCTCGAGGACATATGTAATTACTTAGGGAGTGTTTCTTGTTCACTCCTGTTCTGACGCACAAGAATCTGTCTGGCTTCTGTGCATTTTCTCTTGTCTGCAGGAACATGAAAGACTTGCTCTTGCAGCTCACTTCACTTATTTTATTAAAGTAGTTCAGTTTTGTTTTCCATTTCATTATTACCCACAGATGAAGCCAGAACTGCAGAGTCTGTGAGCTGTTTTCTTTGCCACTGGCTTGCTTGCCTGAGCTCTACATTTTTTTTGTCTTCCTCTTGTCCCACCTCTGATCCCTCCTCCCTGCCTCTCCTTGTCTGCAGTGGAGTTTCACTGATATTCTGTGTCACAGTCCTGACACAGCACTTTCTCAGTCTCTCCTCAGTTTCAGCTCACTCCTGCCCCGGGGCACTGACTGCCTCTTTTGGACAATGCCCATCCTTGTTTGCATCGCCCCCTCGTTTTCGGGAATCCCGGCATTGCTGGTAACCACTGGTGGATCAGGACGATGAGGTCACTGTCTTTGTTTAGCCTGCCCTTGCCATTGCTCCCACCCCCACCCCTCCATTTCTTCTATGGATGTGATTTGCTCTAAAACAATGGAAGCTTTCTCCATTGGGCTGATATGGGTTGCCAGAGAGGCAGACAGACACACACAACACACAGACTTAGAGCCGGGGGAGACAAGCTAATGCAAGTCAAAGACATCCTGCTTTTGACACCTCAACGTGATGGGTATTAATAATTACAGTATTTCCAGCCCTTATTAATCTTCCCACCCACTCAGTACACACTACAATGGCTCTCTATTCTGATTTTCTCATCATTTAGGATGACCTGCATTTAATTGGCTTTAGTGCTGCAGCAGCATGGCAGGGAGAAACAATGGCGGACTGTAGTTACACATTTACTGTGGCATTGCAGTTACATCATCAGGTTTGTTTTGTCTACTCACAGTTTGAGTTGTCCAGATGTATTTCACTTTCAGAATGAGACTGGGGTAAATGAGTCACTTTCACTCCACAGGACTCGATGGCTGCTCACTCTAATGAGCAATTTCATCTCAAATATTGTCATCATCATCATCATCTTCATCTTCATAATGAATCTCTGAACGGGGAACAGATATTTTCCCTGGTGCACTTAATCTCACCTCTATGAACACAATGACATGTGTCAGGTCCTGTCCATGTGAAAAGGTGGCAATGACAGGTGCCACCTCTTCAAACTGCTGTTTCCTCAGGTATAAATAAATCATAAATCGAAATTAGCATAAATCTCCTTTTAGCCCTTATGGATTCACAAGCACAGTCACGTCAAGTCCAAACAGTGCAATAAACTCATTAAGCCATGTTTGTTTTCTTTGCTTTGGTCTCACCATTGATTCTCAAAAGCTTGGGCATCCATTTGTCTTTATTAGACTAAGACACGTTTCCTGTAATATCCTGTGTATATTCACACACTGTTGTCTGTTTTGATTATAAGCATTTTATTCCTCACGCATCAGTGGACAGAAGGAAAGACTCCTGTTTGGTAGAACTAACCCAGCACAGGGTCACGTTTGGTTAGTTCTGCTCTCTCATATTTGACAGGTTGTTGCATATGATTGTAAGTTTTGTCCTATAAATTTGCATTGTGTAGTTGTTGAAGTGCTTTGGCTTGAACTATTGAAAGGGAGAGTCAGTATGCACTCCGGACCATACAGATATGCAAGGTACACTAATTAATCTCTGTGTGTGTGTGTGTGTGTGTGTGTGTGTGTGTGTGTGTGTGTGTGTGTGTGTGTGTNGTGTGTGTGTGTGTGTGTGTGTGTGTGTGTGTGTGTGTGTGTGTGTGAAATCTTTAGTTATCAATCAGTGTGGCAGCAGCAGCTAGAGAAGTTTCAGTAGAAGAGGTCAGGTTCAGTACTTTTCCATTTCAGCCTCAATCACTCTGTGGCAACAGGACATCCTTTAGCACAACCCCTTCCTTCTGATCTGTTAATGGGAACTACCACTTGTTAGGATTAGACTATAGCTGTGAAACTTTTTCTTCCAGGCCCAATTCTTTTTTCCTTTTCACAAAAATTAATGCTAATAGCACTATTTTCTATCCACTATACTACTGCTGCTTATTAATATCCCAGTGTGTCTAAGTTATCCAAATTGATCACCTCTTGTTTGCCAGTGGAGTCAGACTGTGTATTTGATTATTGCGTAACTTTCTATTATTCTAGAAATAAATGAGACCACAGTTGAACATAGAAACATAAAATAGAACATAAAAAAACCTTCAACAACTGATTGTCCTGTCATGATGCTGCCATTAGAAGAAAGTTTAAATCTTGAAATAGTTTGTTTTTAATACCATATTGAACTAAGATCAGTTCAGAGGATTTCTCTTCAGATCTGCCCCAACAGGCAGAGGAGTAGATGAGGAGACTGATAATCCTCTCAGCTTGTTTGCTTATTATAATCATAATTGTGGTATATTTGCTTTTCATGCCGTGATGTTGAACCTTTAAAAATAGGAGATGAATGACTTGTCCTATATCTGTTCTTATGCTTCCTACCCCAGCACTTGGTCCAATGGGATGCAGGGGACCCTGAGTGTTTGCTCCAGCTGGTGAAGGAGCTGATTCAGCAGTACCACCACTACCAGTGCCAGCGTCTGCGCGAGAGCTCCAGGCTCCTCTTCGAGTACGACAGCCTCCTGGAGGATCCCAACTATGGCCACAACATGGAGATTTATGCCGGACGCAAGAACAGCTGGGTAAGGACCTGCTGTCATGTGACAACATTAAAAAAGATACCCAGGTCCCACAGGTAACACAGTTCACGTTATTCCTATAGCTTGATCAGTCTTGAGTTAAAAACATTAATACATTTGAATGTTAAAGATGAAGTTCGACTTCACTTACAAAGCGTTATTTTGAGCAGTATCTGCTTGTGTGGGGAGACACATAATGACAGTGACTCATTGGCAGCACACACCAAGTTTTATGTTTACACTACAGGTCGCACATTAAAGTCAATCTTGAAAAATCATAAATGGACATAATATTCAAGAAAACAGTTGTTTGTCATGTTGAAATTATGGTTTGTATTATTTCAAATAATTTGGAGTTGGTGTTGACATAAAATGTATTTTTCTAATGAATCAAGGAACAAATGAAAGTGATGATTAGCCCATAGCATGACTAACATAGCATGTTTTGCCTAATATGTCACAGTAGGATATTATGCATTCCAGTTCAGCTATTTTAATTAAGTAGAAGTTTTAAAACAGCTGAGGGGCCTCCTGATAGCTGGATGGTTAAAGGGCTGGCTTGATAACCACAATGCGTCCTTTTCAAAACAAATTTTACCAATGAGCTTTTACAGACAATACGAATAAGATTTTCTAAGTTTTGACTGATAAAGTTGTTATGGTGGTTATTACTGATGTAGTAAAGTAAAGTCACTGTGAAGTTGATCTCTTACTGTGGTTCAAGAAAGCTCAGTGTTATAGCAAACGTTATGAAATTTCTTCAAAAATATTGCTACTGGAAATGGTATTGCATTTATTGAACACAGCTAGAGTATAATATTTAAATAATATTCTATTTTATAATATTTAAATCATATTTTATATTCCACAAACTGAGGCATCAGAAAAGTTTAGTTTGGTATTTGTATCAATCTCAGCCTTACTGCTGATGACTGGATTTTCGATGTATTTTTTCTTGTATTTTTAAATGAGATGACCTGTGTATTGTAAACTTTACCTCTGCATCTTGTTCTGCAGACGGGAGAGTTCTCAGCACGTTTCCTTCTTAAACTCCCTGTGGACTTCAGCAACATCCCTGTCTATCTTCTAAAGGTAACCCAACCAGACCCATACACATCTTCACCCATAGGTACAGCTCCTTCAGTAAATAGTCTCAAGGTGGGTTTTCTCAGACATGATGAGATATCATGAGATGAGATATTATCATGAGTCCATTTGTCCACGTGTGTGTGTCCAATTATTTTGTATGCATGCAGTCATAAGAGTAGGGCTTATTTAAATGAACAACGACGTGTGTGCGTGTGGGTGTTTGTGTTTGTGCGCGAGCATGCAGCATGCAGCCACATATGTGTGTGCGCGTATGTATGTAGACTCTGGTCTTGGGGGCTGTGAGTTGACTAATCAGCAAGCCGTCACTCTCGATCTGCTCTGAGCCGCGTGGTGTCTGGAGGCAGCTTAGCCTGAACATTCTCTCTCTCTCTCTCTCTCTCTCTCTCTCTCTCTCTCACTCTCTCTCTCTCTCGTTCTTTCTCATCAGCGATTGCCTTTGCCCCTCTCTTTATCTCTAGTTCTGTTTTCACTCTGTGTTGCCCCCACGCACACGTGCGCGCACACACACACACACACACACATACCCCATCCCTCCTTCCAATCTTTGCCTGCAAGCTGGAGGCCCTGGCTCTCTGGCATTTTTCAGCCTAGCCTGTGTTTGTGAAGAGAAATGATGGTAAACATAAGGGAAACAGCAGCCATCATCAGCCTCACATCAGCCTTTGTCCCCATGTCTCCCTGACCTGGAGCACTGACACTCGTCCCTCTCTGCTGGCTTTGAGTGGACTCCTCCACAGTCGAAGCCTTATTTCAGAGCCCTGTCGCTGGTCATGATACATTTTTATTTTTATTTATTTTTTACCTGCATGTCCTGAGGCAGGAAAGTTTCTAGACACAGCCCCCGAGGGGAGCACTACTGGTGACATTTTTTTTCAAACAAGCATGCTGACACTCACTGGAGGTTTCTATGCAAATGCTTTCAAAAGCAGGGCAGACACACTGACACCTTTAACCAGTGGGTGGTGGTCTAAGAAGAACTCTGTAATATTTAGTGATTTTATTAGAGACGAAATCTGGGATGTGAATGTACATTCCTGTCACCCCAATCATATCATGTTCCCTGCTTCACATGTACACACACACACACACACACACACACAAATACACTCACAGTATTATTCTGTATTTGGCAGCTAGGGTATACATAGTATCACCATGGGAGCACTTGAAGACTAAGGAAGAGTATTGACTTGCAGAGAGAAAAGTAATGAACATCAGCCCACACCTTGTCCACCTACGCATTACAGAGGAACCGGATTATGCAGCATATAGGCTGGACTCTAAGAACACAAATGTACTGTACGCCAAACCGATGACCTGAATTTGCAGTCTGACAGTTGTTGTGCAATTAGTTCTGTCAGTGTGAATGCTGCTTTGAGTCGACTGTTTTTGTGCATTTCTTCACTGAAAGTAATTCCATAGATGTGCTGTTGTAGAGCAGTTGAAGTGCAGTTAATTCACTCCTACAGTACTTCCTGAGTAAGCAGGCAGATAAACCCTGTGTATATATTCACTGTGAACCAACATGTAAAGCACAGGGCTATGAAATTGAAGAGGATTTGTGAACACACAGGGCCAGATTCACTGCAGCTTCTGCTCCTGTTTTTCAGGTGCACGCGTGATGTGGTGTGTTTATCAAACAGGGACAACAGCTTTCATTTGTGCTTGCAAGGTGTGTCTTCCTCCTTGTTGGATGTGTATGTGAGGGAGTGCAAATAATAGTGCAAATAATAGGACGAGACATGTTAAGGGTGGGTGGGTGATCATATATTATGCTAGATGTACTTGAGTCAGTGTATTTTGCCAGGAAAAATCTCTAAAACATAGCACAAGCTACAATAGAGGTTTTATGGGGGAGAGGAAATGTCCATTAAAGGCTATGTCTGATGAAGTTTTTAACCTTGTTAACATGTTCATAGGGTGGCTTTTATATAATACAAGACCTATCATTAGTGAAATTATCAGTCAACATCATGACTGAGTATTTCCACCTTGAACTGCAATGAACCAATAAAAACGGATTCAGACAGACAGGGATTCATATGTCACAAGTCTAAGGAACCAATCCCATCACCCTGCAGAGTCGGGCACAGGCTTGAGTTTGTATTAGCACAGCCACTAACACTGTGTCAGTTACTACCAGTTACAAGCTAACAAACAACATCAATAAATAAAAGATGCTACCTATGCTAACTGGTCTGATAAGTCTGGTTCAGTCAACTGATCAAAAACAGTGATGGTGGCAAAAGGCCTGATTTAGAATTGGTCAAAGTTAACCACGTTAAAAAAAAAAAAACAAAACAACATATTAACCGTAGCAGAGGATTTTAACCGAGTTTAAAAAATGCGAACACATTTAACATAGGCTAAAACAGGCTGTAGTTAAAAAACACTCAACTGAACACTGATACCTGAACTATAATACAAACAAATTGTGGATGGAAAGTTTTGGTCTCCAGCTCCACCTGCTCTTAACTGCTGGATCTCTCTCTGTCTCTACTGGTTGTGGTGCCTTGTGCGTCTGATTTGTATTATTGTAGCAACACCAATCATCAATTTCCCACAAATGTCTTCTTTTGTATTTATAATGAGATATACTGTAGTATCATTAACCACAGTGCAGTTTTGTGCGTTGCTGTCTGACAAGGGTTCAGAGTCATGGATCTGTTAGTGAGACTGAACGTCATCCATCATATCATATTTCATTGTCTCACTGATACGTCTGATACCTGGAGCAACCTGCCTCCGCCAACACAGCCGCTTACATTATTTTAACACAAGGCTTTTTTTGGTCTGAATTCCCAACAAGCCATCAAAATGCATTCCAGCCATTTTAAGAGCCAGCCTTCAAAAATCTAAAAGACGATACTCTGCAGAGTGTAAGCCATCAGCCAGGTACTGTAGGTAGAGGTCAAACTGTTGACCTTCATTTGAATCAACCTCCCATCGAATCCATGGATGTCCTTGCTTGAGGAGAAAGGGTTTGGCACCGAAGCGGAAATTTGTTCAGACATAGGCTACTCTTCACCGCTAGTGAGCGCTGAGATGTTGCTGGTGGGCGCTGAGCTGTGGAGGACGACCGTTACCTGGAGCGAAGCATCCGCGTGGTCTGAGCTCACCACAGTGGACATGTTTACCTTCCTGCATGGACTGGCCAGCCTCGGGGAGGGGGGAGGAATGCTGGTTTGTTGATTTATTTATTTATTTTAAAAGGGGGGCAGTCATAGTCAAAATAAAAGAGTGGAAAGGACAATGAGAGCGGAGATGAAGGGAAGATAGTGAAATGCACACAGATGGATGTTGGCAGTTTCCTTCCCTTTTAAAGGGCATGTAGTTCTCTTGGGCACTGTTTTAGTGTCTCGTCCTTTGATTGTGCCTTGACCTCTGGGTGGTCACCAGTTTGAAGTTGCTTGTACTGGTAACCTCTCATTTAGCACTGGCCTTTGACCTTCCACTTCATCTAACATCAGTAAGGTCTTATAATGTGGTTGGTGGTTGCATTAAAGTTCACTTTTTTGTTCTACATTTATTTTGAAAGGTATTAAGAGAGAAAACATATAAAACTGAAATTAATTTTCATCGTATATCATACTTCACAGGTAACTCTTTTTTTCCCCAATGAATTAAATTCATCACCTTCTCTTTAAATACTGTCCCTTCTGTGGCTGTTTCTCTGCAGAGTTCATACATGTGCGGCGGCGGCGGCGGCTTGCTTCTACATGTCTTCACTGATCAGTGTGGAGTGACGCCACGTTCGTGACTGAGCCCTCTGCTCTCGCTTCACTTGAGCTTTGTTTCCCCCACAAGCACTGACCCATGTCACCAGCTCCAAAGTGATTTGTGTGTGTGTGTGTGTGTGTGTGTGTGTGTGTGTGTGACTGTGTGTGACTGTGTGTGACTGTGTGTTTGTGCATTTGTGGTCTTCAAGCAGCTGCCATTGATCCAGTAGGATGTTTCAGGTAACCTGCCTCTTGTATTCTGTAGTGTTGCAGGTGATAGATGATGGATATGCTGCTAAGAATCACTGCCACTTGAATCAAGTGTTGCTGATTAAGTGTCATGCTATGCACATGAAATGATTGAGGCTTGGGTAATTTGGGATTTTAAAGAAAGATAATTATCTTAATATTTTGATATCAGTCAAATTAATTAAATGAATTAAATATAACTATTTCAGTTGAGCTTTGAAATTTCCAAGTAAAAGATTCAAAACCTAGAAAATAAATAATTGTATTATGTACAAATACAACAACTTAACTAAATAATCATAGGACAATAAATAAAAAACTTCAGTGTAAATCCTAATAAATCCCATGAGAAATGTTTGCAGCTGCTGATGTGTGTGAAAGCTGTAAAAAGCACTTACTGTTCTGTTTGTTGCTGACGGTTTTGCTGATAGCCCCCCCACTCGTCCCTGCGGATCAGTCTAATTGCTGGTTTCTAAGCTATTGCATTCTGCATGTTTCATTGTTTCACTGGAAGAATGCTTCTGTAGCATTTCCCATCATTGTTGTCACATGGCATATTGTGATTAATTATTATTATTATTAGTTGTAGTATTAAGTATTATTACTAAGTTGTACTGCTTTTATTCCTGCCATTATTGTTTGTAGCATTATTACACCTGTATGTGGGTGTATATATAGACAGATACCTGTAACAGCCAGTCTGACTGACCTTGAAAATCACAGTATATAGAGTCGTTCCTGGTGCAGCTCTTCTTTCTCCTCTCAAACCAACTGGTGGAGGCAGACAGCTGCTCCCACCACCACCAACAACCCAGCATTAAGTGGATTTTGTTACCTACTGCTTGTTGGGCCTCATATTTGACAGATAGATATGAGGATCTTCTAGCAAGTAAGCATATTTCCCAAGATGTGAAACTACTGCTTTAAATCTGTATTTGTATTTGTGCGTTTTTTTCTTCACTGCTCCACGACTGGTATCCCACTCCTCCAGGTCAGCTTCGCTTTAACCTGAGGAAGGCTGCATTGAGCCCCCAGCATCCCTGTACCTTCATTTTGTCTGTTCAAGCTGTGCATGCTTCAGCAAGAGCACTTACATCTAATTAATTTTACTCTAATTATTTATTATTTCACACACACGCACATACATATTTTAACCTTCAAAGCTCCACAGGCAGCAGTTGACAGTGGAGGGTCAGGGTGAAGCAGAGCCGTGGGCTTTCGTTCTGACTTTTCATTTGCGATGGCAGCGTCAGTGACTCGATTATTTCTGTACGATTTCATTTCCTGTCTTTTTTTAATCTTAGTCTTTTTTTAAATTAGCTTTGATCCAATGGTGCATTCTGAAACAATTCTAGATTTCTGGTGAATGAGAAATACATAACTGAATACATAAACCCTAATTAAATCAGAAAAGAGAATATAACATCCACATTTCAATTCCTCTTTCTTTTGTTTGTCCGAGTCCGAGTCTTATTCTTATTAAAATAAGAATTAAAAAGTGAAGGGGTCGTGACTGTCTGAATACTATTTAGTTCTAGCAGCTTCAGTGAACTCTTCACAGAGAGGGAGAAAATATTAAAAGTTCCTCCTAATGATCCTCTTCAAACATACTCCTGATGCTCCTCGGGCCTGTGTTTATCAAAGACAAAGTCCTTAACCTCAGTAACAGGGGGGGGCGAGTGCAGCATAGCTACAAATGAGGACATATCAAAGGTAATGCTGGGGTTGGCGGCAAACTCTGGGGCAAATGCGTCGCAGTCTTTCTATGCACTGGACTTTTGGTATAAAAGTCCTTACCACTGTCATGGCACTTGACCACAAGCACACTTTGGTACCTAGAAATTCGACAGTGGTCACGTGTGTGCTTGATTTTAACAGTAGGTTGAATGTATGAGTGTGTGTGTGTGTGTGTGTGTGTGTGTGTGTGTGTGTGTGTGTGTATATATATATATATATATATATATATACTTTTTGTGATTAACAAAACAAGACTGTACAGTTGATATTATTATTGTAATTAATAGTTTAGTTGGGATCATCCAGCTACTCCATACACCAGCTGTTTGCCATGTACACTCAACAGCTGACAGAGGTACTTTCTCAGTACCAGTCTGAAATTGACATAAGGTCATTGCTTTGATTGTTTTTGTAGAAACAAGAAATACGCCTTGATATGCTGGTATGTATGTCTCCGCCCACCGAAGTCTAATCAGTTCATCGTCAAGTCAAGTCAAGTTAAAGTGAATTTTTGTGCCAAATCTGAAGAAAAAAGGGAATGTTAGATATCACATTCAAGAAACCAAAACTATGTTTTGTGAGGTCACAGTGACCTTGACCTTTGACCACCAGTTTAATCAGTTCATGCTGGAGTCCAAATGGACATTTGTACCAAATTTGAAGGGATTCCCTTGAGGAATCCCCAAGAAATTGCATTCACAAGGCCCAAACCATGTTTTGTGAGGTCACTGTGACCCTGACCTTTAACCTTTGACAACCATATCTTGAAGGCGTTTACAAGAATGTGACACAATTACGGACGGACAGACAACCTGAAAACATAATGCCTCCAGCCTTGGCTGTCACCAGCATGAAGGCATGAAAATATTGTTGTAGGTAGAGAAATCACATGACATTGACACATCTTAACACACTGTTTTATTGGTATTCATTATTATTAATTATGTAATGTAGAGTTATGACTTAAATGGTAGTGATCAGAACATAAATTTGTAAGTGTTTAGCCACAAAGAAAACACTTTCAAATTTATTATAGTTTAAAAACACTCCACACAATAATAAATAATACATCTTCGTTTTGCTAAGCTGTGTTATTTCTTGAAATGTATACCCCGGCAAGGGGTACCTTTAAGACATTACATTCATTTTTTACATATTAAATGTACCTTTTCTACACCCATGTTGTTTACAAAGCCAAATTGCTCAGGGCAGGCAACACTACTGAGTGGAAAATGTCATTTGAATGATTAACCTCTACTGAAAGCTTCTGCCTCTTTACCACAGGGATTTTTCTCTGCACAATTCAAGTTTTGACACATCAATTAAAAAAAAAAAAAAAAAAAAAGAAAAGCCTCCCTCTAACCTATTGCCCGTATAACTGTTTTCTTTCCATTTTAGTGTTAAATGGGTTATGAAGGGATCAAACCAGAAATGCTACTGATGCCTGAGGTCATCTTTTATTAATTCAGAGGGCTGATTAAGTAGGAGTTGTTTATTTAAATCTGATTTTGCCAACCCACTCTTAACCTCTCCTTGTGTATTTCTTTACTGGATGGTATTGATATTGTGTGTCTGGAAGTGCGGTTTGTGAACATTAACAGCAGCCAGTCATGGCCAAGTAATGAGCTCATCACCAACGCAGCCAATGATGGAGCGATGGAGTGTTTTCAGATGAACAATGATGACGATGATGAATGCATGTTATACGGTTCTAATTGGGTTTAAAGCAAACCTTGCAAATGATACATTTTTATAATATCGAAAATGAAATATTCCTCCTTTCAGATTTATCAATCTCATAAAATAACTTGAGTTTAATCAATGAGAATAGCTCATTCATAGCATTAGTTGTGTTGCAGTTAGTGTGAAGCAGTTTTTGCACATTGGTTTCAGTAACATGCAGTAATGCTTTGCTACAAAACCATAAGAATGGAAGTGATTTCACTATCTTGTCCCAAAATGAATAAACAGCGTTTACATTTACATGTATCATGACCTTTCAGTACCATTAGTTGGTTTATACATTACTGTACAGGAAAGACTAAAAGTGAATTAGATGACATTAAGGTCTATGCATCAATGCACCAGAAAACTGACTGAGTCATCCAAGAACAGCACTGTTAGCCATTATTAAATGAATAACTGTTCAACAAAGAAAAAAATACTGAGTAACATACACATTCAAAAAAGACTTTGTTTTGTTGCAGTTTGAGCCATCTGGTCGAATCAAATCGCATCTGTTTTTATTTATTATGTTTATTATTTTGGTTCCATTCATGATGGACTCTAATCCACATGAGGTGGATGTGTGAGCCAGGCCTGCAGCTAATATTGATTTATTTTATTGTTTCGGTTATAAAATGTCACAATGTCCGGTACTGGGAGTTTTATTTTATTTTTTTTTTGTTCAATCAACAGAACTCCAAGATAATAATTTTTCAGTGATAGAAAACAGCAAAGGAAAGTTACAGAAACCACTTTACAACTTAAACAATTGATTAACAGAATTGTTGCAGATTCATTTTGTGTCGATCAACTAATAGGTAAATTGATCAAGCCTGGATTAAAACACGGCGCCTGTTTCACTTAATATCCATGGACAGGATTTAAGTGCATTTGTTATATGCAAGTGATTATTTATTTGGTTTGAGAGTAAATTGGGATGTTCCCATTTATTTGCCTCAGCCTATATTATACACAGAGCAGGTTAATTCTTTCACAACTAATATCATAGCTGTCATCGGATTTTTTGGCAAAGACAAAAAAATTCCCCAGATCTGCATTGTGTTGTCTTCCCAAATAGGTCAAATGACAATCAAGCACTTCCACTGTCTGACTTTTACTTTAAACTCAATAAACTGCTTTAACTTAAACCAGAACAAGCGCTTTGCATCTATAGATTGTTTCTGTACCATATTAAACAATGGGAAACAATAAATGAGTAAAATTTTCACAGCAATATTTACAATGTGCCATGATTCTCATAGTCTTATCAATCTGTCCACCAGACTTCTTCTTTAGCTCAACTCCCCCGCACAAAACTCAGATTAAGAGAGTGACACAAAGCCACTTATGTGACGGCCTACACCACTGAATCACCACTGGCAACAGAGCACCTTTTGGGTATTCCAGGCCAGGATTCATGTATGTTTATGTGTTTGTCCAAAATCTCCTTGTTCCCCCTTTTTTTTGGGAGGACACGGTGGCAAGCACAGCATTCCACCAGATAACTAACAAACCTCATCAGGCTGCAGCAGCTGCGGTTACACTTTACCTTTCCGGTTGCCACATAATTGCTGCGCTTTTCATAACTGCTCCTGAGGCTTTCACTGTTGCAGTTTTTCTTTCCAGCTTACGTCCCCCCTGCGTGGCAGTTGAGCTTTTGGAGAAGTCGTGGCTGAAGATAGCCCGCTGCCTCACATGATGAGTCTTTCACAATTCTCTGCGCAAACCTGAAAAACAACTGTAACCACGACACACATACATTAACACATGCTAGAGACCTAGTGCACATATATTCTCACGTGACAAAGTGGACTGTGGCATGAACATCATCCAGTGTGACTCCAGCACCCATCATTTAATGTCCATTAAGGCTATAATTAAAATGGCCCTCAGTCGTGTGTTACAGCTGGCTGTGCTGTCAATGCCGTCTGTTGTGTCATTTGCTGTGTCATGACCAGAAGATGAAATTCAATGGCACTTGTGTACACTGTGCTCTTTGACTGTCTCACTGATCTGATGGTTTGACCTGCTGGCTGTGGTTTTTAACCACATGGCCTCACATCAGGACAACAGAGCTGCTGTCAGAATGGGATTATCTGTTTCTTGGTTGTGCAGCCTGAAAGGACTTTAGTGTTACCAATCCTCATGATCTAACAACAAAAGGACCTAATAGGCACCTCCCATCTATTACCTTTTTGTCCTTCTATTCTCGGCCTGTCTACTATTTTGAGGGAAAGCTTGGGCCTGTGCGTGACTATTGAGCATTTGGTGCCAAAGCAAGTGGTTGTAATTTGTGGCCTTGCCGTGCCCTTGCATGGTAAACACTGACTAAGAGCTCAGGAATCTTAAGAGCTATAAAATAATTGCAGGTTACTCCCATAATGCCCAGAGTGGTGTGCTGCTCCTTGCTTCAGCACTGCCTTTTCTGTCTCATCTCTGCTTTTCCGTTGTTCAGCTTCTACTGGCGCCATACAAAAATATATTTGTATGGCTTTTATTGCTCTGTGTGTAATCCCTTGTACTCATTACAGTAGTTATCTAATGACGTAAGGAAAATGATTTTGTTCTTTGTGCCATAAAGGTTTAGCAAATATTAACTGTTAACAACCATAACTGTTTAGGGTGGTTAAAAATTAGCTCAATTTTTGAATTGTGTTCAAAATTAAACTTATCATTATATTGCAGGAATTTAGATTTTATAGAAATGGTAGAAGATTTTTAATTTGTCCATAGGTGTCACCTATAAATCCTGTTTCAGATAGAGTTAGTTATCAGTAATGTTTGAGAAGACCTCCTCCCTGCACATAAATGCGGTGGGATGTGAAACCAAGATCCCTTATTCCATTGACACTTTGCTATCTGTCATAGGATTTGACATGACAACGCTGTATGTTTTTAAATCTGATTTGCATTTATTGCAATATTGCATATCATCAGTCGTGAAAATGCAAAGCCAATCTTCAGCTATGTTTTGAATAAATTCAGGGCAAACCAAAGCATATCTGGCTGCATTCATTTTGTTTTCACAGTGCCTTTTGAAAGTTCTGTTGTTGAGTGATGTATCTGTATAGCATTAAGACATGGCATTTAGTAGGAAAGCAAGTTGCCCAAAAGACATTGTCAAGTAATTGCCAGTTTGGGCTTCACTAATGCAGTGTACGACTGAAATCTGAAAAGGCCAGCCAGTGCTTCCACGCAGATAAACAATTATGAGGCTTTTAAATGGTGGATGTATTATAGCTTGGTATGCTCTTGAAGATGAATTTAAATGTCAGACGTAACAGCTCTAAAACAGAAATAAGAAGTGAGGAAGTGAAAAAGTGCAAAAATATTAATTTTCATTCTCAAGATATTATTTTATATTTGCATAGCTTATGTTTGGAATTATAATGAAATAATATTTGTCGATTTTCTCATTAGATAATGTGTATTTCGATGTTTCTAATCAGTGATATTGTCAAATGTATAGCAAATATGGATGATGTTTACACCTTCACTGCTTTGAGTCCAAACTGAGGGCAGGAAATGCGCACCCCTCTTCTGAGTTAGCTGACACAGCAAACTGAAACTCCTCTGTTGCAAGATGTTCGTCGCAATTGCAAAAGAGAGGGACGCAGTGGATCAGTGGGTTGTGGGTTATTATCTAAAGTAAGTGTTACATCAGTCCTTGAGTCAATCTGAGGTTGAGGAGACCAGAGGCCTTTCTCATTTAGATTAATGGAAACATCTGTAACCAAGGTAACCACTATTAAATGTCCATTACTAATATGACAGGTTTTAACATTTATTTGCATAAAAATAATGTATAAATAAAGTTATGCCTTCTGCATTTTACACCTTTATTCGATAGTGTAGTGGAGAGAGACAGGAAATGATGAGTCCGGGAAAGAGCAGGATTTGGACTAGATGCCTGCTCAGAGCTTATGTGACCACATGGTATGTGTCTTAACCATTCAACTATCGGTTCACCCCTTCTATAATCATTTAAACTAGTATTTGAACCAAACTACAATACATCATCTATCCATTGTGATTTATTGTTAAGGTTAAAAAAAAAATCACAAAAATAAAAGCCTGTTTTTGTCTATCAGGTTATTTAGCAGCAGCCATTCAACATATCTGCATTCTGTAATTACCTCTCTATGTAGTAGTTTTTATTGTTAGTCCACACAGGTTTTCAATTACTTTCACAGGCACAAAGTATTTATGTGAAATAATGCAGCAGTTGTTTGTCTTCCTGATAGACCACATTGAAATGACCAGATCAGGTCTACAATTGAGAATTGAAGACCACCAACTGCTGACATCAGAGGAGCTGTTTATACGTTTTGTTATCACCTCATAGCTGATGCTAGCAACAACAGCTGTTTACTAACCAGTCTAGAGGGAACGCAGTGAGTTCACCATCGAACTTCATTCCTTTACTTGCAGGGAGTTGTCTCCAGAGGTGGAAACCAATACCAGTGTCTCCAGCGTTGTTGCTTCTCTTCTACTGAAATTAGCATGCCAACCAGCTTTCCATCCCATATGAAGAATGCAAAAAGAGGAGGTGCTCAAGGAACTACCTGGTGCCAGACCCCCCTGGCCTGTTTGATGGCCATGTCTGGCCCATGTATTTGAAACACAAGAACAATCAGCTAACCTTTGTCCAGTTGGACTATCTTACCACTTCCCATCGAGTCACGGTAGTATCTATCTTCCCTAAAGAGGTAGTGCTGCTCAGTGCTATTATAACCTTATAATCATAAATGTAACAATGGTTGAACGATTTGGCAAGACTGGTAAGTAAACAGCAGTCACTGCTAATGCTAGCTATGTAGCAATAGCAAAACATACAAATAGCTCCTTTAGAGAATAATCATCATGATAATAATTGTTAATCATAAAAACTCTTATCCTCTGCTCCTTAATTTAAAGCAACCCTTTTGCGATCTCCCAGACCTAGAAAGTCTGACCAAATCCTGCATCTCCATTCATCCTGTGCTGACCAAAGCTTTACTCTGCAAGTCAATGCCTGTAGCATCCAGCTGCATCCCATTCCAGCTCCAACACACCTGACAAGGAGAGATGATTCACTGCTATTGTGTGTGTGACCACATGGTCCACAAGCCACACCTGACCCCAGCTCCTCTGCTCTGTTATCTATCATTTTTAAATGTATTAACAAATCCCTGCAATTATTGGCAGTTGACTTTTAAGAATGTATTATGTATTTCAACTTTTATTTTATTTTATAACACTTAAAGGGAGACATACAGTCTAATTTGAAGCTCCAGTCAGTTCCCCCATGCTCTCCCTCACTCCCCGTCACATGGTATAGGTCTTATTCACATATTTCTCTCTTTCTGTTGTCCGATGTTTGTAGTGTAAAATTTAATAAAAAAATTCTTCCTTCAGCTTTCAACAAGGCTGTTGCTGCAGATGAAATTATTATTCTCTGATCACAGCATCATGAACAAAAATGCAGGTTAATGACAACAGCTGTTGTTTGAGATTAACTAAATTGACATTTCAAATGAGTATTTTACCAATTCCACAGTCTGTAGTCCCACACACAAATAAGAAAAACAAAAAACAGGCACCATTGACATCAAGATGAGAATTTCTTCCTTACAAGGTTTCCCTCAGAATAAGGTCTTTGCAGGTTTGTTTGATTTGATAAAATATGGCACCAGAATGTTCACCTTGAAGCTTGCACAGTGTAGAGCGTGTGTTAGAGCCATGATTAGAGAGGAGGGCACTGGGACTGAGCGTACCTGCAGTTTATTGATTGAAGTCTGTAATTTTTAGTAATTGAGCCTCTTGGTTGGAAATCCAGAACTTTGCATCTGATTTTTCTCTTTCACAAGCTCAATGGATTTTAGAAGCCAGCTGTTAAATCCTGCCAGGTGGTTTAACATCTGGTACTGCACAGCTCTCAGCCTGCTGAGAACAAGTCTCACAATGAGGAAGTTAAATGGAGTCTGGATGAAGCTGCATGCTAACGTGCTTTCATCTCACTCATGGTTCGGATTGTCACGAAGAGAGGACGGACAGACTGTAGCTGTGGTACCGAAATCAAAGGACACCTGCGTACTGCCGTGTAAGCAAATAATGTTTAGAGCTAATGCAGACAGTTTAATGTTTTTAATCATTACTGCATGTTACTGATGTCTCAGGCCTCCCTCAAAAAGCACCTGTTGTTCTGAGAAAATTTGATTCAGATTGCAGCTGCAAATGCTGCTTCATTTGCAACACCAAACAAGGCTGTAACATCTTTTGAGTGATTATGCAACCAGTGTATTTCTTTTTTTTCATTTGAAACTGAGCTCTCCATTTGTAAGGAATTATAGAATTTGTGGCTTTCATATCCCCGTGAACATGAAGTTACCAGAGCCACAATTTAATTGCATCACCCAAAAAAAGATCTGTGCCCTAACTGACATTTATGATGTGTAAGAGGAATCAGTGATCTTTAAAACTGTACAAAAAAAAAAAGATCAGATCCCCTTATTTCACATTTTTATGTTGTAGCCTTATGATAAAGTAAAAAAAAAAAAATGCGGCAATGGTCCCTCTGGCTGAAATCAGGAGATCCTCTGGAATTTCCAGAGGTTTCTGGAAACGTGAAAAAAGGGAAAAAACAGCCCAGTGTCTTGTTCTCTATGATATGAAGAATGAAGACATTGCCATGACCATTACTGTGATCCATGTTAACCAAATATTACCATGATTGTAGGTTTTTATTAGCTTCACAAAATGAGCAAGAAGCCTTCAAGTTTATTTAACCATATATGAATTATATGGCTTACATTTTACTGGGCCCACGTAATGTGATTTAACACAGTGCTGTCACATTTCCTTTATAGTACTTTTATCACTTTTGTGGTTCAGTGTTTATATTGGACATTGGGTCTAGGCCCAAGAAAACATTATGAGAGAAGAGTGAAGTTCTCGGGAAGTTCCAGTTCTTTGGAAATGTCCTGGTTATAATGAAAAATTTATGTTTCAGATAAAAGTCTAAATAGGGAATCTGTTCAGCCCTGCTCTTACTGTTACTGTACTGTGTTACTCTAATGTAGCAGCATGCAGTAAACCACACTGTGCTAATGAATCATACCAGTGTAAAAGTGTGTAGAAAGGCCAGGAGGAATATGAGATTGTTGTATGTTATAGCACAGTATGACTCCAGCATATTGCCTGAAATAAGTATGACTGGGCATGTGGACAGTGGGATGTACTCCAACCTTCATCTAAATCCTAAAAATAGAAAGCCCATGGAAACCAGAAAGTATTTTATCCATGTTCTTGTAAATATCAATTTGCGGTGAGCAATGCCCACACCCTGAAACACCCTGAGAGCTAAGTGTAAATATTTGAACTTATGACATAACCATTTCTGTTAAACTCTGGTAGCACCCTCCCTCCGGCTCAACTTGTTTTTGGCTCGAGAAGGTAGCTATGACAATCTCTAATGGCCAATGAACAGAGAGATTAACTTTATTTAATTTGTTGAGATCCATAGACACTATTGAACATACTTGATTTATTTACAATTAAAACATTGGCTTGCAACATTAAACAAAAAAGAACCAAGCACATAATAATATTGAACATCAGAACATGACTTGTTCCATATCATCAGTCAGTGTGAAGACTGTGTGTACATGTGCAGCTCGACACCCTCCTGTTTCGTTGCACCAGTCAGGGCAGGGCAGCTTAAGCAGGAAAATCAGGCAGGACTTGAAATAATGTGGTACGGTCATAAGCCAAAACTGCAGTAGTTTGGCTAGCAGGCTAACAGTAGCGTTCCACAACAAAAAAATGATATACCTCCTCTCAAAACTTTATTTTACATGCAACTGTATTGTTGCCCTTAATCGTCATAATCACTGTCTACCATGCAACATCCCTCCTACTCTGAGGCTTATTTTCATCAGCATACCACTAGGAAAACAAATTACATTCTCCCTGAAGGATGGGCCATTTTGACTGATTATATAGTAATATAATAATATCTATTGTAATATGGCTTAGTTCCATTTAGGTGTTCCAAGGTGTTGCCCTGGTATTGTGTGTACCTGCTTAATGGTTGAGTCCCTTGAAAGCAAGATGATGCATCTGAAGGGGTTTATCCTAATTTCTAAAATGAATTAGAAAATAGAAAAAATAAAATAAAGGTGTTTTTGACCATAAGTTTGCACCACAGGTCCCTGTTTCAACACATACACATAAAAGGATGCGCAGACCCCAACAGAAGCATGCAGGTGATGCTAATATGTAGATCTGTCGAAAATTTCACACTATTTACATGAGATGAAGCAAAGCTATCTAACAAATATGGCTATGTTTTGTATCCATAAACAATAGAAGCGTGTTTTAGCTTTTACTGAAACATAACAATAATAACTAATCATAAATGGAAAATTGAGAAACGTTAGTTGTTACATGTCTACTTTTCCTGCCATCGCGTGAAAGGGCTGGTTGGACATCGAAGAGGCTTTTTGCTTTGCAGCTCAATGTCCTCAGTGACCATTAAACTTTAAATCTGCAGAAGTATCCCAGAGATCATAAAGAGTACATTTTTAGACTTGTCAGTCCTGTATGCTTCAACTGAGGTGAATGCTTGGTATCTCAAACATTTGCAGGGACGGATCCCTCCACTTGTATCATTAGTACGTAGTTTCTGGTGACCTTGCATTGTTCTCACCATTGCTCCTGCTCCAGTTGCAACCTGAGGTCTGATTAAGATAAACAGTTGAAAACACGTGTGACACACATGTCACTTGAGTTTTCACAGTTTACATTTAGAACGTGTCGTAAAGCCAAATGATGAAAGTAATAAAGTGTAAATGTGACAGGGTCAGAGGGCTCAGGTATTTGTTTGGATACAGGTCACAGTTGCATTACGTGTCGCACATCCTCACCTCCGTCAGTGCATTTCCATCCACTGACCCATCACTTGCAGTGACAACCCTGGTGCTGCATTGACAGACGGGTTGTCGGAAAGGTCGCGCCCCGAGGTGGAGGAGGTGGAGGAGTCAGGCATTCTCCATCATTCCATGTTGTGACACATGACTAGTGGCACCAGAGCCTCGCCACATGAGGTGGTTAGCAGCAACAGAAAACGTGAGCTCCTTGACCTTTTATTTCTTTCACGTTGCTTTATGGCAGCTCCTGTCTACTCTTCTGCCTTTTC
Organism: Rachycentron canadum; assembly: GCA_038496675.1. Lineage (NCBI taxonomy): Eukaryota > Metazoa > Chordata > Actinopteri > Carangiformes > Rachycentridae > Rachycentron > Rachycentron canadum. The sequence continues at coordinate 19,339,701 of CM076661.1, forward strand.
TCTTTGCTCCTCCATGTTTTTCTCTTTCACACTTTCAATGCCTTTTGTACAACTCTGCAATACTAAGCTAGCAGTCCTCATCTGAGGTGAGAATTCATCAGAGACACCTTAGTGCCCTCACAGTCCATTGGTGATGACACACATTTGGCCTATTAAGTCTTGCTGCATCATATCATAATAAGGTGTGGGAGCATATGCAGTGACTAATGTCACAGAATGCCTCTGACGCTGGTGAATTGATAATCGTTTGAACATAATAAACAACTTATTCCTCACTGTAACTTAGTCATCTCTTGCCTCATGACATGGAATCATGGAACATATTTACTCAGTGTGTCTCATTGCAACGATGATGATGATGATGACACTCTGGGTCATTTGGTTTCATTTAATTATCTTTTAATCATTTATTTTCTTCTTTTGTGTTTGTTTATTCAGTATCTATGCACATGTGCTGAAAACTTACAGCATTTGCAGCAAGTGTAGAATTTCTTGCTCTTTAATTTAGTCATCAAGTTTTTTTTTTAGTAGTCTTTTGAGAAAGCCCACACCCTGTTATTGATTTAGAACCCAAGAGTACATATAAATAAATGAAGCACTCATCTTCTATGTTAGGACATGATAAATGGAATGTGTCTTTCAAATGACCTGTAACATTGGAAGCTTCCATCACCTCCTTGTGATGTGAGGAAGTAAATGGCAAGTTAAGAAGAGTGGTTAGAGAGCACTGAGCTCAGATCCACTCCCTAATGCTCCAGTGACCCAAAAATGACCCCCGATACCAAAGGTCATGCCCGCCTCCCGTCTCCTTCGGTGAATCTGCGATCCACAATTGCCCCCACCCCCTCCATACCCACCCACACTGTATCGCCGAACGAAGATTCCCACCCACCTGCTTGTACCCCCAGCTGAGCATCAAGAGGTTTCCAGCAATACAGTCTCTGGAGAACATCCCCTCTCCACCTCCCCCATCCTCCGTCCCCCCACACTTCTCCACGCCTCCATGGAATTACTTCCATCTGGCCTACTTTCCGCCCTCGCTCCACATCACGGCACTATCTATATGTTGTTTTTTCTGTAACACCTCCAAATGTCCTTCTTCCTAATCCTTTGGTTTTTTTTTTTCTCACTTCAACCCTGATGTTATTCAGTTTTCATTTACCTCTCAATCCCTTGGCCTTGTGCGCGCCTTATTCTGCCTCCTGTAGGCCTTTTATTAGCACAGTGGTGGCTTCAGGGTGAAATTGTGTCTCTATATGTTAACTGTCTGTGCTCATTTGTGAGTCTTGGCCTTTGCTTCCCCTTGGCTTACCAATGACTCCAAGCTCAAGACTACCTTCTCTTTCTTCCTTTATTTCTCCAAAGCAAGATAAGAAAGCACAAATGAAGGAAGAACAAAATATGAATTGATTTGGCACAAATCAAACGTACAGTTTCTCCATTCATCCATTAGCAGCACTGCTGAGATACTCTGTAATGTCACATATAAGTACATCAACCATTTACTCCTACAAGAAGTGTATGAGATTTTCATGTCTCATAGCTCCCATGTCCCATCGTACCAATGGCTATTAGACCATTGACCAAGTAGGCAGGCAGTGTGCCCTGCAATAAATACTGCATTTGATATGTATCTTCATAATCTTCATTTTTAACATGAGCCAAATGCTTTGTGATTTCAGTAAATGCCCTCATTTCATGGTTATTTGGGCCCTAACATGCCATTGGTCCCAAACAGGGGGTAAGGGGCTGCAGTGGTTCAAATGACTGGAATAGTCTCATTAACAGCGCAATGGGACAAAAACATGCTGCAACGCTGTCAGCGAAGCAATATTAATGCAATTACAATTATCACCCCCAGAAAATGCCACAATAACCAGTGCGTTAAGCCCCTGCTCAATCTTGCATTTTCTGCTTTTGCTCTCAGTTTGCAATGATTGTTAATGGTTTCCAGTCTCCGAAGATAAAAAAGACTCTGGTATTCACAGTGCGATAAAAACATCTTGTTTGTGGATTAATCCTATTATCTTTTCAAAAAGTCCTTGTCCTCATCAGTTTGAACATACAAGACGCATTCAGTGTGTTTTTTTTGGAACACAGAGGCATTCAGTTATCCATATGCAAACATGCTTGAGTCACCCTTGTGGCTTCAAGCCGTAGCATCACACACTTGAGATTCACACAGGCCAAGTACAGCGAAGGCCAGATCATTGCAGTGACATGCAATCAGTGACACATTATCAGTGACGCTTGGCCATAGTCACACGTATGACTCTTATTTCTGTGAAACATTATCACCATACTAAAGTGTCTCAATGGCACATCCGTTGGCCATCTGCCAGTTACTGTTACAAAGTTAAAGATTTTGGCCGGGGCCCAGCTGCTGAGAAAGATGTTCGATCTCCTTTACAGTTTCCAAACGTATAGAGCAGCTGGCAGTGGCATCATGTCTGCACAATATTTTTGTTCTTCCCATTTTATTCTATGTTTTTATTTTTCTCATCTCAAATGACTTGTATTGACTGTACTGTGGCCCAGCTGATCACATTAACCTATATTTCACCCATGGTTGTGACTCAGTATTAGGTGTGTCATTCAATCTCATTTCCAAGCAGTGGATGTGAAGCATGTAGCTTTTCGGGGTGGAGACACCATTGGTTAATTCTTTTGCAACACACTGCACATGTAACTTGTGTCCAGCTGTAACAGCTTTCTATTATTTCCATTATAGTGGATTAGAGAGACTCATGAAAATACCATAGTTAACAACAGCACAAAGTTATTATTTTAACTTTTAATAACCAAAATGTTGTAGATTTAATTTCTACCATGTTAGAATTAATTTGTCAACGTTCTTTTACTTTTTGATTTGTTTATTTGATGAAGGACAATTCATGTTAATGAACATCAGTACAAATTACACAAAGGAATTGCTGGATTGTAGCAAAAATACAGCATTTAAATATGCTAGGCAGATAACATAAAACAAAAGGCATCACAAGTCAATGTCGAGGTCAAAGTCAAATACACAAATACAAATATACACACACACACACGTACAATGCTTGTATTTTTTATATTTAGATTTTTGTCAATTTATATTCCAATTTAAAATATAAATGTCTGCACAATTAATCAAAATATTATTGAAATCACATTATGTGCCAAGTGCAATATCCAAATTTTTTTGATAAAGGTAAAATGTGTCATTACATACCTTTATAAATGTAATATGCAAATCATATTATTGTGGCTCATATCATGACCACAATGATTTTTTTTTGTTTCCATAGCATTCAGATGAAAAAATTAAATTATATGTCTGTGTATATATGTATATACAATTTAATTAATTATATATATTGATTCTATAATTCTTATTATTTCATACATTGCAGAAACTGTAATTTGTATGTTTTGTGTATATATCAGTTTAAAATAATGGCAATTGAGTGACCAACAGTCCTTATCCCAAAGTCTTAATGTGCTGAATTAAATGTATCATTATAATATGACTTACATCACTCACATCTGCTGTTACTAACTGATCAACTAGTTCTTGGCAGATTATAATGCATTGCCGCACCCATCATTCTTAAAGCTGGGTATGCCCAATAGAGGACACAGACAAGTACTCACTTCTCTTTGTGAACACACCCTGTGCACACTGTGCCAACAGGGCTGCATTCAGGTGTGTGTGTGTGCTGTTCTACCAACATCGTCCCAGTTGGAGCATGATTACACTATACTCTCTCCGCAATTGTTCTAATGATAAAATTAAGACCTGGCATAGGGTGCAAGTGTGTGGTGACACAAAGTGGCCCGGTTAATCATTTACTGTGCCCATTACATCAGCCAGAGTTACAACAGTATTTGAGAGTTTGATGGAGAGGAGAGTTCGACATGAGCGAGGGCAGATATTTTAGAGGAGGACGTTAGGTCCTCTTGGACATGCGTGCCAAGTGGGTTGTGTTGACTTGTGCTTGCGCTTGCATGTTCTGTGTTTTGAGGTGGAGGGAGCAGGATCATCGCGGCCCCTGGTGTGCACCACGGCTCTACTCATCCCCTCCCCACAAGCAGCAGCACTACAACATCATTAGGAACAATATCCTCAACTCTCTTTCTCAATCAGAACATTTCATGTCATGCAATGAGACATTTTGGCAGCCGCCACCTTGACCCTGTGCTTCCCGTCCTCAGGGTGTGATGGCGTAAGTCACTGTCAAACATATGAAAAAGCTGACACAAACATAACTCTGTATGTCAGACATTCATTCACTATATTCTAGTTAAGGACTCAAAAGTATTATTTAATATGTTGTACCAAAACATATGGCCATTGAACACAAATACATTTTTTTTGCTTTGTCAACGTTATTTACAAGATGACATTGAAAGGTATTTGTGGGAGATTGGCAGCAATTTCCAGCAAAGTGAATAAAATAGAGCCCCTGTTGTGTAAATTGTGCATATTTACTTGCCAACACTTTACTCCTCCAGTATTTTAATCATTTAATTTGCAACCATTATTTGAATGTTGACCAGAATATTTACAAAAAGCATGTACATAGAACTGAATAGTAATAATATTTTCTGCAATTAACCTTAAAAAACCTTGTAAAAGATATACATTTTTTTAAGAAAATTTGCACTTTGCCACAGGGAAATTATTTTCCTCAGAAACACTGATTACTACACCTCGTTTTTGCACAGGTTTTCTATTAAAGACGCCCAGTGATAATTAAAAGAAATATATAAAAATATAGAACAGTTCAAGGCTTGAAAAACAGTAAGATTCTGTAATTTTTTCCCCCTTTGTTAACATTTATAAACTGGACACAACATTAAGCTTTTTCATACACTGGACCATCAGACAAGTGAGTCCAAGGGCTCTATTTTTTGTGAATCAAGAGACGTGGGCAGTAAAGTGCCAGCAAACATTTCAGGACATTCACCTATTCAGAAGTCTAGTTTAGTATACAGGATCATGTTAGGACTGGACCTGGTTTGTAGAAATACATTACTTCAATCTACCACCACCTAACTATGAGTCTAAATATCATCAAGGACTGAACATAGGCAAGCAAGCTACATTGCTGGAAGCCAGAAAGACAGTCCTACAGGTGAGAGGACACTCAGCAACTCTTAAGTCTTATAGGCTTTTCGTGGAATACATGCACCATATCACAAAACTCTACAGTTTGTAGAGAGAAAGAAAGAATGTAAGCTCTTAAACAGACACAGACACACATCAAATAGTAACTAATAAAAATTTTGTAATAAATTGCCTGTAGGTGGCACAAGGTTCTATTATATTCCTTTTTTATAGGTGCCACATTAATAGGTGCCACATTAATAGGTGCCACATGTTGGACTGAAACTGTCTGTCCTGTTGGCTCTGCAGTTGGATGATGCTGACTGGGCCTATTTGTTTCACCACTATGAGACCTTGTTCTCACAGAGTTTGTGCTCTCTTTTCTAATTCTCCCATATCCCACTTTAGTGATAGTAAAACTATAACCTGTTTTTCTTCTGATGCAGTTTTCATTGGAAGGATTTCTCCAAGTTAATAAAACAATTGTATCCAATGTTGAGTCTTGTGAAATAATACTGAATCATCTTGATCTTGAGAATTGTTCCTCAAAATCTCCTACCTGGATTTCAACCACTGACTTATTGTGGTCTTCAAAGTTTGCTTGTGATGTCTGAAATGTTGCCCAATCAGTTGTTTTTCAGGGTTGAAGCAGCACTGTGTCCAGCATATGTACAGGGGCACTCAAAGCTGCTCGCCTAGAAGCTGGACATGTCCTTGCACAACAACCCTGCTGTCAGTCAAGCTGCCCCACTACGTTGGGCATGACATTTAAAGTTGGGCGAAGAAGGCAGACAAAGTGCCCTTACCTCCTCCGTACTAGCCCTGCAGTAAAGCCCCTGTGTAGCGTTTGCAGATGAGTGTGTTTGTGTGTGTTGTGACTTTGGCCAGACTTGGTCTGGCATAAGGACAGCTGTCACATCTCCAACCTGTCACATGCGATACAGAGCAGATGCCAGAGGCCGGGGCATCAGGAGACACAAGAACGGACACAAGGGAAAGTGTTTGCACGTTTGTGTGTATGTGCATGTTCATACACGCATGTCTGAAATAGTAAGAAGGATGGAAGACGTGGGGTGGTGGCCACGTGAAAGGGTTTGACTTGGAGGCACTCGCTAACCTTGATGTCCGAACACGCGCGCGCGCACACGTACGTGCACACTCTTCACCCGCTTTCTTAAATCCAGTCTCCGAGCATTTGAGTCACATTCTCTGGGGGCATGTAGTAAATACTGCCTCAACGTCCAACTACCACCCCTGCAGGACACCCTCCTTGCAGTCTTGCAGTCTGACCCAGGCCATTTCTGTGCTCATTACTTACCAATGAAGAAGTCTCTTCATTAAGGTCCTGCCTGTGCCTTCTGGCCTGTGGAGCTAAGGCTTTTTTTAATGTTCGTTCTCCACTAACTCTTTACATAAGTAAGCAGCAGATGCCCCCAAGTGTATTTGGTTAAAAGGGCTGAAGATGTGTGTATGTGTGTACAGAAACATTAATGGCCATTTGGGGGCTTTTATTTCATTACAGAGAGAAAAGCTCCTCTGTTTCAATTTAAGTAATGGTTTCAAGGCAGGCAGGTTAAAAGGTCAACTTTTGTTCTCATTAGGATATATTTTCACAAGCTTCCTGTGCAGCTTTGCAAAGTTTTGGGAACAGAAAATTATGAGAGAGTTTTCAAATGCCTGCAAATTCTCACTACACTGCAAGGACATTGTGTATTCCATGATCGAAACCAGCTGTCAATAAATCATTTGTGTTGCCCCTTGAAATGAAAAATGCATGTTTCAGACACGATCATCTTTCTTTCTTTGAGTGATACTTGGTATCCAACCGTTGCATTGTCCTATGCAGGAACTAGACAATGCTGAGGTCATAAATGACTTAAATCCAGTTTGTATCTGCTCACATAAACAGTGATGAACTGTTGAAGTACCAACCCATCGAAATATAAGCCAGGAGTCACTGTTCGTACAAATATTAGCCCACAGGAATACACACCCTGCTAACGGCAAAAAATGTTGATAATGAATATTTTCAATTATTTCGTTTTTTCATGCAGTACAATGGACGACACACGTGACTATTATTTTCATATTTTGTCAAGAAGCCACGGCAAGAAATCAAACACACCCTCCAGCCTAGAAGATAAATCTTTAAATATGACACATCAACAAAATAAAAAATGCATCAGTTATTAGGCAACAGGTGTAATAAAACACTGCCATAATAGACAAGGTGTATTAATAAATTAACTGCACACGTGCCTTGCTGTGCCAGATTTTGTGGTGCGCAAATGCACGTCCATGTTTTTACCTTGTTGGAGATCCTCTCGGCTTCTGGAAAAAAACTTATTGTGATCATGTATTCCATCCAAACAGCAGCAGTGGAAGCTTACGCTGTTACCTTCTGTGATCAGTACAATGCATTTTCTGAAATTCCTTCACAATAAGAGTCCCAATGTTATTTACCCATGCAAAGCTTTTCATGTAAAGCAAGAGCAGCAATGTTAATGTTAAACTTAAACTACAGTCTGGTAAATAAGGCCTCCGTGATGTTCCCACAATTTTTCAGCTTAAATGTTTGAAAGTTTAAATGTTGATGTTTCAAACACTGAACTACTGGGGATAAAACTTGGCTGGCAACGTTACTTCTCAGTTTTATAAAAACTTTGGATTTGTGAAATAAGCACTTCAAGCTTGATGCATTTAACTAAACCCAACAAAAACTATTTTTATCTGTGTAGCTTCAGCTCCCCTGCACAGCACATTCATTTAGAATGGCAATAGCTAAAAGTTAAAGGGTCTGCCTTTAGTTTTTGTTTGTTTGTTTGTTTCGTTGATGCAGTATGACTTTTGACAGCTCTTTGCTGTCTTCTGGGACAAGATGAGTCTGAATCATTCCACAAAAAGGCTGTCCCTTCAACAGCACCCTTGGTCTGACCACATCGCAGGATGATCCACTGCAGCCCACGCAAAGCTGCCCCATGCTCCTCTTCTGGCCCTCTCACCTTCCTGTTGATTTTCATTCATCTGTTCCAGTCCAAAGGAAGCATCCATTAAATCACCTCTAAAGATGAGAAGAGGATTTGACAACTACAAACTGGAGCAAAACAATCTTTTCACAAAAACCCCATCCCAGCCCCACGCCGCCATGCCCATTCACGTCTGTCCCATATCGTCAGTGGTAGAAGCCTCGAGCGCTGCTGTGAGACAGAGGGCAGTCCTTGTTTACTAATGCACACTATATTGATGTGAGCTGATTCCATCAGGCAACACTTTTGGATGCCACACACCCTGCCGTCCTTCAATGCCTCCCTTCAACTCCTTATGTCTTTACCACCTAATGTATCTGCCACAGCAAGGCAAAGTGTGTGACAGTCAGAGGAGCCCCAGCCATTGTCATGACTGCTGATATCTCCATTTACATAAATATACTGTAGAGTTAGTGAACCTAATATCTGCATTACATGGTACACACTAACAGAAAAATCTCTTTATATCTGCTATCTGTGCCCCTGTTTGTCCTACATAAGTGGCTGCAACACTTATTCCTGTCATTATTTTTGATTTATTTTTCTTTAATTCAACACTGTGGTCAAAATCATTAGATAACATGCAGAGACAATTAATTCCACTCCACTTGGAGGGAACATGTTCAGTGAAGGAATTTTATTTTCCGCCCACTCAGACGTATTTTTCTCAAACCAATGGTCACTTTAGTTTTTGATTAACAGACCAACGCATGTGTAATTAGTTAATAGGCCTGATCACGTTTTAGGCTGCCTCGCTGCAAACTGGTTTCACTTTGCCTCCGTCCATCATGTATGGTGGTTAGATTTCCTCTCACCACGGCGGGCAGCGATTATAACAAATGGGTGAGTTCAAACCATCTGTAAGACATTTGATTAACGCTGCCGAGCCTCTGTCGGGAGAGAGAGCCCAGAATTGTACTTGATGTGGAATCACCCTAATGACAGTGCCACGGAAGTAGCCACGCTCTAGGAAAAACATCACAGAATGAGAAATTAGAACCTTGGAGAGACAGACGAGGTTTGTAGCGAGCAGCTCCAGGTGGCCTCTGCATCCATCTCACACATGATTTGATTGGTGCTCCCAGTCATCAGCTCAGCCTCATGGTGCAGCTGTTGAAGCTAATGTGGCATGAAACAAAACAGATGTTTCTTCTGGTGTCTTTCCTTTTCTCCTCTCCATCTCCCTCCATATTTTGGGACTTGCACACTAGTTGTACAACTCAGGGTTGGGTTTCCATCAAATCTGAATCTGCTAACCAGTGTCTGAAGACTTTTCAGATCACATGACCTTTGGCTTCTGACTATTTTAAATTACAGAAGTTGGAAGTTAGCTGGGCATTCAGTGCAAGTGCAGCCGCGGCAGATGGGAATGTATTTGGTCATAAACCAAAATAGTGGACAAGTTCAAGTGTCGACCTGATGACACTGAAAAGCTTGGGGGCCACCAAAGTTATTAAAGTCCATCCTGAGGGGAACATTAATATCTATACCAAATTTAATGTCAATCTGTCCAAAGTCATCAAGGCATTTCACTCAAATCAACAGATCCCTAAAGACACTCTGCAACTTTCTCTTGCAAGCATAAATATTGAGGCAATCCAACCAATAGTCTGTTGTCTGTTTGGTCTGGACCAAAGAGGTGAACCAACTAAGCCTCACATAGCTAACAGTGCCCAGATCTATGAAGAGATTGACCTGTGTGGTATCAAGAGCGTAACCATATGGGCTATGTAAATGAGTCCCAGCCAACATCTTTATAGTGTTTTGCCTATGTATTGTGTTTTTACTGAAATTATATTCCCATCCTATCACTCTCTCTCTCAGGACACAGCTCTGGACCCTGGAGAGGATGTGGCCCTTCTCTCTGTGAGCTTTGAAGATGCTGAGGCCACTCAAGTATTTCCTAAACTCTACCTGTCCCCCAGCATTGAACAGTAAGTACTAATTCACACAGTTTCCATTCATCAGTTTTATTTTATGTCCTGATGAAGAAGTTGAAGATGAATTTGTGAGTTATCTTTGCTGTCAATAGATGGAGGTTAGATGGAAGCTATTCTGAGTTACTATTGGAAACAGGTTAGGGTTAGCTGGTTAGCATGCTACCTACAGTGGAAGAAAAGATGTCATAGGGACAAGATTTAACATTGGCATTGCTTTCCACCTCTGGAGACAGCTGGAATGAAGTTTGATGCTGAAATCACAGCCTTTCATCCAGACTGGTAAGTTAGCAGCTGGTGAAGCTAACGTTGGCTAGGTAGCAACAGCAAAATTTAAAACTGGCTCCTTTTTTATATAGGAATGTTGCAAATCTACTATCTCCATGGGGTTTCGCCAGAGAAAGGTCAGACTAGAGTCGTGCAGCCAAAGTCTTGTATTGATCATCCATCACATGCAAATCCTATATAAGGATAAAGAATGAAAAAGGTCTGCAGGTTTGTTGCAGTAACTCAATTATGAAGACAGGATTAAGCACAGGGAGGGGTAGAAAAGTCAGGGAAAGGTGATGTGGGCCCTCTCGGCACTCCTCCTGATTTCTAGGATACAAGATGTAGCTGACGGATTAGTGTGAGTGTGCTGTGAATCCAGCGACATATTATGTCATTGTGAATAATCCCACATCCCAGTGTCTGGACTCATCAGTCGGTTCCTCAAAAACAATAAGGGAAGAACAAAAAAATGAGATGGATGACACACAGCGTCTGAGCTAGGCATGACTGGATGTCTGCTGACATCTGGGGTGTTAACAGTACACAGACTGTGTGTGTGTGTGTGTGTGTGTGTGCATGTGCGTGTGCGCGTGTGTGCAGGCTTGTGTGGATTGTTTTCTGTGGGTCTGTGTGAGTGGGTACTTCAGCACTGTGCGTATTCTCTTTGTTCAAAACCATTTTTTTTGTCTTGCTAGATTTAGTGTGTACATACGTGTTGGTGTGCATTTGTCAGTTTACATTTGGGGGTGTGTGTGTATGTGTGCACGGAGATGGGTGTGTGTGTTTGGATGCATGCATGCTTGTGGGTTTTTATTTCCCCAATGTATGTCTGTTTTCATGTCTTTGTGTGCATGCACCAGTGTTTGAATAGGCGTTGCTCTCAACACAGTCTAGATAAGTAGATAGATAAGTGTGTGTTTGTTTGTGTGCGTGTGTGCGTGTGTGTGTGTGTGTGTGAGAGAGAGAGAGAAAGCCAGGTATGGGCCCACTCTGACCTGAGGGCCCCACAGTCTGGGCTTGGAATAATCTCAGGCTGATGTTTATTTACAAGCACACGCCCCGTCGCACCAGGTTAAGAGACCTCTGCTCCCCCCAACCACCACCACTCTCTCTCACTCTCTCTCTCCTCCTGTCTCACCATGTTTTATTTTTTCATTCTCATCCTCCATGCTCCTTTTTGCCTCCTCTTTTTCTCTGTCCTGCTCTAATTGTTTTATGATAATCAGATCCTTCCCTCCCTTTGTCTGTTGTCTCCCATTTTCATTCCATGTTTGCACATTATCCCTCCTTTTTCACGTCTGTCCACTTGTCCCTCACTCTCCAATTCAATCACTGAAGCACATACACACACACACACACACACACAGACACTCCACCAATCCAATATGTGGAAATGAACTAAGACAAGGCCTCATCCCCATGCAGGCTATGCAACAAAATACCCTAATTTGCACCACACAAAGCAAAGGTCACCTACCTGCTGCTTGTCCTACATAATCCTCATTTTGTCCGTGCTGTGCATGTTTAAGAGAATATCAAAGCAATAATATGAGAGATCTCCTTTAGAAGGTACAGTTCTGCTAACCATGATGTGTGAACAAGCTCCAGGATGTTTCATTTATTTATACTGTTTGTATTGAACGCTGAATACGAAGATCCACGCTTTAGGTTTTAGTTTAATATTCATATTCTTGCTCTGTGTGGTTCACATGTCATGTGCTTTCAGAGTCATATTAATTGGCTCTGTTTCAATCAGCAACATGCTGTTGTGATGGACACACATTCTGGACAGAAAGGGTAGTGAAAATGCAGAAAGCTTCAGGGAGCAGATCTGCGTGCTCATCGCATATGTCTGTCTGTTTTATGATGGAGCTGTGTGTATGTGAGACACTGACCTTACTGAGGCTCCAGACCAGACTGGCGCTGTTGCAGTGATGTTAGAGGCTCTGCTCTGCTGCCAGTTGTGTGAGGAGAACAGACATAAGGAGGCTAAAGGCAGTAAAGTGGAGAGCAGGAAGTGGGGAAGCTACGGCGCAGGGGATGGAGAAGGGGTGGTTGCTGGCAGGAGCAGCAGGGGGGGTTAGATAAAGCAGGAGATGCTACAAAAACCAACCCTCCTCATCTAAACCCTCTAAGACATGTGAAAATGCAGAGGCTTAACAGTGCTGCATTGAGCCAAGCTCTCATTTAACACCCTTCTTCTCCTGCTTAATTTTGCCTCTTTGTCTCGAGATATTTGCACATATGCATATCAAGGCCGTGTGTGAATGTACTCCGCTACATGCTTTTGTGCACCTTTTTGTCAGCTGTGTGGGAGTGTGTTAATTCATGACCCAGGGCGAGAATGTATGTCTTCTTCACTATTGTTTGAAGACAAACGATTGCATGTGTGTGCGAGTTTGTGCATCAGCGCATTCATGTTGGATCCACTGTGGATGCTATTTAATTTAGCATGCACATGTGTGTGAGCCAGCCCTTTTGCTGTACGTGTGTTTATGCAGATCTGTTACCCTGTTAGTTTTCCCTCCGTGTCCTTACTGACCCTTGTTAGTCTTTGGTCTTGTGTAGCTGCCCATTATCTCTGCATTGGCTCCACTGAAGAGGAAAACTCATTTGTTGCAGTGTGCCTGCACATTTCCGTTTCTCTAGCAAGCATTTGATAGACTGCGACATTCAGGAGGTTCTGCATTAAGCTGAGCTACTGCAAACGTTCACAATATCATATAATGCCAAGATCAAATTCACATCAAGACAGTTTTGGAAATTCTTTAAATCAGTTATGATATTATGAAATGATGAATGTAGCAGCTGTGGAGAAGTTGGCTCAGCTTTGGTTTTGGCACCACTGGATTTCAGTGTTTTTACAGGCTGTCATATCAACTACATCTATTCAGTGTTGAAATACTCTGGGCTTCTTTATATCTATAATATTTCTGTCATTTTATCTTTTGATCAATCATCCTCCGTGCAGACATCCTCCATCTGTCCACACATCCATCCATCCATCCTCCCTTCCTTCCTTCGTACACTTTGCTACACTGCTGTCCTGTGTGTCCTATAGTTACAAGATTTCAGTCCTGGTGACAACAGTGGTTACCATGGTAACAGGAAGTGTTTAATAACCCAGCAAACACTAAAGGGGCAGCTATTTTGCCAGAAATACAAATGAGGAGTGATCTGTTTACAGCGCAGCCAGATGAAAATGAAATGATAATGTTATTGATTTTTGAAGTGTAATCAGTGATCTTGTTTCATGCTTCAAACAGCGCACAGTGGAGTTACCTTGCTGACATGTTTAAAGAACGCAGGTTGAGTCTCTTTGGCTTCTCGGGGTTCAATAGAGGCTTGTCTTTGCAGGAGGCGATTCAGTCACGTTGTCTGGCAAAAGAATCATGATCATGCTTCTGTTTCAATCAATCCAGTTTCACACAGGCTACATTACAGTTCACATTTCACTTGCACTATAGCCACATAACCAGGAAACTATGTCTATTCATAGGTTTTAAGTCAAGCACTGCTGAAATACAGGTGACCCACACTCAATATTGAAACTAAATGCATCCTGTCCTGCTTCTACTTAGCAGGCTGTGCAGACAACATGTTAAAAATGGTCGACTGATTAACAAAAAAATTGCAGCACACAGCCAGGTCTTGTTTTGCAGACCCGCTTTTCATGGTAGTTAATCAACCGTGGTCATCGCTAACCACAATGACAAACTGTGAACTGCATTTTCTGTGGCTTCTTCGCAATAAAAGCCACAGTGTCTTTCGCCAGTTAAAAGCTCTTAATGTTAGGTCTGCTACAGCAGTAACTTACAGTAATGCTTCTCTGACACAGTGTAAAGAGAGCGAACAGTGAGGCTGTCAGCAGTGAGATGACATTACCCCGTGAGTCCCTCTGCACAGGCAGACAGTGTGACAACAGACAACAACAATGCCAGTAAAAATACTATAGACGGATGTAAATACATTGATTGGCATTGCTGAAAAACTGCAGCCTATACTTGGAATCCATGAAAATGACTAATGGTAAACGTACGAATGTCATTTCCATTCTGGCACCACTGGATTTCAGTGTTGGTACAGGCTGTCACCTGTTTTGTGTCAGAATGTTCCTGGGTTTTTTCTGTCTCTGTGTACTTGTTTGTCATTTTATCATTTTATCAATCGTCTGATCATTTTCTTCATTGTTCTGTCGTCTGTCCATTCATCTCCATCCTCCTATTTGTTGCTTCCTTATCCTTCATTCCTACCCTGTCTATCTTACTTTTAAAAAAAATCACTTTTCTTCAGTTTTTAACTCTCGTCTTCTCAGTCGTATCTCTCCAACCCCCTCCTCCTTCCTTTCCCTCCTGTTTTTCACATGTCTGCCGCCTGTCTCTTTTCTCTCCATCTTTCTCCGTTTTTCTATCACTCTCCTCTGCTGATCCCTCTGGCTGATCCTCAAAGGGAACCGAGAGAGTGAGTGGGACTTAAAAGAGAGAGAAGCGTTGTGCTCTACCCAGCAAGGTCGTCCCTCGCTCGACTGAAACGCAGCGAAGGGAGGAAAAAAAAAACAACACATACACAGCACAAGGGAGAGCAGAGCTTTTCCCTTTCTCTCCTTTCTCTCTCCTCCACCTCTCTACTCTTCTCTCCCATCACTCCTGAGTTGTTTGATATCTCACTTTTACTCTCCTTCAGCAGGGGCTCGGATCTAAAAGCTCTGAACGCAAACTCGTAAGCCCCCTGAGCTACAGTGTTATACCTCTATTTCTATTCCCTCTTCCGCTCTCTTTCTTGCTCCTTCTGTTACTTTTTCTTCTTCTGTCTTCAAACAGATCATCACTGTAATGTTTCTGCCTTACAGAGCAGCAAGGGGGGGAAAAATGATGTTGAAATACCCCGACAGACACCCACGTTTTTACCAATAATGTACAGTTTACGTAGACTGCTGCATCGGCTCCTCTCTTTGATGGTACTGTAACACTGTATTTGCTTCTATTTCTGTAGAAAGTATTGATTATAATAAGTCAAATGGATGTTACTCTGTAGGCTCAGAGATTCACCTGCTTAAGATTCAGTGCTCATTTGTTATATAATGTTTTACAGGCTGCGGAGAAGAAAATATACTGTGAAAGCCATGGTGTTACGTTGTGTAGCTCCTGTGATTTTTTCCTCCCTACTCATTTAAACTAGCACTGAGAGAATTAAAGAAATGTTTGTTTTGGAGGTATCTTTGGTTAGAATTTGTTGTCAAGCTGAATTATGCCTTAAACAGCAACTGTTGTGTGAAGGTCACGATCAGACCAAGTAAGGAGATGTGGGGGTTTTTCTTAAGGAGCCTAATATAAAATAAGTATAATGGATAATTTATGAGTGAGGGCAGTGGTGGGGTCACGTTGACCTAGGTCTCTGTACAGTCCAATTAAATATGAACAGCTGCTGGTTTGGTGATCAAATCCCATGAATCTTGCACTAAGCAAACGTCTGCAGCACTAACAAAAGTCCCCTTTTCAACAGTGACCCCACTATATTACCCTTCTTTATGCTAGCATTGTTTTTTTAGATTTTTTATGTATTTGTAGCTTTTATACAGAACAGCAAG
The DNA here is from genome assembly GCA_038496675.1 of Rachycentron canadum. Lineage (NCBI taxonomy): Eukaryota > Metazoa > Chordata > Actinopteri > Carangiformes > Rachycentridae > Rachycentron > Rachycentron canadum. The sequence continues at coordinate 19,355,616 of CM076661.1, forward strand.
GCGGAATAAAGGCACAACATTTCCACTTTGAACAAGCTGTGTACATGGGGCTATAAATGAATATGCCTATGTGGATTTAGCACTGGTTTTATATAAAACTCATGAAATGCTGGTGACCAAGTCTGGCACTATAGCTACTGGTCCACTATGTTCACCAGCTGGTCACTAACTCTGACAGTCTCTAAGCATTTAGTGTATAGTAGGTTTTTAGGGCTTTTCTACTAAACAATAGCTGTATGCTGTGGCTGAAAACAACACATCAGATGAGAGAGAATCAAAAGAGTAGAGCAGTTCAAACCAAAACAATGAGCTGAAAGATGCTAAAGCGTGGTGGAGCAGCAAGGATCTAGAGTCAGGTGACAATTCTCTGAGAATTCATAAGCACAAGCCACTCATTTCAAATACAAGTAGTCATGTGAGCCATTGTTGTTACCAAAATATTGCATATAGGCACTTTCAAGAACTCTGCTATGATAAGGACATGGGGTTGTGTGAGGTAGTTATCAATAGTCAGTATATTACCTGCAGTAGATGCAGATCAGCACCCTCTTAGTTTGGAGAAGCAGCAGGAGCAACGGTACAGACGCTGAGCAATGTGCTTCCACCAGGCACAAAAAGAGCACTATATATTTGCACCGAAGGAATATCAATATCACTGTGTGTGTGTTTCTTTTGAGTGTTTTCACTGTTTATTCTTGCCCATTCCTCTGGAACTACATTTTCTTAACCGCTGCACAGCCATATTCCTACGCACAAGCACACTTTTTTCGACCAGCGTCGTCCACAGCAGGCCATCGCTCAGCTTCTGCACCAGTGCTCCTGCTGCTTCTCTGCACTGATCGGAATCTACTGCAGGTAGTACACTAACTATAGTTGATAGATGATATAGATTTTTGGAAATGTGCACAAACAATAGTTCAACATGATAAATCACAGTGAAACTCAAACCAAAATACTGTGCTGCTTGAAAGTTTGTGAACCCCTTGAGCAGTTTAGATGTTTCTGTTGTTTCAACATTTTCTTATTTTATCATCACCAGTTTTTATGTATGAAATGTTTATCAATTGCATGTACTTGTTTAGTGGGACTTGTTTAAGTCGCCCAAAAAACTACATGAAACATGGGATTAGTGTATGTGCAAAAGTAAGTGAACCCCCAGCTGCATTGGTTAAGTCAAGCAGGTAACAGACTCAGGTGAAACACATTTAGGTGCTGAATTAATCATTTAAGCAGACCAATGAAATGAGACATCCTCAGGAAAGGGTTTGGCCTGAATTAATTATTATTAGAGAGAGGAAACCAACCAAACCACTGTGGTCCCATACAAATCAACAATGCCCAGAGCAAAGGAGATATCTGAGGACATGAAGTAGAGAGTAGTGACAGCCCATCAGTCTGGGGAGGGCTATAAGACCATCTCCAAAAGAGTCCAGCTCCATCCATCCACTGTAAGACAAATCATTTACAAATGGAGGGCCTTCAACATGACAGCAACTCTGCCTAGAAGTGGACGCCCATCAAAACTATCACCCAGAAGCACCAGAAAAATAATAAATCAGGTAAAGGCCAACCCACACATCACCTCTAGAGAGTTGAGGACCTCTCTGGTAGCATCTGGAACAAATGTGCATGCGTCTACAATCAGATGACAATTGAATAGCCATGACATTCATGGTTGAATGTTGCTAGCTTGCTAGAAGGAAGCCTCTGCTCTCAGAAAAGAACAAAGCTGCCCATTTCAACTTTGCCACAGAGCACTTGGACAAACCAGAGGCCTTCTGGACGTCCACTCTCTGGACAGACGAGTCCCAATCAAAACCAACGTGTTTGGAGAAAAGCCAACACTGCATATGAAGAAAAGAAGCTCCTTCCAACAGTGAAGCATGGGGGTGGAAATGTGAAGGTCTGGGACTGGTTTTCTGCTTCTGGACCTGGACGACTCCACCTTATCCAAGGAACCATGAATTCTCCGGCATATCAACAAATTCTTGACCAGAATCTGCTGCCATCAGTCAGGGAGTTGAAGCTGGGACGAAAATGGATTATTCAACAAGACAATGACCCAAAGCATTCCAGCAAAACTACAAAGGAATGGCTTCAGAGAAAGAGGATTGGTACTCTGGATTGTCTAATCCAACTGAAATGTTGTGGTGAGACCTGAAGAAGCTGGAACATACCAGATGTCCCACCAACCTCTCCCAACTGGCTCAGTTTTGCAAGGAGGAGTGGGAAAAAAAATCCCCATAAGTAGATGTGAGAGGCTGGTCAGTGGTTACAGAAGTCGTCCACCTTTGTTGAATTAAATAATGAAAATATATCTCTTTGTGTGTGTGTGTGTGTGTGTGTGTGTGTGTGTGTCTATTATTTGAAAGGTGTGCTCTACAAATTGGGATTTGGATGTATGTGTAATAAGGTTATTTTAATGTTTTTTACAAAAACAGTGACCATGTCTGGAGGGTTCACAAACTTTCAAGCAGCACTGTATATGTAAAAATGGCAAACTGCTGTGGCAGGCTTAAGAAATTTATTTCCCACATATGCCACTGACTGATATTTCAAAAGAAGTGTTTATTTATTCATTTATTCATTATGGAGAGAGGAGGGGGTTAATTCAAAATACCCTGTGTGTATATTTTTAAATTATCATTTGCATGAATCCAAAAGGAAGAAACTTCAGTAATGATTCCACCTGCATGCTGCTCTTTAACAGATGTGCACCAGAAGTGTCTCTTCAAGCAGTTACCTGCAGCAGAGAAATACTCATTAACATGGCTTGTTTATCTCCAATAATGAAGGGTATGAGTAACTAATATGATTGTGTCCTTGCAGATTGAAGCAGTTAAGGAGAATTTTAAGAGTTCCATTTACAATAATCATTAAGAATCACATCTGCAGTTTTTTTTTTTTACTCATCCTCACTGCTTTTGTGTCTCCTCCAACTGTTTTATAACCAGACTCATCGCTCTTTTCATTTTCACTTTTACTTCTCGTTTACCTGATTGTACTGTGCCCATGAGATGAGTTGGATACATCTCTCCTTCCCCCAGAAAACCTGCTGCATTGCATAAAAGAATCGAGTGGGCACCGTCTCTGCCCCCAAACCAGATTTAGGAGCCCAGAAAAATCAACACAGAGAGACAGTTTTAGGCTGCAGTGCACTAATGTTTGTGTATCTGCATTTGCCTTTAGGTGCCTGCGTGTGTGTGTGTGTGTGTGTGCGTGTGTGCGTGCGTGCGTGCTCATGCCTGCCTGCCTTCCTTCCTGCCTGCCTGCTGATGTGTTTGAGTATCTGTGTGTGTGTGCATGTGCCTGTGTGGGTGTACAGTTTGTGCGTGTCCCTTCTCCAGGGTCTGTAGAGGTGTTGTATAGCCTTTGAAAATGTTTGCATTTCGATCAGATATTTTTCAAGGTTTTGTGAACATCTTGTCACAGTCAGAAATTGTCAGTCTGATATAATAAATTCACCACTAACCCAGCGAACCCTCTCGACAGTCTAAGATGTCAGCGCAGACGCATCTCTCACTCTCGGCAGCTCAAAGCACTCTGCCACTTCTTCCTCCTCCTTGTCACCTTGAACACTTCTGCAATATCTGTCTGTGTCAAGTGAGTTTTGTGATGCAGCTTTATCGTTGGTAGCGCACTCTCCTCAATATGCGGGTCATCTTTCATTTCAGGTGTTTGGAATACAACATGTGTTTTTGTGAAATATTGTTACTGAAGTCAAGACAACACTACATCTAAAAAAGATTTGAGAATTTTGTGGTGGTTAATGACAAATGTGTTGCCTAGAAACTATGGAGTTTACAGGAAGGCATCATGTGTAAAATAGTACAAGTATAATAAAAAGACAAAACAGATATAAAGAGTAGGTGGTGAAAAGGTAATCATACAAAGAACACACACAATCAGCTCTGTTTTATTGATCTGTATGTGTGCGTGAGAGAGACAGAGACTACATAGTCTGAAATTATTACACACGCATAACAATAAAATAGTCATTTGTAATTTCTGTGCTGTTGGGTTTCTGGTTCTTCTGTTTATGTTCTTTATGTGTAATTAACAGAAAAACATACGTGTGTGACACAACATAATTGCTGCCTGGAATATTTTTGCCTGCAAAGACTTACTCCCTCTGTGCGTGGAAATTCATATCATGGCTGTAATATAGACTAGATGATAAATTAGATAGTACAAAGTGAAATACCACCTCAGCACAAAGAATTGACATGTATAGTGTGTATAATATAGTGTGGGGTGAAAAATGGCAGCCAGATCTTAGGATACTTATGGGTGGAGCTGTTCAAGGTGAAGATGGGACATTAGCTCCTTTACCCACAGCCTGTGAGATCGAAGTATCAAGCGTCTAGCCAGTATGGTAATTTGTAGTTCCCTGCAGGACTAAACCAAACAAAGCAGTCTATAGGTTAGGATCAATAACCACTTTGCACATGGATAAAAAGGTGTTAAATATATCTGTCCTGAATGGTAACAGTTTGGGAAAGTAACCAAACACATGATTGAGGCTGGCGGGGTCAAAAGCGGGATAGAGATTGGCCAGTTTGCTTGCTGATAGGTGCAGCCTATGCAGAACCTGAAACTGTATCAACCCATTTCTAATCCATATTGATGAGGAATGTACCAGTGTGATTGCGGCCTGCTAGTTGATATCTAATACATCCATCCATTATCTACACCGCTTATCTATCATGACTGGGGGGGCTGGAGCCTGTATATATGATATAGTAGTTCCCAGCTGTTCCTCCCACTGCCTTGTTAAGTAAGTGGTAGGGAGGAAGCACTCTGGATATTATCATATAGTACAAACACCAGACCTCTGTCATCTGGGTCCATGTTCAGACAGTCTGTCTATCCAAGTGAGTTAGTTAGGGTGAAGTGTGTTTTGACAAGTACCTGTAAATATCTGAAGAAATCTGACTGGGAAATATTAAAGCCCGTAATTCAACTGTTCAAAGGAAATGAAGTGCCCTTCTTCAAAGAGAACTTTCACACCAGTGACCCACTCCTGTGCCATAGCTGAAAAGATTGATCTACAAGAGATGGGACAAAAGTGTTTTCCAAAATAGCGGATGACACAAGACTTTTTTTTATATTTACCAAAGTATGATCTTTGAGTGCCTGAACATAACCGTAAAAACTGTTAAAAAAAAAAAAAAAAAACTTTAGTCACGAAAGAAAAACCAATAAAATATGTTGTCAAGGGAAGCGATCAACGTTTTCTCATTATGTTGATAAAAATGTAATTCTAGCTGCATTGCATTTCTCAAAAAATACATACACTGTTGCAAATTAGAATTATATAAATGTAATTTCAAAATTACATGGTTATGTGTCAGAATTGATGACTCCACCTTTGGCCCTTCAACCTCCTTGTCCCCAAAACTCGACCAATGAGTTGAACACTTGGAGCTTGTGAAACACTAAAAACTGTAAATCCCACACCTGCAGCTCTTAATTGTTGCTTTTTAAAGGACGTGACATGACCGTAAACTATATATTCATGAATGCATTTTGTATTCTGTATATTCTGTTTAAAGGAATTGTAATGCAGCAGCTATACAACAGCCTGATAGTTCCAACCTGGCCCATATGGCCCTGAGCACCCATCCCACTACCAAATACATCAGATACAAACATGCCACAAGCTGATGATGGGAGATGGTGGGTAATAGGAACATTTTGCCCTGCTGCCCAAACTTATAATACACTACCAGAAGTATGTAATAGTTGTGGCTTGAGGCTCTGATTAATCTAGTTTTATCCGAATGGATGATGAATAGACAATCAAAGTAGACTTCAGGATGGTCACCTCACAACCAAAAGGTTACTGACTCTTATTGCCAAAGGCCAACGGTGTCTTTCCTAGTCACAGAGGAAGAATGGGATGTTATTTAGTTTAAACGGTCAACAAAGAGAGTCATATGTGGGCCTCTAAGGACCCTCCAGGCTTAAGGAAATGAAGAAGGCAATCAAAATGGAAATGCTGCTGCTTTGAAACTACATTTGAATCTCCAAGCAGTTCTTCTTGGACTTATCTTTCACATGGGTAATGAATCACATCTGCCCTCTTTACAATTGAGCTTTTATCTGCTCTCACGCTGTCACTGCACTGTCATGCACACCCTCTCTCTCTCTCTCTCTCTCTCTCTCTCTCACTCTCACACACACACACACACACACAAAACCACACGTAAACAAACAAACTGAGCTTCATCACCACCATCCACCTGAGTCACACAGGATAATCTCTGTGGTTGATGAAGTCACAGGCAGCCTTGTCACTGTACAGCATGTGTGTCTGCGTGTGTGTGCCTGTGTGTTTGTTTACATGTATGCATGTACACTGTCTAGTGTAAATATGTCATACAGTAGGTTACATTGCTCAGAGGGGTTGTGTTGGGCAGAATGTCTGCATGATGACTGCAGTGTGTGTGGGTAGTGTTGAGAGCAGTGTCACCAGTGGAGACAGAAGCGGGGACTCTTCAGGGTGCCACTTGGAAAATAAAACACCATTATGTCTAGAGTGTGAACCCACCCACAGGAAGCTCAATCTAAAGCAATTTAATGCTCATACTGGAAGTCTGAAAATGCCTTACCATTTCACAAACATTTTGCCTACTTTGCTTTAATTGTCATGTGTTTTTTTTTTGTTTGTTTTTTTTTTTTGTTTTTTTTGATAAATTATCAAAAATTTGCAGAGCACCGGTGGCTCACTGGTAGAGTGTGTACCACGAAGGCTTAGTCCTAACTGAAGCCCTTTGCTGCAAGTCATCCCCTCTATCTCCCTGACTTCCCTGTCTCTCCCACTGTCACTATTGGAACAAATGCAAAAAATGGCCTAAAAATTTCTAAAAATCTGCTTCTACTTTTTCTACTTTGACTTTAAAATTAAATCTACACAATAAAGTGCAGTTTAAAGGCTTTCTGAAGACAGTGCATCTAAACTTAACCCAGATTTAAAATATGCAAACACAGTTCCATCAGTCATCAGTTTGTTTGTTTTTTCAGGTCAGAAACTACAGCATATCACTTTGGTCAGAGCTCTCTCAGTTCACTGTGCATGGTTAAAGGGGAACTCTGCTGATTTTACACATAAAGGTCAGTCTCCTCGTTGAGGGGAACACTACTCAGCCTGTGCAAGCAGCTGTATAATGCCTTGTGTGGCTCGAGAGGAGCTGTGCCAAATACAGAGTCTGAGAAAATAACTAAGGGGTCATCAGGATTATCAAAATTTGGGCCACATGACTGCAAATTTAGAAGAAGGCTGCATTACAAACTGGGAGTATTGAGTTTGAAAGATGAAAACACTAACCCAGCAGGGAGGGTCTAATAAAACATGCTGTTGGTCGATTGATGGAAACTGTAGGATTCAGTATTTCTGACTCAAAAGTCAGAGTATGTGAGCTTGTGCTGCTTTGATTTAATTTTTATTTTTAATTCAGATTTTATGTTTTTAATCTGTTATGGAAATTGCCCCGCTTTAAGAAATTGTAGTACTAAATCTGAGAAAGCTGACATAGCCCTTTAATAGTTACTTACATGAATCTGCTTTGGTTGTCGGTTGTTTTAATCCTACATCAGCTCTGTGTATTGGACTCTCCCCATCAACTTGATCAGATGTTGCACCTCAAATGTTTGACTCACAGGTTTGTTTCATTTTGTGTAATTCATTCAGCCTGCACTGAAATGTGGTTCAGCCTTAACAGGTACGCTTTTTAAGTGAGAGGTGACTGGTTTGTTAAAGATGAGGACAGAAAAACTTTTAATTCTGTTGTTGTTCTGAACTATTGGGGATCAATTGTTACGAAAGGGTCAAACTTCTTGACAAAATAAATAAATATGACTTTGAAATGTAGCAAATCTCCAAAATAAATTCAACTTTGTTTTTCTTAAACTTACAATAAAGAAAGTGGCAACACCTGAGGTCAGCGCCAAAAGCAGAAATACACGTAAAGATGTTTCTTTATAACTCACCCATTTAAATTTCATCAAGGCTTAAAGTTCTGTGTAATTGAAGGCGTGGCCACTCTGAGTGACAGGTGGGTGAGTGCATGCTTACCACAAACCAGTGCAATCCAAAGTCTCGCCTCCACACACGCCCCACCTTTTTGACCATTTTTCAATTCATCAGGAGCTGCCAAAATGACAATGGTGGAGCAGCTGACTCTCAGAAGCTACAGCTATGTCCACCTTTATATACAATCTATGGTTGAACCTCAGCTTGAAAGCAGCTTTTTTTTCCCCCTTTTTTTAAATCGGTCCTATTTACATGTTGCGCCCTAAAAAGGTTTTAGTGGCCTAAATAAGCCTGTCATAGTTGAGCCTGCAGTTGCGATTCTGTTAATGTTTTTTGAAATGTTTCTTGTAAGCCCTAATTACAGCCTTGATGCAGTGCTTTTTTTACTGAGCTGTGAGCCCTGGCTGTAGCCTACTTCTCTTTTCTACTTTGAGTTTTCTCACAGCAAGGGTTTGAATCCATTGAATGGGTGTAAGAATTGTAAGAACTTCTCAGGTAAGTTTTCGATGATCAGAGGCCTTTTGTTTGGTGCTAAAGCCAGATCCCGAGATCTAATCCATCCTATCTTCCTTCAAATGAGTGTTCCAGAGCAAAGCCACTGAAATACAAAGTGCATCACATTTGTTCACATCCCTGCCATTGACACACATGAGTGACGAACACACCACCATCTATTTTGTGCCTCTGTCCACATTTCCATCTGAATGATATGGAGCTATTCTTAGATCTGTGGGAGGATAGATGGGCATCATTTAGATTTTCATTTTCAAAGCCTTCTTTCCTCATTGCTGTAAGCTATTTTCAATCGACCATTTGTTGGTGCACAGCAAAATGCACAGGATAATGCTAATTATGTGCACAAAGCCTGCTGTAAATGGTGGCTTTGGAGTTTTGGAGAAAAGGATTTTGACAATGAAAATGGCTTCATGACAGACTGCGTGGCTTCTCTGTCTACATGACCTTATTAATATTCAGTGGAGCAGCAGTTCTACACTTAGACCAGTGACCTGGAGTCAGCGCTGACAACATATTTGAATCTTTGTGGATAGGTGCGATTCTTATCTTTAGCTAATTTTGTGTAAGCTGCTGATCAGAAAGCATCTGTTTTCTCTGGTAGTTATTCTCATACCATCTGCTGTGCATGGTCAAGGCTTTGAGTCCAGCCACTGCTGACCTTTTCCCGACACCTTTTAAGACATTATTTTTCCAGTAAACATTTGTGGGTTTTGGTCATGATACTGAGGTGTAGCACATCATGAGGTGCTTTGTTCCCTTCCTCCTCACCACTCCCACAACCACTCATTGGATTTTTCAATATTGTGAAATCCTCAGGATTTCTGCGTTATCAACATGACAAAATGTAGAGGTTTCATACACCAAGGGAAAATAAAGGGATTTCTTCATGACTGTGGATGGAGGATGGAGTTGCTGGGATCATGACCATAGTCTATTCTCACTGTTGTTATGTTTCACCTTTTGACACATAATTACCATTTTCACATCACATACTTCCTGATCAACTAAAGAACAAGCCCCAGGGGCTGCATCTCAACATACGTGATCCTTGACATTTAATATAATCGTACAGGATGTACGCCATATACGTGCATCATGCATGCTTAACCTGGTAAACGGCAGTCATCTACTTCAACATTGCTTTTAAAATGACATAAGAGCGTTTGTAAATGTCCTGAGACTGTTTTGTCCTAATGAAGACTGAAATAAAAATAGAAAGCAGCGGAAGAAATCCTCTTCTATGTGTCTTAAAATGAGCATTAACAGCCAATAAGCGGTACATTAAGACCTTTAACCTATCCTCAGGGTATTCCCTCTGTTTTTGCCCCAGTTCAGAAAGAAATGAGGGAGTGACTACTTCGGTTGGTTAGTCATTGGGGAGCTGCAGCAGCAGATTTCACGATTAAACAAGCATGCACTAATCACTAATGGAGCTGTTCTGCAGGACTGAAACGGGAGGACGTCAAAAGAATAAATGAAGGAGTGAAGGAGTATGAGGGTGATGCCATGGCCATGACTCACTCCTTTATTTTTTAATTACACAACTTCAGTACATAGCAGCAAATTAAGGTGGTCACATGAAGTCATGACTTGGATCCAGCAACATGTCAGGGCTACAGTGAGAATGACAGTGATATTTGAAATCATTAATAGGCTTAAAAAAAAGTGATGTATTTATCTTACATTGATAAAATCCCCATTTGTTATCCATCAATACCCCATAATGACAAAGTGAAAACATGTTGATAGAAATTTTTGCCAATTTGCTAAAATTCAAAAGCTGAATTTTGCTTTGTTGTAATCAGATACATCCTATGCTTTAATTATCCTTGAGATGTGTCTAGAGATGGATCGGAGTCCACCTGTGCCAAACTAAATTGAAAGACACACACTGGTCTAGATAAGTTCTCACAATTCACATTGCATGTCAGGAAACAAACCAAGCCATGAAGTCTATAGGACTCTCTGTCGACCTTGCTGTAAAATTGTTGTGAGGCAAAAATGACCAGGGTGTAAAATCAATGCTTAAGCTCTGAATGTTTCCAGCAGCACAGCAGCCTCAATGATTGTCAAATGGAAGAAGGGTAGGACTCTTCCTGTGGTTGTTTGTCTGGACAACCTGAGTAAACACATGGCACAATTGGCCCTGATAAGTGAGGTGACCAAGAACCCAAGAGTCACTCTAACAGAGCCTCAGAAGTCCTTTGCAGAGGTGGGTGAACCTGCCAGAAGGGAAGACTAGCAGCATTTTGTCAATCGAGCATCTATAGTAGAGCATTTGGATGGAATCCACTTTGAGTAAAAGGCATATGACAAGTCCTGCTGGAAAACACCTGGATAACACCATCTCTGTGGTGAAGCATTGTGGTGGCAGTATCATAGGGGTGTTTTCCAGTGGCAGGGACATGAATTGTGGGTTTTTCAGACTTGAGGCAAGGATGAGTGCTGCCATATGTGAAAACCTGCTTCTGCTCACTTTTCAGCCAATAAAATGCTAGAGTGGCCTAAGTACAAGTCTCTGTCTCTGTCTGTCCATTAGTGGGCCATCCAGGCGTCACTTGTTCAAGAAGACTTAAAGTTGTAATTGGTGGCAAAGGGGCTACAACAAAGTTTTTTTTCTTTTTGATAAATCTGGAAACATTTATGAAAGCATGTTTTCGCTTGATCATTATGGTTCAGTGTGTAAAAACCAAAGGGGTCTGAATACTCTCTTAAGTCACTGTAAATAACATATAGTATAACGTTAAATGGTCTACAGAAATAACACTGAGCACTTAAAGGCTAACTGTTGTCTTTTTTATTCAATCAGTGCCCTGGGAGGCTCCTCTGCACTTCATATCCCAGCATTCCCCAGTGGAGGGTGCCTAATTGACTATGTCCCTCAAGTGTGCCAGTTACTCACCAACAAAGTAAGTGTTTGCTATAACTCACTTTACTTACTCACAGTGTATTTAAATGTGCTCTCTGTGTTGTGTGTCAGTGTTCTCACCACAAAGAAATCATTTTCTATCAGTGTTGGTGTTTTTGTTATTTGACATTATTTGTAACCCATCATGGCTTGATATTTAAGTTAAAAGCAATATTCATTCCTCTTTACATGAACATGACAGGTATGTGAGTCATTTATTACCTATTTGTGAGCCACGGAGCAGCAAAGCTCACGTCCACTGAGGAATGTCTTTTCTTAAGCTGTGTGCGGTAATGTGCGTATGTGCATTCAAGCATGTGTGTCTGGCATCTGTCGTCGTGGGCGTACTGGCCAACCTCCATAGGCTGTCTGTGCGCTCCCTGTCCTCTGCAGGTTGACAGGTAGATATGTAGTGTAGACACATAATCATTTCCCTCAGGAGAAATGCCCATCCCCCACAGTCCCCGTACACTCACACAAAAGGCACATAGATGCCCTCCACCTCTCCCTCCTCACCTGGACTCTGACCAGCATTCTCAGGGTGTCTGCAACACTTGTGTCCCTGACTGACCTCCATGTCTCTGATTGTTTACATCCAGCAGTCTCAGGGCTGCTCCCTCTGCCTCCCTTATAGAGTCATGGAGGCTATTGCCTGTGTTTGGAAAGGCATGTTGAAAAGTAGAGTGGATAGCAGATAAAATGCACCATGACACAGCAGGAGGAGGAGTCTTGCTCATAATGTCACCATGACTATTTTAGAGAGCAAGTACAAATTTCCAAGACATCCACAACCCACATCACTCATCACTCCCACATTGATTTCAAGCAGGGCCACTGGCTCCTTTCAGCATGCAAAGTGCAATCAGCACCAAGCGCTGTGTGCTGGTCAACTGCTGCTCTGAAGTTGTTGAGCATTTTAAATGTAAAAATAAATGAGATAAAGGTTTATTGTGATGGATTATTTTGCCATAAGCAGTTGACAACACTGAAACAAACATCTTGCTTTTCTGAAGGCAACATCCAGAGCACTGCAGCCTCCACAAGTGAAAATAACAGCAACTGATGCTGCTGTCACTTTTTACTGAGAAATTTAAATACCATTCAAACATGTAAAAAATTTAATATTTGATATCTGGATGAATTCGAAGCTGAGAATGGAGACACCAAATCATCTAAGAGTGAGAAACAGGCAATAACGTGGAAACACTTTTTATTTGAGACTGTAAAACTGAAAAAAACGTGAATGATGTCAGGCTGTTTGCTGCCTGTTAAAAATCTTACTGCCGTATGGTAGAGCTCAACAACCTTATCGACATTACAATATGGCCAAACGCAATATTCAGTGCTGGAGCTGCAATGTTTTGATGAAGGTAAAATGTTTCACAACCACAGACCTTAAATAAAAGTGGATGTGGATTCAGCCAATGCTGAAGAGCCTTAAACCTGGTGACTGGTCCTACTTCTCATTCAGAGTAAATGTTCTCCAACCAGCCTGACAATCAGGATAGAGTACAGAGCAGGTCAGATCCAGCCCTCACTCCTCCTCAGCTCCACCTTCTCCTCCTAATAAGGTTTCTTCTGGCTTCTAAAAGCCAGCCGGCAGCTCACAAACCAATGGGTGACGCCATGGTGGGTTAACACCACAACACACCATTATGAATGATGCAATGGACCAGTGTGATGCTACCGAAATGCCCCCACATTGCCACTAAAACTATGACTCATATCACAATAGCAATATCTGTCAAAATAACCTTTGCATCCATTTCTTACAGTAACAAATCTAGTGCTTTGGTCCATTCGTAGAGGGGAACTGAGTCCAGCTACAGGCTAACCAGCTTGTTACTCAACTGAGGGCCAATGAACTCAGCAGTAATTATTCTATTCTCAGCATTATTCTCAACTATTGTTAGTAATAAGGCTACATGGGCTATGTTCAAATTATTCCTATTCATTCAAACTAGGTTGTTTTTTTTTTATTTATTTTAACAGCCATAATGATATTTGAGCTATTTAAGCAGCCTCTAAAAAGACTGTACTGGCTGTGAGGCAAGCTAGGGGATAGCTAGTTAGCTTATTAGCTGAAGCAAACTTTGATAGAGTGATTTAGGAAAATGTGCAATTAACCGTGAACATTACATTAAAATTTAAAATCACCCTCAGAGAGTGTAGCTGTCAGTTAGGAGTGTATATACTTATATAATGTCATGAAAGTGGTTGGTTGCACATTAATTGCTATTTGTTGTCAAGCAAAAATGGACAGAATTTACAACATCCAAAAGCAATTAGCTGTGTCTCTACTCAGACTTTGTCAGAACAAGTAGAGGCATCTGACACCATTTTTGAGATTTATCGACTGAAGCCGAGGAACGGTAAAGAAAAAAGACATCACTCTAACATCCTTGACAAAAGATTGCTTCGGTCTTTGCGGGAACAAGCTGTGCAGTCATTTTGTTCTTTTAACACCACCAATTATTTCCTCCCACTTATTCCAGATGCTCTGATTGTTTAGACACAACTATACTGCCACATACCTCAGCTGCGACTGCTGGGTGATGGCAGCACCTGGCATCTGCATTACTCAAAAAATTACTCATGGAAATCAGCTCCAGAAGATAATATGCCCTGAGGGGTTTTCAGTCTGTTCCCTCTGAGTGTGATAGGTATGATCAACTCACACAGAACAAGGAATTAGGCAATCTCAATCATTTTCACTGAAATCATCCTTCGTTGTTGTTAAGCCTTTTTTGACATATGTGAATAATCAGCTGGGAAAGTGGCCTATGACAGAGAAACTGAGAGTAAATAATAATAATGGAGGCTGTAATATTAAATGTGCCTGCGTCAACTATTTTCACTATTTTTCAGGCCTCTCTGTATTGTGTGTGTTCTAAGTCATTGCTGTCTTACTCATGCAGTATGTTTTACAAAGAGGTTCACACCTGGTGTCAAATAACAGCCTGTATACAGATATGTTATCAAGATAATGATCGAGGCAATCACAACATTAACATTTATAGCTGGTGTGTATAAATATATATATATAGCATATATATATATATAGCATATATAGCATATATATATATATATAGCATATATATATATATATATATATATATATATATANGAACCGACAAAGCGGTGAGTGGGAGATGAGAGAGGAAAGGAACAAATAGCGAGGAAAAGAGTAAGTAGGGGAAAGAATAAGAGAGCTAAAAATATCCACCACTGTCTTTAAGTCAAGCAGCTGTTGGTGTATTGTTGCTGGGTGCAAGGCTTAACTACATACAGCATCTAAGTGCATCTGTCACTTTAGTGAAGTGTTTTAATTGTAAATGAACTTCAGTTTACTGTTCAGTGATTCTTCAGGGGCTCACACTCAGAAACAAGTCAAAGAGGACCTTCATGCATATTTTCAGCATATATGCTTATTTATTAGCTGTGGAAAAAATGTCCATATGTTGCTGAAAGTTATTATTATTACACCTTTCAAGCTGTCCATTCTCAGCATATATATATATATTGGTATATAGCATATATATATATATATATATATATATATATATAGCATATATATATACAGCATGTGTTCAACTGTTGAAATTCTCATTACATTTTCACACATTCTATGGTAAGTAGACTGTAGGAGGAGATGCACTGTAAACAAAAACAATAGTAGTGATTGCTCTGTTATTGGATGAATTATTACAGCTACAACTCTGCCTATACTGACTGCTGAGGAAACAGGCTGCTGTTATGTGGGGGCATCTCTCTTGTAAACACACAGTGGTGACTGTAAAGTAGATACCTCCACAAGATCCTGAGGAACCTGTTCCATGCTGAAAGAGTAAATGAAATTCAAGGTTATGATCCATACCTGACAACAGATTAACAGCCAGACACTGGGCAGCTTTCTAACAACAGACCAACCGCGTGCTGCTAAAAGCCACTGCTCAGCAGTGTGCTGTTGATCTGTTGCTAGCTGCACTTGGTACTCGGTGCGGTTTCCTGGCAGAAATTCCACTTTTTAAATATCACGTGTAAGATTTTTGTGTTAAAAGAGGGAACTTAGTATCATGCAAAAAAATCGAGTTAGCAAATAATGAGAACAGTGTTTTCACACCAAGTCTGTTATAACTTTAATAATTTCAAATTGTCATTAACATCTCTGCTTTCAGGCTATGTCCATACTACTATGTATGAAAATGCATGAAGTTTAGAGAAAGTTTTGGAAAAACTGTTGTTTCAGTTTGAAAAATCAGGGGTTGCATTGTAGGCTGGATGGACAAAAACACAGACCTTTGAAAACAATTTATTTTTTCGTGTTTTTGCCTTTATTACAATGACAATGACAGAGGATAAAGGTCGATAAAGGATAACAGGTAGCAAAGGGTTAGGGTTGAACTCAAACCTGGGCTGCTGCGATTAGGATTGAGCCTTAATGGTACGCTCTCTACTAGATGAGCCACCGGGTGCCCCAGACCTTTGGGAATGGTGACATATACACCCAGGTTTGGGTCTTATCAGCCTCAACTACCTACTACATGGATAATGAAATAAAACCATTTTGCTAATAGTGGGTGTTTAGATAATTTTGCAATTTGATGTTACCACTGCCTTTGTTGTTTGCTGTTTGCAGACTATTAGCCTCCTGTTTGATTCCTGCTCATGCATGACTGATCAGTTCAGGTGTGATTGTATGGACAGAGATTGTCTCTGTTATGGAGACATGGACAGTATGCTGTAAAACCAGCACACTGGCAGCATTGCTAAAGAATCTTGAGTCATGAGACGAATGTGCACAGTTTTGCTGCTTTACTGTGCATAAAGGATGGAGCAGTGAGTTGTATGAGTGGATTTCCCAGACACTGAGTGCGCAGTGAAAGAATGAATCATGATGTCTCTGAACTCAGAGTGGTACAGTGTGAACATGATGTGCAAATTGCAATTCATGCTACATTTTCACTGAGGTCAATTAGAAGTGTCTGCTCACTCCTGTCATTAACATGTCAATTAAGACTACATTTTAATTCTTCCTAAATCTCAAGAAAAAGTGCTCCCTGTGTTCTGTTGTTCACATTTTGATTCTGACGTGATTTTCTTTTAGTACTTTTACTTTTTATGACAGTAGAATTCTTCTTTAGTGTCTGGTTTTAAATGAACTTATAGTCAGATAATAATTCAGTCATCCTTTACGTCATGAAAGACGGATGTGAAGCGTCTGTGACGAGGGAGGAGAGATTTCATAATCACACAGCAGGAAGCACTTTTGGCGTTATTGCGTCACAGTCCCCACAGACACATGTGCAAACACAATAAATGGATGTGTGGGCGAGGGAGTCATGGGTATGGGCAGGTTTGAATACCTGCAGAGCAAGATCACCTGTCTTGCATCACTCAAAGCTCTAGGCAGCCAATAGAAGGACTTGGCTGCGAGTCACGGTGACAGCGGGGGTGGGAATTTCTTTTCCCAGTATGGGTGTGAAAATTCAGTAAGCTGCAGTTCCTTTAAAACAGGAACACGCACTGGCAGTGGAACTAAATAAACAACTTATTGAGTATGTGGCCTTGTAGCATTTGAGAAAGCTAAGTTGCTGTCTCTGTTGTCCCATGTAAACACAACTGAGCAGGAGGCTGAGTCACAGTGTGTGTTTGTGTTTAAGAGATTATCACTTTCGTCTCTCACAAAATGCTGATTTCATACATGGTCACTGAGTAATCACTACCATGCAGTAGCAGTGTGTATAACCCAGTGCTGTCTTCTACTGTGTCTATGATATATCCAGTCCTCAAACAAACTGCAATTTGACCAGATGACTGTTTAAAGCTGGGACTAATCATTTATAACAGCAATATATTGTGATATAGTATTTTATTATGAATCGTAGACACACTGGCACCAATATAGCATCACATCACTAAATCATTCTTTTTTTATTAGAGCAGAGACACAGTTTATCTCTTTTCACACACTGTGAAACAAATTTTTTCCAAAGGTTCATCCTTTGTCCAAATTCTGGCTGTTTGTATTCATCTTTTCTTTTACTTGTACACAGAGAGAGAGAGACAATGATTGTTTCTTTAATACAGGATGTCGCCAAGATCACTGACCAGACTACAAGCCTACATTCCTAAAATCAGAATACAAGTGTAGCAGTTTCATCATCTCAAAATTTCTTGATGCAGCCTCGAATGAGTAAAATCCTAATTATTAGTCTTCGGACTAAATGAGGCCTCGTCGATACACCTCGATGCTCTACTTTTCAACTCAGAGGATATTGAACATGTTAGACAGGCCTGCTGTACCTCTTCTCTTAATCATCTTAGTTTCAAAATAATCTGGATATGACAATCATCTCAATTATCATATATATGGCCTTTAATTTTAGAAAGAGTACCTGAGCTCTTTTTCCTGAAATTTGTCACCATCATATTATGTTTTTGTGGGTGGGGTTGGATAAAACATTTTTGGGGGTCTAAACCCACTATCACATCCTCTTGTTAAATCAGATTCATTTTAAATCTTATTATCTTATTTAGGGTTATTTGAGTTTATTTAGGTTCAGCCTTCAATTTTTGCAAATACCTAGAATTATCAAGTAGTAAAACTATGTGTCATCACCTTTTTGTCAGCTGCAAAGACCAGAAACCATTTTTTTATAGGAGCAAAATATCTATAAAGGTCCTGATTCAGAAATATTAAACTGATAAGCTTAAAATGTTGATGTCAGTTCAATAGGCTTGGACAACCTCCAAAAATACAGTCCAGCCCAAATATTGCGATATGTGAGGCTGCTGCTAACCAACAGTTCAGCAGGGCAGACTGTGCACTTACAAACTATTAATTCTAATATATAATCTTCCACTGATGATGTTTGTCATCGTGACTGAGAGTGATGTTCAGCACCAGCTACTAGTAAGAAGAGTGAGTTAACCACAGATGTGTTGCCAAATGGGGACCAGATCCAAAATGCAACTGTGTATGACAATCCACTTTTGTGTATAACTGAAGAACTGATGTGCGCATGTAAGCCCTGAACTTCTTGTCTTTGGATAATCATTAATCACATCAGCGCACACTGAAGACACTGAAGTCAGGTGCTTACAGGAGGAGAATTAGGAGGGGGGGGGGGGGGACAGTTTACCTCAAAACAAGCTGTTTCTTTACTAATATGATGCTCAAGGTCGCTAAACACGCATGTAGCTCAAGATTTAAATAAGTAGAACCCTAATGTTGAGGCTCCATGTAAAATAGACTGAAATTAGCACAGTGCCTTGAGCAGACAGTCTTTCCTCATTACATCTGACAGACTTTATGGTAGAGCTTTTAACACCAGCTTATTTGACTGTCAAGTAGTAAGCTAAAGACTTTGTACTTTTGTGACATTTAAATTTGCCTGCACAAAGATTGAATGTAATACTACTTTTGTGCTCAGAGCCATCTGCTTCTAAAATGAAAGCAACCATTAAAAAGTTCACCTCTTTTACTCCCTCTCTCCTGGCCACAGCGTTGTTTACATTTTGGGCTGGTTAGCTCAGAAAACCTCTGGGATAGCCTGTACAGCAAAGCTCTGCCAGGACTCTAACCTCCCTCTTTGAGGCCTAATTCAGCTGAGGGGAGATAAAAAGGGCATTGATCTGATGAGGCTGAAAATAATACACACAATATTCCTATTGATTAAACAGGGTCCCGTCTGTTCTCATGTCACTTTCACTAAAATCCTGTGGGAATCGTTACCACAAAAATAAAGGTTTTTCATCATACTCATCAAGATGTTATCATCGTTGTGGTTTGACATTAAGTATCAACTGATTTTTCAGTCCTTAGTAATTAAGTTTAATAATTAAGTTCCTCATAATAGTGAAATGGTCCACAGCTGATTGAGGACCAGCCCCTTTATTCCACGTGGAACCGCTGCTATAATTTATGACAGAAAAAAAAGATTTGTATTTAGACATGGGACGATTATCATTCATATCAGGATTATCCTGCGCAAGAATAACTAGGATCCTCGACATTATTGTGATAATCATGAAAATATATTTTAAACTCTTAAATTGTGCTAAAAGGTGCTCAAAGGATTTTCATTTACCTTACTGTAGTAATTCTACTACTACTACTACTGTAGAACTTTAAAGACATCATCTTATTTAATAACTTTTTAAAACACATTTTAAAAAACATCTTTTGCTCAAAAGAATCTTGTGTGACTAAATATTACTTCTCTTGCACTTTCAAAGTGTTAAAACCTCTGTCTTTCTTAATATTGTTTTCACATTATTGTTACTGCTAATTTCTGATGCCTTCGGCAAAAATAAACAAAAGCAGCTCTAAAACAAGCTGAAATCACTTTACCATACATTTTGGTAAGAAACCAAAATGTCTTTTTAGTCTTTTTATTGCACCACAGATCGGACACGGATCTTTTTTAGTGAGAAACAATCAATCTTAAATAAGGTGATTATAAATCATAAGGTCTAAATCTTAAAGGAAAATGAATAGAAATAGCAAGTTATTTCTTTTTCATGTAATATTTTCTGTTCGCTTACAGGAATTATACTTGAACAAAAATGAAGTCAAACTGAACTACAGTCCTGCAGCCTTGTGGCAGAGACAGTAAGATGTAACAAACTTTGTCCTTTGTTGACAAGCTAGGCAATATTTTCTACGTCTCTTATGAGAGGATATTAACTATTATCCTGGAGATGGAAATCTTATCTTATTTTGAGTGTTTTTTATCATGATAAAATCATATATTGTCCCACCTCTATTAGCATTAAATGATCCTGTTGACATCCGCTGACATCCACATCTTTTGGGTTGGGTGTCAAACGTGCTCATGTGTTGTGATATTTTTTACAATCTTTCTTTGATATGCTTTGTAAAGACAAAAGCTTTCTGTAACATATTTGCTTACATGTTGTAATGTTTAACATGTGTCTGCAGTCACCTTGGTGAACCCACAGGTGCACTGTGAACTACAGCATCAACCTTTGGCACATATTCATACACAGTGCAAACTCAGTGCTGGGTGTGTCACAGTCTAGATTTGAATATACAATAGAGTGAAATCAAATAATCTTTGCTATTATTTGTTTTTTGGCAGTATCAGAGCGACATGTTCAGACATCCCAACTTTAAACAGCTACTTTGTGTTAGATTCTTATAAGTATTCCTCATTTATCTCATATCGCTATGATCCATAAGATCCCATCAAGAGCTGTTTTGTCTTTTTGCAGTGCCTTTAATCCGTTACTGACCCTTTCACTGTGTCCTCTATAGGTGCAGTATGTCATCCAAGGCTATCACAAGAGGAGAGAGTACATCGCTGCCTTCCTCAGCCACTTTGGAATGTGAGTCGACCACCGAGGACCACGCCCTCCACTGCAGTGATCACAACATGTGTCTGTCACGGCCCCTGTGTTTTTACAAGACCTGGTGACACTTTGCAGAAATGAATATGTGTGTATTGCAGGGGGGTGGTGGAGTATGACGCCGAGGGATTCACAAAACTCACCCTTCTGCTCATGTGGAAAGACTTTTGCTTCCTAGTGCATGGTAGGAAACTCTCACCCACATCGGCGCCGGACTCATGCAGTTACCTCATGATCCTCCTTTCCTGTTAATCCTTCTCTACACTTCTCTCTCTCTGCTGCTCTGGTCTCTGTAGTGGATCTCCCACTGTACTTCCCCAGGGACCAGCCCACCCTCACTTTCCAGTCTGTGTACCACTTCACCAACAGCGGTCAGCTTTATTCTCAAGTGCAGAAGTCGTATCCCTACAGCCCGCGCTGGGACGGAAACGAGATGGCCAAGAGGGCAAAGTAAGTCGAATCTGCTGCATTTAAATTCTGTGCCGTTTGGAAGCTGTTTTATTTCATCTGCATTTTAAAATCTTTAATATATACTTAAAGGTCCCATATTTTACTCAAGTGTTAATATTCATAAGATATTTTTTGTGGTTTTAAGAAACACAAACACAGACCATGTCAGTGTAATTTTTCCTCTCTCAGGCTTCTTTCTGGAGCTCTAGTAACAGCAGGTCAGTCAGCCAATCAGAAGAGTGGATCTGAAGTTCTCTCTTCCTGAGTGTTTAAATAAACATATAGCAGCTTTCAGAAACCTAATCCTGCAGGGTTGGTGGGTTCATGTGGCGGGACTCAGGGGCGTGACTGAGCATGGTAACTGCTTTGTTGTGACATCACAAAGTTCCAGAAGTCCTGACGGCTGGTTTTGGTTTCTGAAAACAGGCTGTGAGCATTTCTCTGTGGACTGGTGCGATAGTTTCACAGTATTAATACAGAACCAAGACCTGCTTTATAATCAAAGAAGACATGAACATCTACCCATATACTGTATGGGACCTTTAATCATTTTCTACACAGAAAGTTGGGATGAAATATGGTGATCTCCTACCTAGAAAGTAAAAGTAGCAGAATGGTTTACAGGTTTTGAAATGCTCTGTTCTCCACGTGCATTGATGGACTTTACTTGTGAGACTGTTAAGCCCATTAAAAATATTTATAATAAAGCCACACCAAGTCATTTGTCACAATGAATATGATGTTTGATATGCATTGGGCCCAGTGAGACAGAACAGGATTTTACACTTAAAGTATGTATTGATATTCACAGATGTTATTCCACCCTCAGTAAACATAAACTGGCACAAACCAATGCGAGTGAATCTATAGGCGTCGTGTGTGGTTTGAACAGTGTGTGTCAAAGATTAATAACTGCTGTAAATATTTTAAATGTCAAAGTGACTATAGAAGGCAAAACATAATCTGTAGATTATGTGATTGTGTACTGAGTCAGTCATTTACTTGCTCAACTGCTCGGTCTCAATTTGTCCACTTAAAAATCTGTGAACCTCTTTGACTCCCTGTCTCTTAGCTCCTGAATTTGACTACAATAATTTTAGCTCCGCAAATTTTCTTTTTCAACAATATTGTGGATGTACTCACCATCATGTCAAAATTTGCATTCACCACATCTACTGGAGAGATTTTGGAAACACCATCGCACACACCTCCCTCCTTTCCACCAAAAGTAGCAGGTGTAAACAAGTGAACCTGCTGATAAAAGCCAATTGAGTCCTTTTCCAGTCCAGTTTGTCTTTCTGTTCAAGGATACACACAACTGCAAGGAGTGATATCAACACACAGACACAGTGGAGGAACTGGAGTGAGCTGAGCTGCCACTCAAACTGATAAAACGTCTCATCCCTGGGTTGTTGCTCCTGTAAATGAGTCCTCCGTGAGACACTTTGATAGGTGAATGTGTATTTTTAAAACTTCGTGGCTGCAGCTCACTGTTTCTTCAGAGACAGTTACAGCAGGAAAAGAGGCGAAAATTAGCTTGTTCGCCCGTGTTTACATCAGTGCCGATCGGAGCTGATAAATACCCTTCTTACGGAGTCATTTGACTCAGGTCTGAATGCAGAGGTGTTTCCATTGCTGACAAAAGCCAGATGTTCACACACAAACCTGAACACACAACCTAAATGTGTTTTTTTTTTTTTTTTTTTTTAATCTTTTCCTTATATGTGATATGCCTCTTGTTTTTCACCCAAGAGCATTAACACAGAGACAGAGCACGTCTCATGTATGTTTGTAGTTGTAACGAGCAGAGACTCACTGCCTTTCATCTGCACTTTGATATGTAATGTACTGGGGCTGGGACTGACCTAGTGAATTTGTTAGATGCTTTGAAGCAGTTGAAACACAATTATTGTCACATTTTGATGTTTCATTTGCTGTACTCTCCACGTGCCCACCCCCACCTTCCTCCCTCTCTCCCTCTCTCCCTCTCTGTCTCCCACCCAGGGCGTACTTCAAGAGCTTCATCCCTCAATTCCAAGAGGGAGCCTTTGCCAACGGGAAACTCTAGTGCTCTCTAGCTTAATGACATGCCTGGAGAGTTGCCTGTGGGAGTGTGTATGTGAGCGTGTGTTTGTGCATGTCATTGTCTACCTGTATGAGTATGCACAGACGGTACAGTACTTTTCATAAATGAACAGTACAGTGAGAATGACAGTGTGCATTTTTGCACACAGACTCTACATAGTTTGGCCTTGAAGTTGTTGCCTGTTGGTGAGTAACTTCACTTACTATTTTATTTTACTCGTAGAGAGAAGCCACTTAGCTTAGGAAGTGTAGTCGTCCAGACACTGCAACACGCTTCAGCTAATAAGCGGCCATAGCGATGACTGGTTATCACTATTGCTTATGGCTTGGTTATCACAGTAAAAGGCCCTTTATTTTGAAAAGAAGGTCCATACTCTGACATACTCTGACAGGAACTTACTTTGACGACCTGTACTGTACAATCTGTCTGTCTGACCTGAAGATAAATAGCGTTGTTTGATTGTGTTGTGCCAATGATGCCTGGCTTCAAGAAGTTAAACCACAAAGGCTCACAGCACTCCATCCACAGGGGCCGAGCTTAGCGAACAGATATTTGTTGATATGTAAACTATATGTAAAACTATTAACTAGACACAGAGCTGTAGGGAGGATGCACAACACCTTTGTTTCTGTTTGTCTGTCAACACACAGGTTTGGCTCCACTGCCACTGTTTAAATCATCTCCAACTTGCCTTCTAGTTGTTAAAATGCTGTTGTTTTATTTGACTGTATGAAGCCGTGTCAGCGTTGACTGTTGTACTGTAAGTTTTTGTGTTTTGTCAAAATTTCTACCCAGTAAAGAAATGTCTCCTCTGACAATGTGTCATTTTTTTGTGTATAGCCTGAATTTTCTTTGGCCATTGTATTATTCAAAAATGTCCACTGGAAAATGTAAATGGATAAATGACATAGAAATGGTTATTGTGAGATTTAATAGAAACCCAAACATACCTGAGGACTTGTTAATGCATGCAGAGGTTCATGAATGTCTGCACCAAATCTAATGTCAATTCTTCAAATAGTTGTTGAGATTTTTCTGTGTCAACCAAAGGTCTGTATCTTAACAGTCCAAAGATCTAAAGATCTGAAGCATGTGGCACAAGTGTATTCAGGGTGTGTCGTATGACTTTTATTATTTTAACAGCAGAAAAAACAGGTGCATGGTTCAAAGGGGTTGAACTTTGTCTCTTCCCATTCTCCCATTCCCTTCAAAAGCCAGAGCATCTTGCACCTTATTGTTATTATAATGGTTCAGTTGATTATGTATTGTAACTGACCGGACTGACAGAGCTGCTGCACGGCTCTGCCAAGAAGTAATGGCACAAATCGCAACTTATTTTCGAGGTGATGAATGGGAGACACTTTGCTTGTGCCTAATAGGCCGTCTGTGGCCTGTGTGCTCTGTGCACCTGCCTATCTAGCTGCATGTTCCTATCTTGATAATCGCTCTTAAAATAACTGAAATACTGCTCCTGACCACACCTCACTATAAGATCAACACCTATGGAGGCTCACCCATAGGTGTGTGTTGCTATTTAAACAATGGTCGCTGGATGGGAAAATGATAACTGCGCCAGTCTAAAATCAGCAAAGACACTTTGTGGCCAGAGTGGTGGACCGACACCGGCATCCACAAGCCAAGCTGAATGTAGCAAATAACAGAATAGATATTTCTGAGAAACAGGGGAAGACAGTGCAGGACAATTTTAAAGGAAACAATTTTTGAAATCACACGTCTGTCATTATTTTTGCACCCTATAATAAAGCTTAAAATGACTCTTTCCTCCAATTGTGGACACAATAATGCATTTACAAACCAGAGAGATGATGTGAATTGGTAAAGGAGTGTTTTTGAAGGACCCTGATGCTCTTGTATAATATAGAGCAACAGCACAGAGAGAATGACTTTGTGTGTGCACATGCATGTGCTTGAGCGAGGCAGAGTGTGTGCTTGCTTGTTTTCATCATTAAATATGAGGGTCATAGTTAGGGGTCCTTCCTGGCCTAAGGCGCAGCCCTTTGCTATATTTATTGTTGGTAATGCAGCAACTGTCAAGTCTAATTGAGAACTATAGGGTGAATGTATCTGGGGCATTTAATAGCATCAAGGCGCTTAATAAAATAATTAAAAAGCAAGATTCTTTTTGTCTTTTTCACTGCCCCGCTCCATGTTTCTTGCTCTAACCTTTCTCGACCTGCTTTCAAAACATCTATGTTGTCAGCCGCAGGACGAGCTGCTTCCATTTTGGAGAGCTGGGGGGGGTTCAAGAGGGAAGGAGTTCAAAGGAGGGGGAGCAGGATGATGGGTAGCATCTTTAACAAGCATAAGCAAAAAATAGTTTAAACTTGACTTGTCAACTCCAGACATCATGACTTTACACTGGAAAGGTACAAAATGATTTTAAATAGTGGTGAATCTCAGTGTGGATTCATCCACACAATATGTGTGAGTCTGAATTGGAGCTTTGAAACACAAAGGAGAAATTGAATCATTAGCTAAAGTGTATCTTAAATGATTCCACTCAATGCAGACCATGACAGTGCAGTGTGGCAAGTGTGCCAACTTAGATTGTCAATCTGGGAAAGAAAAAGTACTCAGTCCTGAAGTTTTCCCTCTGTCCTTGACGTTGACTCAAGTTGACATAAGCCCTTTAAGTAACTTGTAAACAATTCCCTCCAAAGTGGCTTAAACTGTGCCACAGCTGCAATGCTTAGGTCACATTTAGTTAGCCTCCTCCCTCAAAAGTGTCTGCGCCTGAACATGGCTCACCTTTACACGCTCTTAAGCAACTTAACATGGATTTATCCTGTGTAATGATCCTGTGAAGGTGCTGCTCAAGGTACCTTTTGAAGATGTGTTTCTCAGCCCCCTGAATCACAGTGCAGAGGTCTGCCAACCCTCCGAGCTAATACTCCAAATCCACTAATCCAGCCGTCTTTAAGAGATCTCAACGGCAGTCGGATGGAATAATTAAAGGCTGGAATAATTAGCCTGGAATCTGTGGATGGGGGACGATTAAATTGATGAGAGTGTGGGGTTTTTTTGTCTTTTTTCTGTGGTCCAGCTGAGTTCACACTTTGCTGGACTGGGACTTGATTTGTGGGACAACTGCAGATGCAATGGTCATTTTCCCTCTGAGGTTAAATGGGCAATTGACTGGTGCTTTAGCTTTATCTAATCATTTGTTTGACTTGACTCTTTTGTGTGACTTGAGGTGAGACAAATTCCCACTGGACTTGCCAGTGGTTGGACAGTTACCCCAATCACATGCTAACAAAGTAAAGAGCATACAACGGAGGGTATGGACTTGATGCTAACATGGACCTGTCTGCCCCAGAAGCAGGTGTCCTTAGCTCAAGGGAGCCAGCAAACATGAATATTAGCATTAGATTAACATTAAGTGCTCTGGTGACAACCCTGTAAGCAGCTAGCTCAGAGGCAGTAAGGACCTGCCAGCCCGGAGAACTGACAAGTGTGTGAAACAGGATCACTTAAAGCTGGAGCACCTTCCTGGGCAATAACCCTGGAGTTAGCTCGTGGCATCGCTCACCCTGCTTCACCTCAGAAGTCGGGCCAGTCGCCAGAAACTCTTTTTGACAAGTTGAAAAGCATGTCGAAAGTGGACAAAAAGTTGACATTGGGAGTGCATATAATGATAACAAAGAGGGAGGGAAAGTGTGTGAAAAGATGTTTGAAAATCCTGAATCATGACCTTGTGAACTGAGATGGTAAACAGCCAGGGCAGCGGCAGCAAGGATGAGGTAATCAGAGGGAAAGAGGAGTCTCCAAAAGGCCTGGATATGTCAGAGAGCGGTAAAGGCCGACAGCTGCCTCATTCTACGTTGTTTATTTTGTTCTCCTGTCACCGCGTCCGTATCAGCCGATCCATCAGCCTCGCCCGCTGACTCTGTTTTCCATCTTTATTTTTCATACAGGAGCCTTTTGACTTAACGTCTTCCTCCAGAAGAGACAAAAGACAAAAAACTGTTGGCCAAGTGAAAGAGGGAGGAGGGGGAGAAATCACAAACTCTGACTGTGGGGTACTTTGTATTTTTTCTGTAAGTACAAATTCAGAGTGACATATGGGGAGTTTGCCTCTGCCCACCCCCCCACCCTCATCTTCAGCATGTTTGGAGGGATGGTGCTGAAGAGGAGTGTGTGTGTGTGTGTGGAGGGGCTGGATTTCAGAGGCTATGCAGCATTTGCGATGCAGCGTAGGGTTGTTGATGCGAGCCATGTTGAGGATGATGGAGCTGAGAGGCTTAACTAATTTTGGAAAGAGAGAGCAGGAGGAGGAGAGCGGAGGGGGGATTTGGGGCCTTTTGTTACAGCCTGTTTGATCTGGGAATTTGAAAAAAAAAATGGCCCAGAGATGTCGTGAAAATGAGAGAATTACTGCTCGGGTCCCTCACTCTTCTTTTTTATCAAACTCCAGTAACACGGGAATTCTAATGCACTCCCAAGTATATTTCTACCCCCCCTTGCTTACAGATAATAACTGGATCTAGTTAAACCCTGATTGTTAATTGCTAATTACTCCTCGTTCACTTCGAAGCCAGGAGAGCGTAGCTAAGCTGATCAAATGAGTCTTCGCTCTGGAGCTTGTAGGTTTTCCTGTTTTGTCTCGTCCTCGTGTTGTTGAGGCGTTCTGGATGGGCTTGTTTTCGATGGCTTTTGACAAGATGAAGGCAGATTTCTGTCGAAGAGTGTAAAGTGTGTGTGTGTATGTGTGTGTGTGTGTGGTGGGGGGTGGTGGTGGTGTCAGCCCCCCTCCTCATTTTCCCCTGGGTGTGATCGTCACAGACACTTGATTTAAACCTTTCATGGGTTAACTGAAACACTTCCCGCAGGTGTCTTTTCTCTGGAATACAGCTCAGTTCCCCTGCGTTAAACAAGCATTTGGCCTTGGTTCAGTGTGTTTGATTGTCATAAAAAATGAGGCTCAATTTGCTTAAAAATACTCAAACTGGCACCATGTGTTTCCTCGGTAGAAAGATGATTCAAAGCTTTAATGGAGGTTTTAACGGTAATGTTTGGAAACAGTCATTCATTTACAAAGAATTATCTCAGATTCACTTTATTATCAGGCGGTTTCGTTAAATTCAGGAGAGCGTGGTCGTGCTGACTTACTTTACTTAATTTACTCCTCTTGTTGTGTTGTGTTGTTTGACTTCTCTTGCCTCTCATCCCTCAGCTTCCTCCCTCTCCATTTTTTTCTCCTCCATCCCTCCATCCTTCCCTCCACCAGCTACCTGAGGAGCTGTCAGTCTGGATTGCTGCGCTGTCGGTTCAGCCTGTCAGGCTGAGGGACGCGTTCTGATCAGCCGTGGACACTGATAAACCTGTCAGGTGAGATGACAGCCGCGAGTGAAGACATGCGCAGACAGGTACATGTAATGTGACAAGACTCTTTCATCCCTCCACCACCACCACCACCCCTTCTAACTTCCCTTCACTTCACTCCCACCCCCCATCCAAAAAGTAAATATCCATGCGTTTGGAAGTTGGAAGAGTGCACGAGGGATGAGCGACAACAAAGTTTTCTTTTGAGGCTGAGCGGATGTGATGCAGCCACGTGATGAGATACGGCATCGGTTTGGTCTCATGTCAGCTTGTAGTTCGAATGTTACTTCTGCACATGGTCTGCATGAACTTAATCTAATAAATTAATCATCTTCTAATGACATGTTGACAAACAGACTCTATGCAGCTGAACATAATCTACTTGGATGGTATAGACTTTACTCCTGATTTATATCTCATGATTACAGTTGCCTGATTTTCCAATAAGAGGGACAAATTTTCGATTCAGACCGTTGAACAGTTAGAGAAGAAAAATGAGCAACATACAATTCATGTTTGATGTTAATTTCTTGGTATACATAGCAGTTGACTAGACTATTTTCTTATCACTTGTTTCTAAATATTGATATATGCCTTAATGCTAGGCCTGACTAGTGTAGCATAGCTAACTGAGCTATGACTAACATTAGCTCATTAATGTATGTCTGTTTAGATTTTAGAGTAAAAGAAGGAATGTTTCTTTACACCTGACTGGACATTTAATATAGATGTAATTTAAAATCACATACCCCATCATAACCATAATCCAAATAACAATGGTCATGTCAGCAATCAAACACACTTTCCCACACATCCAAAACAACATTTTGAAAAAAAAAAATGCTTAAAAAAAAAATTAAGTTTAATACAGTATGTTTGCCAATGTAAAAACAGGTACAAATTATGCACGTGAGGCCACAGTCGGTTCCTGTTTCCACTGATGGTTGCTTTTGACTGGAGAGCATTTAACTTTACGTTAGCTGTAACTAGCTGAGACATTTCTTAAGTTTCATACTGTCTCAACTTAAATTAGTAAATTTCTAATTTGCTAGAAGTTATTAAGCTTGTGAAACACAGTCCTGAGAACCTGAAGGCAACTGCCCAGAAAAACTGGGTTTCAACATTTCAACCGGTTTTAGTAATTTAGTACAAATCTCTTTGGGACTTTGCTCTAGCAAAGCTACAATAGCCTATCAACTACTGTGAGGGAGGTCCTGCTTTATCTTTCTGTCTTTATCTTATTGCCATTTTGCATCAAAAATTCATTTTAGATTATATAATCAAATATATAATCAAATCACTAAAACCAAACTGACACATTGGGGCCAGGTAGTATTACTCCTGCACAAGAGTACGGCTCAGCGCATTGTACATAATAGACTGTGCACACACACAAGCCACAGTGCATTTTTGTCCCTTGGCCCGCTGACAGGTAAAGCCCACCATACCTGAGTGTGACCAAACCACAGGAAAGGAAAGTGAGCTAAATGTCCAACTTTGAAATTTGATGCAACACAAAGTGAGACACAAAACCACATCTTGTCCTCTAGTAACTACACTGCGTGCTCACATCGTGTCAGTGTTACATGTGGGTTTACCACTGTGATTTTTTTTTTTTTTTTCAAAAAACAAAAATTAAGCAAAAATCTAAAATGAAGCGTGGAAGCTTAGTGGTTTGGTGGTAGCATCAACATGTGACAAACAGCAAAATAAAAATGTCAGTGTCTTTGCCCTTCTCTCCATTCAGCACCCACACTGTGTATCCACACATCAGTGCTCAGTGGCAGCTCCACCACATCAGAGCTCACCCACTTCACAACATCTGTGCAGCTGTAAACTGTTGACCTTTATCTGCTCCTTTAACCCAGTGGTTCATGTCCTAAAGGACGATGGTCTTAAAAATACAAAAACAGGTACAAACACCGGGGGTGTTGCAACAAATGAATCCAGAGCAAAGGATGAGTGAAGGTGGGAGGGGGGTGGGGGGGTAGAGGGGGGAGAGAGGGCTGATGGTGGTAGTGGGAGGGTGGGGGAAGGCTCGTGCCAAGTGACACAAACCCCCCTTGGCAGCCTAATTAAATTTTCCACTTTTCCACACTCACATTAAGCCTCCACCGAGCCAGAAGGAATGGACGCACCGGAGGAGTCGACCCCAGGAAGAAGATCAAACCCCCCCTGCAATTTCATATTTGATAGATGTGTTTTGTTTTGTTTTGTTTTTTAACACAAGATGTTAGAGTCTCAATTAATGGTGTCACTTTGTTTTTTCACAAAGACATAAAGACTTCAGGAGAGGTTCAGTATGTTTCAGTGTGTATTTCTTGATTGACAGGTGTCTCTGCAGAGTCAGTCCATGGTGACTGCTGCTTACCCGCCCCACTTCAGCTTCAACTCAGGCTCCACCCTGCCAATGAAATTTTTTTTTTTTTTTTTGCTCCAAACAGCTGACGAGTTGCCAGTAAGCTTCAAAACATCCCTTCAGAAAGCCAGTGGTAATGTCACTGACTCTGTGGCCATGTTTTTCTGCAACCCAGGCTGTCCAAACAAACAAATCTGTCAGCTTCCACTTAGCCTGGGCAGGTGAACTGATTAATGATGAGTTCAATAACCTATCGAAGTCTGCATCAGCCTGAATCCTTTCAGGTCAGCACAGTGGAAAATTATTCACAGGTCCCAATTTTAATCGAGGGAGAAATCACGTTATATTTGTGGGGGGTTTTTTTCAAATATTTTTGACCTGTTTTCTATTGTATATAAAAGAACTTCGCCACAGAGGCTTAGTTATTTTTAGATGTTTTGAGGACGCTCATTTCCATCTCAGCTTTGATGATGGAAAAGAAAATACTGATTCTCAAAGAGTGGAAAATAACAGTTTCACCTCGTTTCTTTTGATGAGTGCAGTAATTGATTACTGTCATTTGGAAAAACTACATTTTAATAACTTGAAATGTTAGGTTACACAGGAAAAATCTGTTGAGCAACATCTTTAATATCTTGTGGTGGTCACAAAGTTGGTCAGCCATCAAGACACTAGAACCTGTGAGAGCTCGTGAAATGGCCTGTTGTAATGGTATGTTCAGGTACAGTAGGTACTGCTGTTCTCCAGTATTCTGCAGAATGTCCGTGTCTATTACAGACCACAGCCTGTCATTTCACAATGGCTAAAATGCTGGAACGATGACTTCCTGAGGAGCACAGTGAATATTTGATTCCACACCTCCCCTGTGCAGTGTGGTAGAGACAGGCCTTGATTTTATCTATTTTGCTTTTGTATCATATTCCTCTGTCGGATTTGGCAATATATAAAAAAAAAAGCTGTACTATAAAAACTTGTAATTAAGGTATCAGAATATGTCAAGCAGTTATCACAGAGGCAGCAGTGAGGCCAGTATGAAAGCTAATCACTTACAACACTGATATCTTCACATCTGATTTTACACCAAGGACCCAGATAAATCAAGCTAAAACAATGTGGATTACTTTACAGGGAGGATAAGCCTCAGAGAAGCATGTGAGAGACTGAGTGAGATTTTGGCATATGTGAAGAAATCAGTATGGTAACACTGAGAAATTCAAGATTGCATCTAAAGACATGCCAGCAGCACTAATCTTCCCTTAAGCTTTAAAAGCACATAAAGTAAAGTTTTGCATTACAGCTCTGCTTTATTAAGAGACCCAGATGCAGTTTGAATAAGACTGTATCTTAATTAAGTCTTTTACAGTAACATTGTGATTCAACTTTAAGTGTAAAAACATTTTTGGGACTAAACAGCTTTACCACTTCCTGGGAAAGATCTGTTGCACAGGAAGTGATGTGTTTGTGTTTCCAGACGTCCAGAAGAAATGGGTAGATTGTTATTTAGCACAACAGATCAAGTGCCACGAAACTCACAGTCACTGTACCACCCACACTTTGACAGGTTCTGGGAAGTGTAGTGCAGGAAAAGAAAACAGCAGTAAAAGCTTAATGCTGAGGATCATCCAGGACTGAAAACAACCTTACATATTACGTCATATGATATATAAAGGTGATGTCCTCTTTAAACCCTATGTTGGCTTTGTTGATTTGATGATAGTTTCTCAGTTGAGGTCAAACACCAGCAGGACGAATCAGTTCCTCAACCAAAACCCATTAACATTCCAGGCTGTGCAGCATAAACTCATAAATTATACTGACAACCTTGTTGACAGAGTGAGATAAACTTGCCCATTGTGCACTGTGGCTGCGCAGAGATGCGTCTCTCTGAAAACACTATTTGATTTGACTGTTTCGAGCCAACAGCGAGGAAAACAACACACAGAAGGACCAAAACAAAATAACATGCAGATATAAAACCCATTTTTTGTCAGGCAGCCAACGTTTTCCTTTCCTTGGTTTCTATTATTGAGTAAGGTGGAGAGGGGGGGGGGACTTCTGTTTTCTTCCACTGAAAACAAGCAGTCCAGTGAAAGTGGAAGTAATGGTGGGCTCCTGTTTATTCGCGAGCTGCAGGTGGCTGTGTTGACCGCTCGGTGCCTGCTCAGAAGTCCCCCGACCACTCGTAGCCTTTTCTTCTCTCAGACCCTGTTATTTGTTCACTTCTTCCACCACAAGCTCCAACATTTCCCCTTCTCTCTCTGCTGTTTTTGCCCGAGCAGCGTTCCATTCTTCTTTGTCTCGAGGTACAGCGTGCCTGTGACGCACTTCCTTCCATTGTATCAGGAACTGATACCTTGATGCTTGTGAAGTTACTGTCAAGAGTATGACCGGGTGTGGTGATTGGAAGGTACTGTATGTTGAATACAGGTTTTTATGTGTCTTCACTTGGCTATTTGCCTGCAGTCATTTGATTAGTAGAGCTGTCTGATAAATTACAGAATGAAGCACCTCACTGCAATGTCCTCTGACAAAACATATCTCAGAGTTGCCAGCTAGTGGACTAGCTGCTAGCTGAAATTGAGTCAGATGAGGTCATTGAGATTATTTATCCACTACAGCAGCAAACAAGCACGAAAACATTTGGTTGCTATGTGATGGCATTTAATAAGATGCTTCCACCCCCTAATTCTCATTTCGCAGCAATCCCAGTGCTGCTCTTCCTTTATTTTGAGGTCCAGCAAATTTAAGAACAGGCTTAGCTTGTCTCATCTAGGGATCAAATGGCTAAAATGCATTTGTTTACTGTAAAAAAAGAGATTCAGCTTCACATGATGTGTGGGCGGGGTTTCAGGTTGCAACACTTTAGCCCTGCAGGAAAATAAGTGGTTCCCCCTACTGCTACCTTTTCTTTTAACCAAGTGGACTAATATTTAAATAAACAGAACCTCTTAACATAATCAATATTCAGCAACATCACACATTTAGCATCAAGCTCAGTAATTACCATAAGAAAACCTTGACCTTTGTTTGTATTTATGTGTGAAAAATCAATCAATCACTCGCCTCAAATTTGATGCTTTTATGGGAACATTTGGTGAAATACATTTATTTGCTTTCTTGATGAGAGTTAGGTGAGAAACTCTATACTGCTCTTGCGTCTTATTTACATACAAAGCTCGTAGTGGTTCAAAGAAACGCTACTAAGGTTTCATGTGTTCTGTCCCATTAAACTGTGTGGAAACATAAACAGTCATAATAAGTTTCAAAATACTCTGCAAAGTGAGAAAGAAACTGATCACCACAAGCTAAAGACAACAACCACAGAGCTTATTTTAGAATAACAACTGGGAATAGGAGGAAACGATTAGCTTGGTTGAGCTAAAGCTCGCTAATTAACCTGTTGCTAAAACTGCTTTTAGTTAGCTTAGCACTTACTGCTATTGTTCTTCAAACGTGTATCTTCAACACTAAACTTTGCGTTTTTGCCCAGTGAATAAGTTTGAAGTAGTGTAGGGAGCAATGAGGGAAGAAGGAGCAGCCACAGTGAGCTGTCCAATGAGGAGTTTCAGAGATGGCTCCAGCGCCTCAGCAAGGTAACCAACTTCTTTCTAGTGTCCTGCTGTCACACTCTCAGTATGATAGAAGGGTGAATTATTGTCTGACTTCATTATCAAAACTGCAGTCATTTGTTTTCCTGCCCCCAGAACCCTGTGACCTGTTGTCTTAAACCACGTTTTCTGTTACCACCAGTAACTTCAGGTGTCGTCAAATCAACCAGGACTGCAATCTTCAAGATGACCACTTTGGGGGACCACATGTGTAAAGTGCTGCTGATGGGCTACAAAAAGAACAACAATGTGGTTTGTACCCTCTGACCAAGGTTCAATGTTTTTTATGTTGCGAGGTTGTGACTCTGAGTTTAAAGAGGTGAATTGCACTGTTGCAGAAAGACAAGTAACCAGGTGCCTTTTCATTTCCTCACTCGCTGGCAAACTATAAGTTAGACTCCTTCAAGGTCACTGGGTGACTGATGGACAGCAGACTGTCAGCTGATGAACCTGCACCCTGCAGTGTTTACAAGACAACAGCCTTTATTCACCACACTGGCACCTGGTCAGACTTGGTGTATTTAGCCGACATTAGTGATTTAGTGTAGCTGTGTGCACTATGACCACGTACAATTCAATCTTATTTGTTGGGCCCTCGAGTTGGATATTGTTTGTCTGTCTAACCCACACCCTCACTTCCTGTCGCCCAACCCCACTCTTGTTGGCACCTGGCATAGACGCTACTGCAACTACATGTTCACACACGCACCTCTCCCCTGTGTGCCTGTGCAGAGCTTCTCTTTATGTGTGTAGCTGCACACACACACACCTTTCTCAACCTAGCATTCACTTCACTCATTTAACCCCACTACAGAATACTTCCACAGTCTTACTACCACAAATTCTGCCTTAATTATTAAATGGCTGCTCTTTATTGATTACTCCTCATCAGTATTAGTTCGTACTTAGAGATGATTATTTTAATAAAGTTTATGATGGCCAGTCTGTGAAATTCACTGAAACCATCCTCTGCAAATAGAAGTACTTGTTTCCTGACGCTGAAACACAGTGATAAAACCAGATTATTCCATCAGTTTTAGGAGTTGAATTATAAAATTTTAAACACCATGTTGCACCTACGACTGAAATATAACTTATTACTTGTTTTTAAACCAGAGAAATTGACATTTCTCTATGTGGGTATTTCAGTGATTCGTGACTCAATCATAAAGTTAGGTAACTGTGGGGGAGAGATTTTAAAAAAGGAAAACAATCAACATCAATAAGCCTGGGACCAAGATATCCTCATTTTTCCTATTTCTGCAGGGTCTTTGGTTTGACCTTAGATCATCACTGCTCATGACTAAAAACCTTTATAGCACAGGATTTTAACTATAAATCTGAATTCTCTGAGTTAAAACTCAGATGACCATAATAACATCACTAGGTTTATATTTTTAGACATTATACAGCTGTTTTCCCAGTGAGAATAATTCTCCCTCATGGCCAGTTTTTGTCTGCCTGTGTAAAAATGTTGGAGTACCCCTTTAATCAGATTTTCTCTAGATACAGACAGTCTACAGTATTTTGGACCACATCAGCCCACCTCAATCATTTCCAGTTGCAGCTGTCACTGAATATTTGCACATGTGTTAATTAATTGTTTTTGCCAATGGGATACTGCATATAGGGTAAAACCACACTAAAGAGGGCTGACGGGATATAAGTGTGTCTGTCTACGTGTGAACAAGAAGATGGTTGTCAAGCAGCTGCAGTTTTACTTTTTTGCATACCTGAATGCGATTGGCCTTATAGGAGAATATGCAGCCAATGAATTCATATTCTTCTCTGCACAATCCCACACGCTAGAGGTCAAGAACGATCAAATTAATCCTCTGCGCTGTTGTGCCTCACTGCTTTACAAGAGTCACCAAGGCAACCAGTAAATGAAATCACTGAAGGATGGTTACTTTAATTCACAGGAGCTGTCTGCCAGTCTGGCATCCAGCCTCTTTTTAAAGCCATGTTCTTGCATAGTGGGCATCCTGATGAAATTGCTGATTAGATTTCTATTTATGTCCAATTTGCATAACACACTTTAACAAGACAGCACATGTTTGCCAGTGCATTGTCAGTTCTGTAGATTTCATGTTGTCATCAACAATGTGGGAAAAAGAGAAGGGAAAAAGTTGCTCACTGGCAGCTTCCTGTAATGTGCATTGAGTTTTGCAGCCATGCATTGCTGCTTCTTTGCTATTTCTCATCATGCAACAAAAACATAATTGTGTTAACAGGCCACTAGCACAACAATAAATCCCCTGTCAGTTTACCCCACTCTCTACCCCCTAGTCAGCACTTTGATGCCTACACGTGTCCTGCTGGCAACACCTGAGCCACAAGATTAGCTGCGCTGATCATGTTGAGGTATTATCTAGGTTAAGGTATTACAACATGACAGGTGAGTGACGCTATAGGGAAGAAAACAAAGGGCGGGGAGGGCAAGGGCAAAAAGAAAAGAAAAGCAGAAATAAAGCAAAATTTCATAGTGAATTCTGAACTTGCTGACTCGAGAAAAGGTTTCAGTTGAGAAAAAACAGTCTCCTCCTCTCTGTTCCACTGAGCTCTTTTCCTGCCAATAATTGAGCTATAAAGTGACTCAGTAATACTGTAAATGCTATGAATGCACCTTTGAGTAGGTTGTGTTTCATTTGAATCTATTTTTTTCTTCACAAAAACAAATGGATTTTCTTGCCATCAGACACTGCACCTGAATGTAATCCACAGGGACTAATAACAGAAAACTGCACTACATGAAGTGAGGGAAGCCAGTGGTAGAATAAGTATTCACATCCTGTATTTAGGTAAAAAAACAACACTTTAATTGAAAAATATGATCCATTACAAGCCAAAGCCCTGCTAGTTGAAGTTTCTGAGTATTGTTGGTAAAATGTACATAAAGACACAATTGTTATAAATACGTATAATGGCCCCCTCAGTGGTATATGATTGTATGTCTTATTACTAGATTGTCAATATTGATGTCAGTATTTATTAAATTAAGATTTTTCATTTACCCCTGACCTGGCAGAATGTGTGATGTGAGCCTGTGTTTAGAAATGTATGAAACGCGGCAGCACTGTGGACTAAACAACAACATAGGCCATTCATAGTCAGACTCATGTCTCTGTGATCTTATGCTTCACAGTTGGCCCTTGAGATGGCCCTTTATGACACAACACACATTCAGCTGAATGTGAATTGTAATTACTAATAATTTTTTAGAGACCACGTGCAGTATTTAAAAAATCTATTAAATTCTAAGCAGACTGCTTTTTAACAACATTAATCCAACAATAAACTCATTTTAATACAGGCTCATTTCGAAAAAAAACGAAATTGCGCTTGACCAAAAGGGCGCCTGGATTTTGATTATAATCTCCCCATTCGGATTTAGCAAAAGGTACCTGAAGGCAGCATTAGGGCCTTCAGCCCTCTTGCGTCACGGGCACCTGTGCCGCAGTCAGGTAAGCCTCTTGCTTTTAGTCTGTCAGTGAACAGGCCTGGGTCAGATCTTCTATATGCAGCTGATTCCTTATGATGTATGATGGAGGAAACCGACGCTGCTGTGGCGCACGAGCTGCGGATCAGCCGCCCTCTGTGCGCACACTGACCCACGAGCCTGTTGATCACCTGACGCACTGGACGTGACCGCGTTCAGTCACCCGCGGTTTTCACAAAGTTCCCGGAATCTGTAATTTAGCATCCGAATCCATCAAAGTAATAAGTGGAGCAATAACGTCTGACTGACAGGCATCACATAACCCTGTTTGTTGTGCACTCCAGTTTCTGCTTGATATCTCATTATGTACTTAAAGATCAAAATTGGACTCATATGGGAACAGAACCTGTCACTGTGCCATACCTTGCTTTACCCAAATTGACGCCGATGGGTGCATCTCAAATTATATTACTGCATTAATTATAGGACTATGTCAGATTAGATTTCCTCAGGCAAATTAAGAGAAAAAAAAAACTGTGTCGCTTAGCAACACCGTTACCGTTCAAAAAGCTGTGCCGTTGGCGGGTGATAAACATTAATCATTAATTAATATCATTCAAATAAAGATTTATTGAACATCTGCGCGCTTCCCCCGTCGCCCTCTTCGTGGCAGCGGTTCCGTGGGCCCCTCCACACATGCAGGCACAGATCAGTGCACAGGTCTGAAGGTAACCCAATGCAGCGACAATGACACCCAGTAACCCTGGAAAGGGTGACATATTGGAGGGCTGCAGTTCCTGCAGTCTAGTTGACGTGTTCAGGTTACGAGCAAGAACACACACAGAACACTCTGCCTCCGCGGCGAGTGGAGTGGTCACCCCAGAAAACCCCCTGCAGATTATTTCCCCTCCACAACTTCCCCGAGTGAAGACTGCGGTGAAACTTTTTTTTTTTTTTTTTTTTTTTTTGATGGAAGCGACTCTTTCTGGCAAAGATGTGCGCGGCAAACAGCTTAAGGAGAGCTCAGCATCACCGGTTATGGTGATAGAGATTAAAATAGGAACCATAGCAGATTGGATTATACTTAATACGCCATTTCATATCGTGTAACGTGTCAGATTCTGGGCGCTGTGCCCTTGTTTATGAGGTGCGTCCGAATTACAATTAGCCCAGATTTCAGTGAGCTTCCTTTGAAGCGGCCACGCTGCGCTGTTGTGTAGACCCAGCCGGTGGGCCACATTCATTTGACCATTAGCGCGGGATCACGCTGCGTTCTGTGTCATCCTCCACGCCACCTGTCCAAATTTAACACAAAGCGCCGCCGCCAAATAACACCAAGCCTCATCACTGCATGTCCAATCACTTTGAGCGCCGTTTTATTCGCGGGAACAGAAGCGGATGAACGCCGGCGCACGGGGAGCTCGCGCGACTCGAGGCAGTGGCGGTGACGGTTTGGTGAGACGCGCGCGCGCGGCCCGCCTCTGCTGTCTGCTGTCCACAGGTGAACACGGAGGGTGGCGACGGCATTTTCACACAAATGCTCTAAACTCACTGCGTTGTGTGTGTGTGTGTGTTTGTGTGTGTGTATACATGAGAGCAGCACGTGTCCACACTCTCTTTACGCCTTTAATATCTCCACTTTCTGCACTGATGAGTAACCGGACCCGCGCGCTGTGAGCTCCGAGTCCGGAGTGCGGTGCGCGAGGGGAGGGAATCCCTCCAGTGTCTGACGCTCCCTTTACCAAGGAAACCCACACGCGCTCTCTGACGCAACTGCCCATTTCAGGAAACGTGCGTCAATGGACCGAAGCAAGTCAGACAAATAGTGAACTCCGAGGCAGGCACTGACGTCCGTGACCAAAAAACACTTCTCTCGAGACATATTTTAGCTACTTTTACTGTATCCGCGCTTTTCGGTTTCATCTCCCGGTGTCCGCCGGGCGAAGGATGGTCACAGCGGATCTTTCTTTTGCACTACCTTATCCAGACTCGACCCCTCCCTGGACCCAGTCGCAACGCCCAGGCGTGACGTAGGCTGTTTCGTTGGTGTTGAAAAAGCCGTTGCAGGTCTTCATAGTGCCATTGAAGTGAGTCATCTCTAGGTAGTGTGGTAAAAAGGAAAAGAAAAAAAAAAAAAAAAACTTCGAACTGTTCCGTGACCAACAGAGAGCTCAGATACACCGAAGTAGGCAAGACGACGGAAAATATTGAGAAGGGTTAGACAGGCCATAGGCTTTAAAGCGACTGATAACGTGCGTGAGTCACTGTGTAACTACAGGTTGGCTTGTCTGCACTGGATGTGACTGCTGAACGTGTGCTCCTGACTTAAGGTTGAAGTTTGCACACCTGAGAGGATCTGGAACAGTGTAGTGTAGGTTTACCTGCGGCTCAAGCACAACAGGAAAGTAGCCTTTAAAAAGTAACGCTAACACACGAAAAATATCTACCCTGAGTTGCAGTATCTGTAAGATGTTCTAGTTGAGTTTAGAGGAGAATAATTGCACTTTGTCTTTGCCAACTCTTCTGGATAACCCAAATTACAACGACTCGAGTCAGAGGATTTTACTATTGGTGCTTTTTTTCTTTTTTTAATCAGCGAGGATTTTTTTTTTGAAAAGGGGTTTCAGAACTCAAACAGTCCACTGAAATCTTCCTCTTTCCTGGATCATGTACCAGGACTACTCCGGGAACTACGACACGTCGTCCCGCGGCAGCAGCACCTCTCCGGCCCAGCCAGAGTCCTTCACAAGCGGCAGCAGCACGATCGGGAGCCCGATCTCTACCTCAAGCTACCAGGTAACAAGGAAGCGCCGCGTCTACAAATACAAAACAATGATGTTTATCTGCTTTGAATTTAATTCTAAATGCGTAGCCCCTAAGAATTGCAGGCGGTTTTATTGTGTGTGTTTATTTTATGGGATCGCGCTTTAATGGACTTTTAATGGGGATTCTCCAGGTCGTTTCGGGGGGAAAACGGATGAACTCACTGACACAGTTTGCATCGATGACTCAGAACATATGCAAGACTAGATCTATGCACTAAGTATTTTGGACTCATACCCTTTGAATTTCGTCATGAGCTATCTGGACCTAGTCTGATCTACTTTTCTCCTGTGGCTGGTGCGCATCGTAAACGGCGAGGCCACGCTCATAATAACCTGCAATAAAACACGAGCACAACACAGACTGTTCTCTGACAGATGTGAGGTGATCCGTGTGCTGCTCGGTGCAGGAGAAGGGGAGACATTCAAATGGTTTTTTTTTTTTTTTTTTGAGCCTGTAATTTCCAGATTGCAGCTTCAGATCCACCATCTCTGTCAAGTGTTGCCATCTTTCCTAACCGTGCGTCTCCAGCTCCCCGCTGCAGGCGCTTTTTACGCGCATGCATAAATCTTTAGATACACACATACCATACTCTGAACCGTGTGCACTCGGTGCGATAGTCTGGCAATAAACTGGGTACAGCTGAAGCTTATTGTGGGGGATGCAACAGGCTTGTGTTGCAGGCATTACTGTGTCCTTTCTCCTGGTCTGGAGTTGAGGCAGCCTGGAGATCTACCGAAGGCCCCCCCCCCCCCCCGAATTGCTGCAGAATGGGGTTTGAGGCAGATGTTTTCTCTTACTGAACTATCAGAAATGACATCGTCATGGATCAGATTGTAGGGTAATGCGATCAGACGGCTCTTGGGGCTGCGCATGGCACATTTCCTTCAGTGGGAAGTGCGCTCAGACAGGGAGCGCAGGATTATCAAAGCCCGTATTTCCGTGCCCGAGAAAACGCCAGCGATCGCTCCGCTGCTGCTTTAAACACCAATCACTGAACCCATCTCCTCGATTTTATCACAGGTTTTGCTTTCATACACGCTCACTGAGCTGTGCCCGCTCGGTGTGCCAGTGCGAGGTTATGGGAGGATGTCGTGTCTTCATATTCGCAATAATAGGACATAAATCCGGGAAGAGGCATGTTGTTTACCCGCACCCAAGTCTTGCATAGAGCAGTTCTGTGGAAAAGCCCCGTCAGGCTCACGCAACATTACGGTAAACGACTTTTGGCTCGTATCTATCATTGCTCTGGTTCCCTGTAATCACACACTGGCTGCCTGTTTCCCATTACGGCGGGCTGGAACATGACCTCTTTGTTAGCTTTTATCAAAACAAGGCATTTTTCTTTTTTTTTCTTTTTTATTAGACCAATAGATTTTTTTTATCACACCAGAAGTTTTAGCAGGCTCCTCTATATTTAGTGTAATGACTCCAATGAAAGTTTATGTCCTTCACAATCCATTGCATGCGATTTATTCATTCTTTGTTTTTACTTCAAGGGCATTTTAATTCTCTCAATCTGAAGCCAAGCTCCCCAAAACATTCCGCTCACACAATTCTGGCTAACTATCTGGCTTGTTACAGCTGGCTGCTTCCCCCCTTACTGGAACTGACTGCGTTTCACATGTGCTTAACAAATCCCATACACAATGACTCACCAGATAAAC
The DNA here is from genome assembly GCA_038496675.1 of Rachycentron canadum. Lineage (NCBI taxonomy): Eukaryota > Metazoa > Chordata > Actinopteri > Carangiformes > Rachycentridae > Rachycentron > Rachycentron canadum. The sequence continues at coordinate 19,398,225 of CM076661.1, forward strand.
AAAGTTCCAGTAGACTGCCAGGATATCCGACGGAAAGTCGGGAAGAACGGGGATATGGAGACGTGCGTAAATTACGCACACAGGCAGGCAATGCGTCTGTTTGTGGACTCCAGAGACATGAAGTAATACTGATGTGACACCGGTGATCATACTGGTGATTATTATTAAGAAAGACATATTCACCCATACCTGTAGACTCAAGATAATCATTCAATTATCCGTTGGGGTTATGTGAGGATTTGAAAAGGAGTGCCAGCAGTGGAGAGGAGACCACTCTGTATCACAGTATGTCCTCACAGCTGAATACAAATACACCACAAATATGTTTTTGGAGGTAAAGGTTGATTCCAACAATAAAATAATTCAATTTTACACTTATGAAAGTCTGTATTTTAAGATATTTCCTTGTGGAATAATTCACCTTCTAAACAAAGGACATCTTAGGGCAAAAGTCCCCCCCCCCCCTCTCCCTTGCCCTTCAGTCCAGTCCAGACATGTGTAACAACTCCCCAGTTCAGTTATTGGCTCATTGTAGTGAAGCGAGATACACTGGACACCTTGGGCTTTCCCACATGATTCACAGCATGTGTCACTGTTCTCCTCTACGGCCTACATGCGCAGCATTTTGCCTATGTAGACTGAATCATTACTATATGCTTGAAATGTTCAAAAAGTGTGAATTTAATAAAGGTGGGTGGTGGTGTGTGAGTCTCAGGGATTGTGGCTCATACAGAAAAGAGAGATTTCTATAGTTAAGTTGTTGTCAAGTTGCAGTTATTGACACTGCACCAGCACACCGGCTTCCTCTCCTTCATTCTCTCTCATCACTTTTCTCCTGTTCCTTGTCTTTCCAGAAGTACAGGGTCGACATGCCCGGCTCTAACAGTGCCTTCATACCCACCATTAATGCAATCACAACCAGCCAAGACCTACAGTGGATGGTGCAGCCCACCGTCATCACCTCCATGTCCAACCCTTACTCCCGCTCCCACCCGTACAGCCATCACCTGGCCAATGGGCCGGCGCTGCTGGGGCACAACACACTGGCTCGGCCCGGGGTCATCCGCTCCATTGGGGACGCCAGAGGCCGACGCAAGAGGGATGAACAGGTGAGGGACCGGGGATAACACACTGCAAAAAGACTTTTATGTGAATTTGTTGCTTCAGAAGGTCTGCTGAGGTCTGCTTGCCTTGAAAGCAAAGTGAAGCACCTGATTACCATCATTGAGTAAACATGTTTATCATTGAGGATATTTTTTTCATGTCCGTTTGTGTCATTGTTATTCTGCTCACAGTCAGACAGCATTATCATTCAGCTCTGGTTTATATTCTTCCCCTTTACTTTATTTTGATTGTGTGTGCCTTATTTTACCTGCCGTGCTTCTTTTTTTGCTTGCCCTCAGCTCACCCCGGAGGAAGAGGAAAAGAGAAGGGTGAGGCGTGAGAGGAATAAGTTAGCCGCCGCCAAATGCCGCAACCGCAGACGCGAGCTCACCGAGATGCTGCAAGGGGTGAGTAGAAATCTGAAAACTGGAGACACCAGAGCAGATCAGCCGTGATCATAGAAAACAACCACAAGTCAGTGTAAGTGCTAGAGCATCTTGTTCCTCTTATGTGGCAAATAGCTCTAGCTAATAAACCCCTAGCTTCCTGTTTTTTTTTGTCATGCTTATTGTCAGTGTAAAAAAATCACAAAATGTCCAAAAAAGAAAAGAAGTGATTTTAACACACAGTATACACAGTACACCAGGAGGTGGTGCTGGGGGGGGGGGGCTCACATTTGTTCAAAAGTCTGGCAGGAGTCCTGATTCCAAGACTTTCGATGAGTGATTGAACTCCACACCTAAATTTACAACCTCACATTACTGGTTTGACTCTGGCTGTGTCTCTGAGTGCAAGGTCTGAGTGTAAAGATGACAGGCGATGAAAAGCTTTTTGTCTCGGGCAGCAGTAGACAGAGGTAGGGCTGTCTCGCGGCCCTGCCTGGCAGACAGTAACGGCATCTAAATGGACTAATTAGCCGAATTACAGTGAGGTTGAGCTTGTCAGGCCTTAAAAACCCCCAGGAATGGAATTTGCTGTAGGCAGCTGTCTCCATGAATGCAGGACATTTTCTAAAAGGGGCAAATTGCTTGTCTCACAATCCCACATAGAGACATGCTGCTTGCACACACACACACACACACTCACACACTCACACACACACACACACACACACACACACACACACACACACACACACATATACAAACACGCAAGCCAATGAGTCCAGGGGAAAAAAAGGCCCTTCCTTCTTCACATGCCTGTTTTTTAAAATTCCAAATTAGGAATTGTCGCTTTCCAGAGAAGGAGCAATATTCCTACAATAGTTCCTCTTTGATTTTACTGATACCATTCATATTAAGTGCCTCACTGGGCACCTCCTCTCTTGGCACTTTGTGCACAACTTCCTCATACCTTTACCCATGAGTCAAAGTTCTCAGACAGCAAGTCAGCTTATCATTATCTGCCTGATGTCTATGGCTGACAAACAGCTTTTTATAGTCCTTTATGTGACATATTAATGACACAGTGGAGATGCATATCCTATGTCGCTGAGACACAAACAATGCACAGACATTATGTGAAGCTCAAATTCAAGCGTAAAGCATTGAGAATGCACATCGTAAGTCGAAATGGCCCGTGACAAATTCTTGATTTAATGTGCGGCTTGTGCTGCTTTCTGTGTTTAAGGAACCAGAGCAAACAAACAGTGCCCTCTTTTGGTGCTTTGGAGGAACACACACTCAAAAGAAACTGCTTTCATCAAGTCTTATAAAGCCTTGATTTGGCTTAAGATCATTTTTTATAGCTATGCATTTTGCCAATGAATATCCATGAAAGCATTGCAGTAATTTTTTTCATTAACTGAAAAATAAGGCGCTCAGGTCGTCTTGCATGTCAACTCTCTCGTTCACGGCCATCTCTCTTGTGTGTCTGTTAAACAAAGGCAAAAAAATATGCTAAACAGAAACAAACATGCTCTTACTGAAGCTCAAGTGGTCACCTTTATTTCTTGTTTCTCTGTCAACAGGAGACTGAGAAGCTGGAGGAGGAGAAAGCAGACCTGCAGAAGGAGATCGAGAGCCTGCAGAAGGAGAAAGACAAGCTGGAGTTCATGCTGGTGGCCCACAATCCTGTGTGCAAGCTGCCCATTGAGGACCGCCACCAGTCATCAGGGCACCAGCAGCACCCACAGCACCAGCAGTGTACCCCACTCCCCCTGACCATGCGCCCCAACATGGGCACCCGGGCTCAGATGAACCAGGTGGTGGTGAAGCAAGAGCCAGAGGACGACGAGGAGGACGTGGGCAAGCCTCAGCGCTCCGTCATCAAGCCCATCTGCCTGGGTGGCGGGGGTGTCAGCGGTGGGATATACTGCACAGATGGAGACAGCCTGAACACGCCGGTGGTGGCAGCATCCACTCCGGCCGCCACGCCCAACGCCCCAAGCCTCATATTTACCTACCCGAGCATTCTGGAGCCAGAGAGCCCCTCGCCCTCCTCTGAGTCCTGTTCCAAGGCCCACCGGCGCAGCAGCAGCAGCGGTGACCAGTCCTCAGACTCCCTCAACTCACCCACCCTCCTGGCCCTCTGAGCGAGGGCTCAGCTCGGCGCGGCTGAGAAACAAACACTGTGGCTGAAGGCAAGCACGAAGATCGACTGCGCGCCCCCCTCCAGTGTCTTTTAAAGACCCAAGAGCACATTCAAAAGTCCAGACCAAGCTGACCATGTGAGCCGTTTCCCCCTCCACAGGGAGACCCACAAGGGCTACGCTGCGTGTTTCTTCTTGTTCTGCTTCAGTGTAAAATTTTTAATTTGTAAAAGTGTGTGCACCAATCCTAAAACGTGTCACCCCTTCACCATTTCAACTCAAGTGTCAATTTGTTTACTGGGCAGACGGTTGTGAAAAAAGACATGCCTAAACGTGGCAATTGAGTTGATGTGACTAAAACTAGAGAGCGTGTTCTTAATATATTTTTCTGAATCTGTTTGAAAAGCCATGCTGACACTTGCACTCCGCCAAGACGAATCAATAAATCACTCCACGAGGTCAGCATTTTACTGGAATTTCTGAGGAGAGAAAGAGACAATGAGCAAAGACTTCCTCTCGTCTTTTTTCCACTTAGATTGTCCTTTCATAACTTGGATCTTGATTCAGGAATTGCTACCAAGAGTGTGTACACATTTCTGATGTTATTCCCATCTCTTTAATTGTATTTATGGACTGTGCTGATTAAATTTTACAAAGTGTTTTGTTGAGATATCGTCCTCTCCTTAATCTGCCTGTAGAAAAGCAAAATCGTCACCCTCAGGGTGACCTAAGCACTCCTCAGTGTTGCAAATGATACGAGCCAACTTTCAATCAATGACTAGTTCCTCAGTACTCTATACCTTCTATTTTGCCATAGTGGCTTGACTTTACAGTAGTATTGGTGTGCTTTTCCTCAGTGATTCTGTACCTGAACTTTACAACCTGTTTATGAAAAAGTGTATGTGATTTACATTGATGTTGGGGATATCTCTCTGGTGTGGTAGAACCCCATCTTGAGGAGTGTTGCAAGTCTGCAGGCTGTTGAATGGTCTAGCCAGAGTGCTGCAGAGTTGGTACTATACGTTTAGGGACGATAGACTTCATCACTTCATTGTGTCACATTGAGAAAGGTTTATCTTTTTGCTCAGACTTAAAGGTTTGAACGAAACCCTCCTTTACTGGATTCTGCACTTCTCTGTTTCGTACATTTTCTAAATAAAGGTCTTATCTTTTTCAACACTGCCTCTCAGGGCAGGTCAGGTTTCAAAAAGCCAAAAAGGTTTGTATGACACATGTAATCCTGTAATTCGTCCGTCTTTGTCTAAAAGGAGGGATTTTGCTCAAATTTGAAAAAAAAAAAAAAAAAAAAAGCCACTGTGGTCTAGACTGTCGCCAGCTGCCAATGATGTCAACCCTGTTTATACTGTGTTTGTAAATCTGTCACTTTTAGTAAAGAAATGATGTTTAAATTCAACTCAGATGATTTATGGGTGTATGAATATATGCCAACATGGAGGTACTCAGTAGAAACTTATTGGAAGCCTTGTAGACTTTAAACAAGGGCCAGACACAGTTCACTTTTTGATTATAAGGAAGGGATAAGAGGACTCTCTCTACAGCTGGCCTGGGATGAAAGAGGGGACACCTTGAGAAGATGTAATATTTCAGAAGTTTTATGAAGCACTTCTTTTTTTTTTTTTTTTTTTTACATGTGTGTATCTTAAAGGGATGAGGGATTTCAATGCCATGCACTGAGAAGGACACAACAGTAATATTTGGGACTTTTTTTTGTTTACTTCAAAACATTCCTAATGAATATAATGTCAGGGGTGGAAGGGGGTGTCGTCTTTGTTTGAACCCTTTTTGTTATCAGAGGAGTAAAAGCTGTGGTTGGAGGACTTTTGTTGCGCTGGATGCAGAAAAACAGACTTTGAAATTCAATACAAGCTGCTGCTACTTGTTTGGAAAAAATCATGTGGGCTGTTTATATTTCACTGATGTTGGGTTTAACATCGCTGGCTGTAATATCATGTGAGGGTCTCTTTGATCCTGTTTGACAACATAAAGAGGTGAAATGATAACCAAAAACATTACTGTGGGCAAGTCTGATACGTCTGTATGTTGAGATATTCTGAAGCCCCTCGACACACATAGGAAAGCCATTGACTGTAGATCTTCTACTGTACATGTCATCTACTGTCTGTCGCCTGTTTTCAACTAACTATTACTTCTTTTCCAAATGCTTTAACTGTTAAAAATGACTCAAAATTAATAAAAACAGCAATATGTATAGCAGTGTTTGTTAATTTAAATGAATAATAATAAAAAATCATTTTCAACTTGGAATTGTCCTTTTTTCATTCATGGGAATGCACTTACACAAATGCACTTAACTGACAAAGGTCTATTATTCAAAATATCATCAGCCTCTTTATGAATAATTTTTCATCATTCCAGAGTAAGAAAGACAATTTGACACTGTTTTTGATTGGTGGGATTCAAAGAATGGAAAATGACATACAACATAATCCAGAAGAATTTATATGTTCAATGGAGGCTGACTGTTTTAAATCATTCCCAGAGAAATGATGGGTTTGTGTGCAAGTAATATAAAGTATTGTCCGATATGTCAAAAAAAACATCAAACAAATCAGTTCTCCAGAATGGAAGGAATTGATTTTTTGGTAATGCTGATATTAAATAACCAGAGGACAATACCCTTCAATGTACAGTAAATTCAGTATTTAAAATCACAGGTTACACTGATGTTTTATTCCTTTGGCCTAAATGCATTTACTATTCAAATATTCCAGCAGTTAATTGGCATTACGAAAGCTGAAAATGAAATTACATTGCCAAACTTCATTCACAAATAATTGTGTAGTTTTTCTGAGCAGATATGGATCTTTCAAAATATTTGCACTGAACTTTTATCAAGAAGACATTATGGTATCTCTACACTGTATCTTGTCTTTTGACAAGACGCATCTTATAACATACATTTTAATACAACTTCCTGGTGCTTTCATCATGAATGACTTGTCCTTAGCTACAAAGTTCAAGTGGAGAAAATTTTAGCATTACATCAGTGTAGTTTCATTGTTTTACTTTTAAAATGTACATCAGAAGTATTTAGGACCAATATTACTATGTCTGCTTCTGCTGTGAACGGCTGTGCTTTCAAATCATGTGTATTTCCTGCCCTCACGTGGCCACAGAAAGAATTACAACAGCAGACATTTAAAAATACCAAGGTAGGATAAAACTTTTACATTTGATAGAAGTAATGCCCAATTGAGATGTTAACACCACTGCTTGGTTCAATGTATTATTATTATTGTTGTTATTATTATTATTATTGTTGGGAGAACAGATGTTGACTTTGTAATTTTTTTCCTGAACCTTCTCACCGGAAGTGCAAGTAAAAGCTTGACCCGTTCAAGCGGAGACCAACAATTTTCCCTCCAATGTCCTGCACGCTGTCTTGACTTTCTTTAAGTTTTATAACTATTCTCTAATACTGTATAATACACGTATGGACGTTTGTCCGCTTAAAGCTGTGGCCACGTGTGAACGCGGTTACAAGGCGATGACACCGGAAGTACCGACCTGCTGCACCGGAGTTTCTTCATCGTCTGACTTCCGCCGCCCTCTGTCGCTGCAACGAGCAACTACAACCACCGGTCAAAACGTGTGTGAGGGAGTTTTATCCCTTAGTTGTCTGCAGCAAGTACTCGCTCCACTATCAAGTCAGACACAAACACATCACAGTACTACTTCCGCTTTAAGAATTCAAAACAAAAGTTAAATGATCAAGAGCTGTCGTTTCAAAGGATGACCACCGGGGGCCAGTGTTATCAAACGCTTCATCAATTTTCATGACACAACATTTTCATAGACGTTTCTTTTCTTTTCTTTTTTCTTTTTTTTTTTTTTATTTGATCAAATGAAATGCACAGTAATTCGACTATAACTACATCCCCTAAAACCACAAATGCAATGTCATAAGTACAACAGGCACATATGAAAAGGTTAAAAAAAATGATAGAGAAATTATAATGAAAAAACAATGAATAAAATACAGAAAAAAGCACAGGGCTACCACATACAGAGATACCTTGTGACCATATTGGGCCGGGCAATGTAAAGAAACAGGGGGGGTGGAGTATTTTCTGGATAAAAGGCACCATAACTTGACATCACCCATCTGATTTCAGTGGGTCGGTTTTATTCTCAAGGGTTTATGTTCCATGTGGAGTTAAAATAAAACTTTGGCTCCGGTTAGAATTGTTATAGTGAAGGCTAGATCGCTGTATCCAATAGGATGAATTCATTGTCATAAAGACTTGCTCAAAATCAATTTACTATAGTTGCATTCACTTGATTTGACTGCTATTTATAATACAATTACTCTTACTAATAAAATATTATGTTGTCAACAAAATACTATTCTTACTTTTCCCTGCACCATCTGAGATATTGTTGCCAGCTTCTTTAAAAATGTAGATTTTACATAGAAAACATATGGGGCCTTTCTGTGTGGAGTTAGCATGTTCTTCCTATGTGTGAGTTCACACAGTCCAAAGACACACAGTTTAGGTTAATTTGTCATTCTACATTACCAGTAGATATGAATGTGGGCGTGAATATTTGATTTTTTCATTGATTTTTTTTTTATTTTTTATTGGCCTTTCTAACATAGTTATGTGGAAATAAGTAACAAAAGAACAACATCAGCAACAAAAATGAATAAGGTCAGACATACACATAACATGTCCCAGTTAGCCCCAAGGCCCTTATCAAAGTCTTTTAACAGACAAACTGCTCATTCCACATTCAGTAAGTCCAGGTATTTCTCCAGTCACACATCCCTACCGAGGCAGCTCAGTTTACACCCCTTCCACTTTAAAAGGATTAGTCTTTTAATAGATAAACAGCCCAGTGTCCAGAGTTGGTCAACAGTTACTCCAACACCACTGCAAACGTGCCGTGGGACACACAGGAAATTTAACTTTGAAAAACTCATCAGGGACATAAGGGATATTACTTCTACCCGGAGTGTTTTAAGCGTTGGACACTTCAGAGCTGGTGAAGTAAGGAACCTTGATTGCCACAACTGTGCCAGACTAATTTTTTGTGTTTGTTCTCCATCTTGGATAATCTAACAGGTGTAATATTCGCTCTGGGCATCAACGCTCCCAAGCTTGATTTATTTTTTATTTTTCTGTTCAGTAATTGATCTTTTCTTGCTGAAATGCACTCTGGGAATTATAGTGCTCACCTATACTTTGCCACTTTACTAAGAATCATATTTTCTAAAAACACCAACTGCCACACACAAGACACTACGTGTTGCTTAAATGCCACACACTAAAATAGGGCAGAACAAAAAACAGAACATCCCAAATAAAACAAACAAAACATTTAATTAACTTTCTTTCTGGTACATGTTCTATCCACCCGGTCCCAACAAAAGAATTTGTGGTGTCTCAAGAATTTCCAGTTCATAACAAAGACAACTACCGCACCATGCCCGCCAAAGAGTTGTACCAGCTTTCCCATAAGGCCATTCGTCACAGACAAGAACATCCAGTCTTTCCTCAAAATGAGCAGCCTGTGTTGTTTGTGGAAACACATTGTTGAGTTGATTATGCTGGGTCATAATTCTGGGTTGTAAAACACAAAATGTGGTTATTATTCGTACACCTGGTTGGGTTATTCACGCACCAGGTGGTTGGTTCATTTTCTTCCTCCTCTAGTATCTAACTGGAATGATCTGGATTCATCGACCAGGATTTTTATATATTAATATCAATACTACCCATATTTTTAATTCAATTTTGTTATAGTAACAGTGGGATCTTGAACTCATTATAGTGTAAATATACAATTTGGCATCATGAGTATTAGCATAAAATTTTGATTTATTTTATTGACGTTCATAAACTAGCCAACTAGTTAGTGATTTATTCATAAGCACGAGCTAGCTAACTTTAAAGTTGCTTTAACTTGCGATCCCCGCGTTACTTCAGGAGCCTTTTTAATCTTACAGTTTAATGTGTGGTGTCCTGGCTTTAATCTTTGTCAGTCGGACTTTGACTGTCTTGTCATTTATAAAGTAAATTTAGCTAGCTAATGCTACATACTATTGCAGTCAGTGTCATCTTGTAACTTTAAGCTTACACACTGGTTAATGTTCATATCTGCTGATGGTCAGATTTTAGGAAGAAATTTAGGAGGGAGGGTTAAATTCACCTAAACATCAAATAGAGTTGGTTTGAATTAAAAGATGACACACACAACACTAAGTGACTAATGTCTCATTAATGGATGGGGACCAGCGTTGTAGATTATTTACAATATGCAGGAACCCATCCACCATTCCCACACTTTTTGTGCCTAAAGGATGAATGAATAACATGCTACCTTCACTGTATTTGCAGGCAATGCCATGGAAATGGGCTGTTCACCTATGCTTCAAAGCACTCACTTAGAAGCATTTTCCATGTTCTGATGCTATTCTTTCCTTATGGTACCGATTCAAGTCAATTTTTTTCCATTGATTCTTTGCCTTTGTAGTTCCCTCAGGTTACTCTGACTTCCTCCCACAGTCCAAAGACATGTACATTAGGTTATATTGGTGATTCCAAAGTGCCTGTAGTTGTGTATGGGAGCATAAATGGTTGTATGTGTCTATATATAGATCCTGTGATGGACTGGTAACCTGTAAAGGGTGTATCCTGGCCCTGTGTCAGCTGGTATTGGCTCCAACCCCCTTGCGAACCTGTAAGGATAATGGATGGATGGAAGGTCAAAAGCAGTCAATTTGACCCCAACAAGTGTAGCAGCAGCATCATACTGACATGTATGTCTGTTTAAAATGTCAGAAGAATCTGAAATGATCATATTTGTGGATCAGATATCAGTAGCTGAAACCCTAGCATGGACACATTTCTTGAAATCAGACCCTTTCTGGATCTTTATGAGTGTTTGAGCTGAGTCAGGAGGTTGGCACAAAGACACAGTGTATTTTAACTGTTACAAATGAATTTGCTTGGTTTCTTCAGTTGTGACAACCAAGAGCACGTTATAGACTTGTCTTTAGTGTTTTAAGTTACTACATTACTATGACACATTCAAATTCAAACCAAGCAGAGAGCTGAACACATGCAGCAGCTGTGGTAACTTGTTCGCACTGATTTCCCTGTTGTCTCTCTTTCCTGTCGCTCTCATGTGCTCATGGATGAAATTGATTTCCGCTGTGAGATCTGATTACAGCTCACAGTGAGTTTAAGACTCAGATACATAGATGTGACCTTGGTCCCTTTCTTTTTAAGTGATATTTCAAACAGAGAGAGTCCAGGCTTTTTTTGTAACTGCATTTGAAGAGAACAATATGTTCACTGTGAGTGAATGTGCATGTGCTGAGTTTGCAGAGCAGCTGATAAACCCACAAGGGTAATTGAGGGGAAATTGATTTTAGTCTTTTGAATGCTGCTGTGAAACTAACAAAGCAGTAAAAGCGTAAAAACATGCCATGTGTTGTCCTACTTTTAGGAATGAAAACCCCCTGAAGTGTTTTCAGTTCATTCAGTTAAATGTTCTCAGTGGTTCTATAACTTATAATCAGCTGTTTTGAGTATTTGCATGTGTGCGACACCTACTTTGTTAACTGTAGAATTTGATTTGAGATGTTTAAACAGCAATTCACATTTGTCTCAGCAGACTGATCAGTAAAATCTTCCATTTTCTGTGTTGAGGTGCAGTGGAGGGACTATAAAAAAAAGGATTTCATACTAAAAAGACTGTGCTAATTAAAAACAAAAAGACTGACAAAGATCTGTAGTGTTGTGTTTTGTTTTTTTTAAACCTGAAGAAACCATATCTGGAGGAGAAGGTGGAGCTGAGGAGGAGTGAGGGGTGGATCTGACCTGCTCTGTCCTCTATCCTGATTGTGTGGTACAGTCTGTCAATCACACTGTAGCCACGCCCCAATTCATCTCCTGCTTTATGGTCTATTTTCCTCTAAATAGGACCATAATTTAAAAAATGAACACCATGTTGTATTGAAGACTTGAAACTAGAGACTGAGACCATAAAATCATCAGGAAAATGTTTACTGAGAAGATAAATCAAACGAGAAGTAGATATACAATACAATCTGAATTATTTATGCAACCAGTGAAGTCCCCCATGATTGTCATTAGATTGAATGAAGGTTTAAGACACTTAAGTATTGGCTTCACTTTTCAGTCCAGGAGTCTCCATCCACTTTTAAACAGTCTATGTGGGGAAAAGCATGAAATTTGCATTTTCAAGCCTATTTTACTGTAAAGACTATAAAGTCTTTCATTACATATATACACATATCCGTAACCCTTAGCATGTTGTCAAAACATACAAAGGGTCTTTAACAGACAGGTCTGAAGTGACTGCAGAGAGATTAAGATTAAGAGAGTAATGACTGAGGAAATAGGGTGAATAAAAGTGTGCATCGCTGTGTACTAAATGATATCACAGAGTACATTAAGAGTGATTCAGCTCAACACACCCAATGGTATAGTCATGTTTTTGCAAGTAAGGTAATTCTAACAGTATATGTTAACATCCTGACAATATCATCAGTGTTATTGTAGCCAGTGGCTTTTACTTTTACATTTAATGATCAGAGTGGTCCAACAGTGCAGATACAATCTTTTTGTTCCTGTGTAGAAACCACCTGGCTGTCCTTCAGCACTGAGATGACCACAGATATTGCTGACGGCGATTTTCACTTATAAAGACAAAAGCAATGAACTAAATCAGAGTGCTGTAGTGTGTGACTTTGAGCAGAAAAGAAGTAAAGGTGACCATACCCCTGGGTGCTGATGCAGACATTTATTTGAGGGCTGAAGCCACGAGCTACTTAGCAATTCCCCGACAGCTGATGGCTGCAAAATACTATAAATGTTGTGATAAGCAGCTGCCAGTAAGACTAATCTACAGAAAGCACAGCTCACCGTCTCAGCACAGTATTATAGAGGCTGTGGGTTATATTAACATCAGCTGAGTTGTTGCAGTCGACAGTTTTGGTGTGATGTAGAGGGCAGCTTGGATATTTGGTCTGTTTTCACTGATCGGCACGTTCCTGCCTGTGCAGGAGATAACAGATAAACACACAGATACTGTTGATGAAGGTGACTGCTGCAAGAGCAAGAGCATTAAACCTCTGCATGACTGAATGTTGAGCCATAAAGAGATTCAGCAGAGGTGTGAAGTCTAACCTGTTAACAGCCGTGTCATAGACGTAAATCCTGCTAATGATAATTAAGAAGGCACAGACACAGTAACTTTGTTGTCAGATTTATTTTTCTCTGGTTAAAGACTAACAATCCTCATCTCTGAAGGAACTGGGAGTTCATCACCCTTTGGGAGTTTCTGATTGACTTTAACTGTTGTTGACACAAGCACATTGATTAAGAACTCATTACAATGATGAGCCAGCAAACAGCAAGAGGCCTCTCATTGGACTGAGCAATTAAAAGCCTTTTGAAACAAAATACAACAGAGACATGACATGAGTCATGGATCAATAGCAGATGAGCGTGTTAGGAAAGACAAAGGACATTCATAAGTACAGAACACTGCGTCATGGCTCAGAGATTTTAAACACTTGTGCTATAAATGCAGGAATGAATGTGATCAACTGTTTTACTGGCAAACGCACAATGAAGCCAAAAGATTCATCAGCTCATTGATGAATCAATTGACAAGAAATATCTTGGTAAATGAATTTTAGTGTCCTTCTTATGATCCTGTGAAAGTTATAGAAGAAGTTGAATTTGTCAGCAAAAGAGGACAATCAGTGAAGTCTGCAGTTTTGGTGCTACAACCTTATTTTAGATAACCATTTCTGTCAGCTGGCTTTCCTGAGTCAGGTGACATACCCTACCACAACCTTTCTCAATGTGTGGTCCGTGGACCACCTGGGGTCGCTTCTGGATCACTGGTTAACTAGTTAAAATATCATATTTAATGTAATGTTTCTCAAACCGACCACAGAGCTACTGAGCAGTGTCAGGCTACGTTTTCAATATTAAATCAACTCATATTCTATGTAAATTCAAACATTATGGTTTAATTGTTGTACAGTGTTGTTGTTCTTCAGTGTAACCGACTGTTTTATCTCCTCATGTGGCTTCATCGGTCGATGATTAGCTGACAGAGAGGAAATGTGAATGAAGCTAACAGTTAGCTAACAGTTAGCTGACAGTTAGCTAACAGTTAGCTGACAGTTAGCTAACAGTTAGCTGACAGTTAACTAACATAAAGTGCACTCCCCATTATTTTGAGACCCCAGTTTGATTCCCAGTCGGCTGGACTCTTTGTGGCTCTGTTTTTATCTCAGTTCCTGTTTTGTCACTCACCTATCCAGTAAAGACATCAAAGTGCAAACAAAACAAAACAAAACATTTTTACAACTGTTTTCCATGCAAGCTCACCACAGTGCTAATGAAGCAGTAGCCCTGTTGGTTTTGGGGATGTTTGGTCAGTCAGGTGGTTCTTCGCAAATTAGAAAATTCGCTGGTTGTAAATGCTTTACTAAGCTGGACATCTTTGGTATTTGGACGGTTGGTTCGACATAAAATATGGAGACACTAACTTGGTTTTAGACATTTTTGACCATTTTCAGACATTCAGATGTGATTAACTGAAGAGAATAAAACTTGCTTTTCTCTTTGAAAATGGTGAACCAAACTCTATCCTGATTTTAACTGCTATCTGACATGCATGTGTCTGCTAATACACCTACTCCTGAGTTGTAAGCGATGATGAGTTACTAATTCACAATATTGCATCCTGTGGAGCACTTGAGAAGGTTCAGTTATACCTTTGTCTGAGGTCTATGTGCTTTTGCCTCTGGTAGAACTTGGAGAACTTGTTGAAGATGTTAGTAATGGGCAGAGCTACGATAAGCAGTCCACAGATGATGCACAGGGTTCCTATAAGTTTCCCGGCAAACGTGACGGGGAAGGTGTCCCCGTAGCCCACTGTAGTCATGCTAATGGTTGCCCACCACCAGCCAATGGGGATTGTTTGCAGCTCTGACTCTTGAGACTCTTTCTCCACAAAGTAAATGAGGGTAGAGAACATGGAAATGCCCACAGACAAGAAAAGCACCAACATCCCAACTTCACGGGAGCTGTGTTGCAGTGTGGCACCGAGAGAGCGAAGGCCGGCCGAATGGCGAACCAGCTTTAGGATGCGAAACACTCGCATCAGCCTCAAGATCTGCACCACCTTGCCAACGTTCTCCAGGTCTGTGCTCTCACCTTCATCCATCATGTTACAGACTATAGTGATGTAGAAGGGAATAACAGACATTAAGTCAATAATATTGAGAGGGCTGCACAAGAACCTCCTTGCTGATGGTGCAACAGCCAAACGGAGAACGAACTCTGCAGAGAAGAAGAGCACGCAGAGGTTCTCAAAGAAGGCTAGCACTGGGTCCTCGATCTCCTTTTCATTGGCATCCACCTGATGGAAGTCCGGCATGCTGTGAACACACATGGCTACAATGGAGACAATAACCACACTTAGGGAGGCTACAGCCATCACCTTGGCTGAAGTGGAGTAACCTGGATTCTCAAGTCGAATCCAAACATTCCTGCGGACATCTGCACACCAGGAGCCTTCAAACATTTCTATGTTGTCCTCTGAGGTTGAATACTCATCAATGGACGAGTCTGAGCTGTTTGGCTGCAGGTCATCGCTCCTCTGATCCCAGCACTTATCCTCAGCGAGCTCCTTCAGCTCATAGAATTTGTCGCTGCAGCAGAAGTCAAGGTGACGCTCCTTGATTCCCCAATACTCGATCTCCTGACAAAACGAAACCACACACAGCCCATCCACCAGGTGCATTTTACCTGTGAGGTAGAAGTTGAGAACGTAACAGAAGAAACGAGGATTGCGATCGAAGTAGTACTCCATCTCAGAGGGACTGAAGTCGTCACAGAGCTCCAGGATCGCCTCTGTGGAGCTGCAACACAGAAGACGCCCGAGGCGTGTCTGTGGGAACCGCTTCACAACGGTGTGCTCCATCCGCTGTTTGAATCCGCCAACGTTAATGTTGATGAAGCAGTCATCAGAGCTGTGCTGATGAAAGACCTGGCCGTACACCATGGTGCAGCAGCTGCTGGATGCTCTTCACTGACCCCCCGCTGAAAATCTCAGAGGCGCTGTTGCCTGCACAGAAACACTGAAATTAGTGCACCTCACTCTTTCTTGTTTGTCATTGGAGCATATTGAGGAGCATTACATCAGAGCCGGCCAGTATCAAGTAGCATCTGGGTTTCTGTGACACGCTGTAATGGGATGGTTAAATGACAGAATCATTACCTGGGTGTTTTTCTTTTGATTTACAAGACAAGAGGTTTCCTTCAGATGTTACAAAATACAGTTAGGGACACCTCCATGGCTCAGCTGGTTGAGCACATACCAGTAAGCTTTAGTCCCACCCGCAGTGGCCTGGGTTCAAGCTCGACCCATGGCCCCTTGCTACATGCCATCTCCCCTCTCTCTCACTGCAGCTACAATAAAGGAACAACAACCTTGAAAAATTCAAGTCAGCAAAAAAAAAAACATATATAACAAAGTACAGTTACAGTTTCTATCAGTGTGGAAAGATACACGCGCTACACACCACAGCAGCTCTCTGCAGCAGTGGTTCTTTAACTTTTCCACAGAAGTTAGAGCAACATTTTTCCTTTCATATTTTCACATTTTATTACAGTGCTTGAACCCCATGAACAAAAATATTTATGCAGTCCCTCTTGTTTGTCATGAATAAAACGATAGTGAAAAAAAGTGGGTGGACCCACGGGGGCTCCTCAAGGACCCTTGGAGGTCCCTGGATCCCACTTTAAGAAGCGCTGCTCTGCATATATCTGTATATATATATATATGGATGTATTTGTTTTTAATGGATGAATTTTATTAAACCTTTTAAGATTAGTTAGATATTAACCAGATATTTTCTGAAAAACACCAGGAAGGAATTTAAGTCTTAATTCAACATCTGGCTCAGTAAGTGGTTCAGGTCATAAAACTAGCAGAGCTAAGAGAGTTTTACTAGTCAGTGAGTGTCTCTGTGTATTTTCAGGTCAGTATTGGTCAAACAGTGGTGTGGAGCAGTCATCAATACCCGCTGCTGTCTGTCCTGCTGCGGCTCTGAGCCCAGCACCACCGCCTCACTTGGATTGTGTTACACTGTAATTTACAGTTTCAAATTGCAGCGGATGTCGAGCCAAGGTCAGATTTGACGCGTTTCTACAGCCGCAAAAGTTGTTAGAGGCTCCACAAAAAGAAATCGATGGGCAGACGCGAGGGGCGAACAGACAGCCCAGACTTTAGCGCTGCTAAAAACAAACAAACTCTCTGAAACTGCGGGTGAACAAATGCTCGATCGCTTCCCCGGGTTGGACGCGGCGGCTGCAGCTCACCTGGCCATGCGTCGGTCCGCAGACGTGTCCCGTCCCTGCTGTGCTCCGCTCCGTCCGGAGCGCGCGGCGGTGCGGTGTGTGAGTGCGGCGCGGCGCGGCGCGGCGCGGCGCGGGGCGGGAGGACAGCTGCTCACCCGCCGGTGTGTCGCCGCCTCACCCCCCGCTGACAGGCGGAGCTGCTTCTACACTGATGTGTAATGGCGTTATCACTGTAAATATTTCATGATTATTTAGGCTAAGTGCTCACATTGTTCTTTGAAGCCCAGTTGTGTTTCTCATTTATTTAACTCACCGTGGAGGCGTAAAGATTAAACTTCGGGAAATGAGTTGCATGAATCATCGCGATGCAGCAGATGGGATATAAAGGATAAAAATAACCAAATAACCAATATGTTGCAAAGGAAATAAAACAGATCAAACATGGCAGCGAGTTTCTAGTGAAGGAAACCAAGCTTTACATGTTGGATGATCTGACAGCAGCAGAGGAATGAATGAATGACATTTACATTCACTCCTGACCTTACAATGTGTTATGTACTGCGACTGTTAAATAAGTGCAGGGATCATAGAAGAAACAAACAAGAAGAAGGTGCAACAAAGGGGCCACATTATACCTGTGGGGGAGGGGGGCAGTCATACAAAGTTCACCTTTTAAGGTGAATGAGTCAGAAGAATCCCAGTGTTACTTAAAACATGACGAGACACTGCGACTCTTCAGATCTCAACTAAAAACCATCCAGACAGGTGGAGTCTTTACTATGATGAACCTTAGCTGTGTGACCACTGGGACTTCAACAGCAGATGGCAGAAGAAGACTGTCAGAGACAGCTCAGCATGCCGGGAGTCAGCCCAGACCTCAGCGGTGGAGCTACTAGGATATGGTTTTGCACTTACTTCATCAATGTGATTTTATGCAACCATTAGTATTGTGTGAATTATTTACCATGTAAACACTGTCCATGGTCAAGTTATTTACAACTGCATTCAGGCAAATGTAAAAGTCCATTAATGTGCTCACTGGTTAATTCTATCTCACTGTTTCACGGACCAAGATTTAAAGCCACAGTCAAAGCAGTGTTTTCCATTGATCCGTGTGTTTATTGTCCACCAAACTGGCCTCTGGAGAGCACGGGGCACAGAGGTTTTTCATCTGAAGAGCTCCTTCAGTGGTCTGCACAGACACCTGATTCGTGGAGGGTGGTGTGAGATTTCCAGTTTCAGAAGGATTTCGAATGGACTTGTCAGTAAAAAATGGGTTACAAAATATTTCCAGGAAAAATACATTTTTACACATAATCATTGTATGTGGATTGAATACAAAACTAGCCGATAAATCCATTATATTAATTCAAGTATTTTACGACATTTATGGTAAAAGAAAAACACTGAACAGTTAATAAAGAGCGATAAGTTGAAGCTCATTGAATATATATTTTTCTGTTTTGACTGCTGACACTATCAGTTTAGATGATGTTCAAACTTTAATAGCTGCCTATTAGAATAAAGAATCATTTTGGTACAAATGCTCCATAAATTCATAACAAGAAACGACTGTGACCAAATGAGAGTTCTTATGACGATGATGTGTTAAGCTTCAGGAGACAGGACTGTGGCACAGAGGGCAGCAGTTATATTTGCTGATTCCTTGCTCCAGGGCACAGTGTTTACACACACTGCACATCCAGAAATGGTACTCCTGGATCGGCAGCCCGGTCACAATGCATGTGGGTAACTTTCCTTCAGCCCTAAATGAGGAAAAATACAATGAATGTAAGTAAATTCAGGGATTTTACGTTGGCCTATAGTAGAGTACCTATAAAGGAACACAAGGAGCTTTTAAGTGTGAGGACATTTGAACTGTGCAGTTGACACCACATATGTCTTTGAACTGTTACATGAACCAGCTCTGTGCTGTACTTCACAGAATCAAACTTCCTCATGGTTTAGTAAAGCTGTAGCTTGGTTTAGATGTATTTTGCTGTTGCTTCAAATTTAATATCAGTGTCTAAATACAAGTATTAGTTACCATTAACACTATTGTTGTAGCTGTTATTGCTGACACTGTCATTATTATTACTGCATGTGATCTTTATTCTCTCTCTCTCTCTCTCTCTCTCTCTCTCTCTCTCTCTCTCTCTCTCTCTCTCTCTC
>CM076661.1:19417828-19642232 GCA_038496675.1 Rachycentron canadum
TCTCTCTCTCTCTCTCTCTCTCTCTCTCTCTCTCTCTCTCTCTCTCTCTCTCTCAACCAGTCAAGGCAGATAGCTGCCCACCTTGAGTCTGGTTCTGCTCAAGGTTTCTGTCCCTAAAAGAAAGTTTTTCCTCGCTGTCAAGTAGATGCTCTTGGTAGGAAATGTTGGGTCTCTGTAAATAATTTAATAGCAAGATGAACTAGACCTGCTCTATTAGGGAAACACCTTGAGATTAATTCTGTTGTGAATTGGCACTAAATGAATAAATCATGAGTAAATCAACTGTAACTGTAGCTTTCCTTTTGAGAGGAGGACAGTGATCACCAGAGCTAAGTTAAACTCACGGTGGACAATCTGCCTCCATTCACACGTCATGACATAAAAATGAGATGCATGGATCTGTTTAAATGAATCAAAGAAAATAGCAGACTTCCTCTTCCGAAAAGGAACTAAAATGACACAAAGAGTGATTTTGCAGCCACAGAGTTCAGCCCTCACCCTTCTGCCGATCGTTCCCGCTCCACCATGTGGCTGTCTTTTGGAGTGTACTTGGTGAAGATCTCCAGGGCCAGGTCCTCGTAGAGCTGCCGCTGTTCAGGCGCTAGACTTTCCAGGGACTCCAGTTTGATGAAGGCCTGCGAGCATGTGCCGAACGCCCGGTTGGCTGTGCAGCAAACAGCAAGGAGAGAGTAGATCTCCACTGCGGGGATGATGTCATCATACTCGCGCAGATGCATGGCTTAAAAAAAAAAAAAACATATAAATGAGGATTATAGAGGATTCCACTCTGTTTGGTTGCATCTAAGATAGGAAACTAACTTTGTACAGTTCTGTCAAATCGCCAAAATCAAAAAATCTGACAGCATTTGAGTGCTTGTGATAATTGCCCTCTATGTTTATCTTTGAGATTTGTCAGTAAACCATTATTAAATCAACGAACTAATGTATTGTTGGCTTGGAGATAACTTACGCAAATATTCAGTAACACACACCCTCTTTATTTTAAAAGAGCTATGACAGATAACCCAGAGCTTTTACAGCAGGTATGAAGAATTAGAATATAATATTTTGCATCATATCTACATATCTCCGTATATCTATGTTAATATAGAACAGGAACCTCTCCGAACCGTTGCAAATGTAAATCTCACATAGACACCAGATTGCATTGTTTGTGGGAATGCATATTGACTATTATGCAAGTGCAGTGCATTAACTCACTGTATTATTAATATCACAACTTCCTCTTACTATGTGTACCTGTCTTGCAGCACTTTTTTAACATTGTTCTTTTAATGTGTATTGTTTGTTCATCTGTCTCTTAACAACTGAATAAATAGAAGTTACAAAACATGTCTACTGGCCCCATATGCACTCTTTATGTATGAATCTACTTGCAGTATGTCCACATAAGATGGGATTAAAGGAAGTGTCTCGCAAATTGAGTTAATTTTAGAAAACCTTTCTGTACTTTTTTTTACTTCTCTCCTTAAGTCTGAGGAAATATGATGGTAAATATAGGTAAAAAGCTGATAAATACAAATTAAGACAAGACAGAGCAGTGAGTTGTTAGATGTGATGTACAATAGTTACATAATATATAATAAATAATTTTGATAGCATTTAGTTTGTGGAGCAGTTAGGAGACAACAGCTACTTAGGAGGAGGATATTATTTTAAAGGTTAAACAATGTAGTCTGTGACATTTAGTAATTAAGGAATTGAAAAATTGATCCTAAAATGATATAGGAGGCAGTTTCTTAAGTGTGTTCAGGTATGTTCTGTATTTTTAATAACTTCTGTAACAAGTAAGGCAAGTCTAATTTCTGTACAAAGGTGCTTAATGACTTAAGATAAAGACAAAAGATAGATTGTTTTTTAGAGAAGCTACACATGTATCAGAATGTTTGGCTGACGACCTCAGTGTAGACAGCGTCTGCGCATAACATTCATATTCAAAAGAAAGACATATGTACTCGAGGAGACAATCTAAAATATCCTGCATGTTTTGGAAGACAGTGTTTACTTTGTCTAAGTGAAGAAAAGCTCATGCATATAAATGCTATCTCTGAGTAGGTCAATATACTCGGGCTGCAACTAAAGAGTATTTTAGTTGCCTCGCATTCTGAGAATAGGAAAACAGTGACTTAAAAAATGATTCAATTACAGTTACTGCGATTTACTAATCCATTATCTGATTTATTGTTTCAGCCCACAAGAATACTGTCATTACTGCACATCACATACTGTCAACAGTACTTGTTGGTGCAGGGCCCTTGTTGATGTGGTACCTGTGCACATGGCGTTCTCCATATAACCTTCATACAGCTGCCTTTGAGCGAGCAGGAAGAAGTGATAAGCCTCCGCCCCTCGCCAGGCGTTGTCCACAATACGATTGTCTGAAGAGGTTGCATCCTCCTCAAGCAGCCCAGCAAGTGCAAATGTGGCCTAGTTATACAAATTAAAGAGAACCTTAAAATGCATTTCAGCATCGGTACAATAGTGATTATAATATATGATAAATTACTGTTACTTAAAACATGGTCTTAACTTTATTAAGTTTTACAGATAATGATATTTGAAAGCTATATAAACTATATATTATATATATATATTGGATACCTCAGACTTCTTCCCTTTGGCTTTGCTCTGCTGTGATGTTTTCACCTGCTCGTGGTAGTTTTCAACAAGACGTGCTGCCAGCACATAGAGCTTCTTCACCCGCAGAGGTCGGGTTCTTTTCTTCGCCTCCTCATCTGCTATCTGCAAACAGGAGCCACACATTTCACTGTCCAAGGCCCATTTGTGACAGAATTATTCTCTCAGGTATCAAAGTACCAAATATCTTTCTGAGAAACTTAGTTGATCCATAACATGAAAACGGCCTGCGAAGAGAATGTCCCAGGTGCAGCTACCCTTTATTTAAACCTGTTAAAAATACTGATGGAATCTGAAAACACGTAATAAATGCCAGCTGATTTCCGCTCTGTTTAGACACAGATTTCTGTTATTTTGGAACATTTGAATGTAGAAGCCAAATAAAGTATCATGAAGCTACTCAAACATAATCATTATAAAAAAAAACAAACCTACTTTAAACATGAGTTTGGCCGCATCCAGAAAATGGTGGGCTTTCCGATAGAGTTCCACCGCCTCCAAAGTTTTATTCTTCTCAAGAAGATGTGAGGCATATTTGGAAAGAAGAGATTTGATCTCCTTCATGTTGTGGGTCCTGGCGAGTTCCACTGCTTTGTTCCACTAAAGGAAAATGACAACATTCATTCAGAAACATAATCACAGCATCATCACTTTTGCCTGTAGATTTTTGAACATGGCATTGAACAAGTGCATATAAAAATAAATCATTCTTTTGATATCCTGTAATTTACCAGCAATCAAATGCAATACAACCTGTAGTTGCATATCTTACAGTAAGAGTACAACACTTAGATAACATTACAACACACTATATTTTATAACCATCTGTGGTAAAAGCAAGATTAAACAGAAACAACTGAAGTGACAACCCTCTCATTTTATTGTCAGTAGCAAAGCATTAACGCAGCAGGAGAAACTGGCTCGAAGAGAGGAAGCTGAAACTGATAACGACTTCTCCTTTTGAATGAACAGAGGGTCAATTACAGCACAAATGTGACGCCCTTTAAAGTAAAGCCAGCTGTGGCTAAACTGTTTTTACAAAGACAGTTGGAGCTTGTATAGAAGGTTTTCAGGCTGTACTCAAACACAAAGTGCTAAAAGTTATTGCCCTGTGTAATCTCCATCCAGAGTTATTTTTTCTCTTGAGCCAAAGTTGAAAATTTATAGTGCAAAGGTTTGAGAGTATTCACACCCTTGAGCTAAATATCGCTCAGGATGAGGACGAGAGTGGGAGGACAGCAGGTGCCACAGTGACTGCTGTGGTGTACAGCTGTCAAACTGTGAGCTGATCACTGATGGACCTTAATACAGAATGTGTTCAATGTCAATGAAAACTGTGGCACCATAGGTTTTCTGTCTGTCTCTCACCTGGTTCAGATGGACACATGTGTCGACGGCAGCTTTGGGCTGGTTGCACTTAAGGTAGGCATTCACAGCTTGTTCACACATGCCCACAGTGGCAAACATCTGTCCAATCTCCTACGACATAGAGATGGAGAATGGCAGCAGATTAGTTTTATTGAAGGGCACAGATGTAGAGTCAGATCTGTGGCTTCCATGTACAGCTTGAAGAGAAGATCAAAGAGTTAAACATTTCACTCACTGGTAAGAGTTTATGATTCTCGGGCAGCAAAGCGGTCAGTCTCTCAAGGCCGTCATAGTCCTCTAACATGTAGTAGCATTCTGCCAGCCGCTCCTGGTTACGGCCCTGTAGGTAGTACTGCACTGCATTAACCCTGGACACAGAAAACATGCACGTTTTTCATTTGGTCATGATGTTGAAATCTTTTTGTCAACAATCATTTACCATAGCGGATAAATGGAGGCATTAGAAGAGCAGATGCTGACTATCTGCATTCAGGTGTTTTGTGGAGAATAGATCAAATACCTGAACAGTACAAATAATATTAAATGGTGTCCAGACTAAAAGCTTAAGTGTGTAGTTGTATATTTTGTGTTTTTCCTGTTGCTCTTTGGACCTCTAATTATAAATATTCCCTGCACAAAGAGCAGAAAATATTATCACTTTAATTTAACTCCTGTATTTGGGATTTAAAAGCACCATCTGAATAAATGATACATGGTAACACAATATAATATAGTTGTATGCAGAAAAGGCCATTTTTTTATGTGTTTATGAATGATAACAGTGTCCTACTGTAAGGCATCTATAACTGCTGAACACAAAGTGCACAATGAGTAACAAAATTACAAAAATAACATAATAATAATGTAATAATCTTTCAGATGAATATGAAATATGAAGTATACTATAATTCAACATATATATATATATATATGTCTTCTTATAAAATTCCTATGCATTCACTGTTTACCTGCTGCTTATAAATGATAAATAGAAAAAATATCACTGTTAACAAAAAAAATTTCAAATCTCTGACTTGCTGATACAGTATTTATGCACTAAAGATATAATGAGAAAAAAAGGAAAACTAAAATGCCAGTACCACTTCTGCCTGTCAGCAAAGTAGTCTCCAATTGCATTGTACGCCTGTTCTAGCAGAGTATCATCACAGTCCCCAGAGCCAGTTTTGAGGAGCTGTAGCACCCGGAACCAGTCTCCCAGCTTGATCCTGAGGCTGATGGCTAGGTCCCTACAGAGAAAGAAAGACGTGTCCATTGTCCACCGTTAATAACAACACAATCTGAGCAACAAATAAACAAGACCTGAAACCAGCAGTGTAACAGTTTTGAAATCACCGTCAAATGTTCCCAGACAATTGTGGATAAATGTACCTGCGATCCATGTCCAGGTACATCCGCTCTGCTTCCTCAAACCTGCTGAAATAAGCTGCCACCTCTGCCTGTTTCATGGGCTCGCTCTGCAGGTTGCTCAGGCGCTTGACAAACTCTATGCCCTGGTAGTCTTTGCAGCGGACAAAGGCCTGCTCAGCTGTCTTCAGATCCAGCTTCTGCAGAGCTGCCTCAGCCAGCAGGCGCCTGGTAGGTTAATAATAGAGAAAGGAGTTGGTCAGTTATTATTATTAGTAGGATTGCACAGTAAGGTGTGTATGCTTATGTACTTACAGCCAGTTGATTATGGTTCATCTAGATATAAAGTGGAAAAGCACTATTAATAGAGCTGTATGAAGTCATGTCTAAGACTGTTACTTAGTGCCCTTAATCAAATACTATTCACTAATTCAATCATTTGCATTAAACTCAGTAACTTTGTAAATCTGTGAAATGAATGTAAAGATTTCAGTCACAGACTGGAATGAAGTGACAGCTAGAACAGGAAGCGCCGTTTTTTGACACTGCCAGATTTTGAGGGATCCTGCAAAAACTGACACATCAGCAAGAAAACACACATAAGCAACAGCAATCACACTGCTGCTTCAAAAAACTTACCACAAATCTATAACACTCTGACACACATTAACCTCCTATATTATGCTTTTTGGGTTTTCCCCTTTCTTTTAGTACGTTATAGCTTTTTGATGCATCTCAAAGTCTGCAAAGTCAGACGTCCACTCCTCCAAAGTTCTCCTGTGTCTGAGAACTGAAATACCAGACTTTTCCTCTGTAACTTTGCTACATCACTATGCAATGCATTTGCATGATGTCCACCCAGTGGCTAGTTTGGCGTGACCTCAAAAATGTTAGTTAGAGCTGGGGCCAGGGAGAGTTTGGTTAGTTTTTGCCTGTCGCTGTTGAGGAGAAGCTGCCTTTTAGCGAGCGAATACAAATTCCCTTTGTATACAAGTAACAAGTAATGCAGGTTTACAATGGGGTTGTGTGTCAAGAGGAGAATAATTTTACTAGCTCATTTCCTTCTACTTCAGTCAGCATTTCGTTGCATTTCCTACATATCCACCTATTAACAGGTAAATATGTAGAAAATGCTTATACATGAATTATAATTGAAAGACTGAAAGTCAAGCGAGACAAGACAAGCTTCTGAAGTGTTAAAGTGGCCTCTTACAGAGGCCTGAACTAATAGTCCCTGTTTCAATCAGGTGCTGCATAACAGAAACAAACAGAAACAAAGTTCTTCAACAGAAATGACATTAAAAACAGACTCGGTTGTCAGTTTATTAGAGACACCAAGCTAAAACTAATCCAGTTTAACACCCTGAATTATCCTGCAATGAATTCTACCTTCATGAAAGTTTCATTGTTCAGTTTTTACTGTTGAAGAGGTCGTGACTCAACTCTATGACCATTTTGTGGGCTTTCTTAATTATTCTTAGCTAAGTGTTCTCTAAAGAACTGCGACTGAATGTATGTCACTTTCAACATTGGCAAAACTGAAACATCATCCCTAAAAAAAAAAATACTATTGATTGATAAATTTTAAATCACATTTCCAATTTACAAACCTGTTACAAACCAAAAGTAAAAGTTTACATTTACCAGAGTCTTGGGTGAGGATTGTCTTCAATGAACTGTGAGGCATCTTTAATTCCGACTTTTTCAATCAGGGCTCGACTGTCTCTCAGGGACCGGATCTCAAAGTTGATGAGGTTGTCTTTGTTAGGCCTCTCTGGATCCTGTAACACAACCACCCATAACTGACCCAAACACATACACACTTGACATTTTAATATATAACAAAGTTATATGAGGAGTCTCTCTTAGTCATGTCAGTACACTTCAAGTCATTGCAATTCTTTTTGCTTTAAGACATTTGACAAATAAAACTGATCATATACTGATATTATATAACTGGATATGTTTTAGAAATCAGTGTAATTGTGATGGATATTGAGGAAATTCAAATGCCAGTTGTACCTTCATGATTTCATCAAGCAAGACAGATTTGATTTCCAGATCCTCAAAGTTGCAAACGTATCCAGATGTTTGGATGGGCTCCTGTTTTAAAGATATAATAAACAAATGGTTAATTATTGTTAACCATACAATTATTTTGTAACAATACAACAGTGCATTTGAGGTTACAGCTTTAAATCAGATGTTATTTGACCATCACATAAGGACTGAGCTCTTACCTCTGGGTCTAGGTTCCTGAAGACGTACATCCTGGTCTTCTCCATCATGGCAAACAGATCAGGGTTGTCATTCGCCCATTTCATGTCCCAAACATCTTTGCGCTCAAACTTGGATGGATCTCCTGCAGACGCATGGTTCCCAGTGCTGTCTTCTGTGGAGCCACGAACCTCCAGGTCCAACAAGGTCAGCACTCCAGCAATGTCGATTAGCGCCAGACGACTAAAGAAAATCACGATAATATATGATTATACATGACAGCGCTAGTGGATATCAGTAAACTCCCTCATTTATTAACACCAAAGACACAAATGGATGCTGACCTGGAGTTGCAGTTCAAAGACAGGTAGTAGGCTCTGTTGTTCAGAGTGTATTTCTGGATGAGAACAACATTTGGGAGGCTGTATCTATGGATGGTGCCAGACTCACGGCCCTATAAGCACACATTCACCCAAACACTCACTGTTTTATTTACATATTAGAGCACTATTCTAAATTGTATAATGAAAACAGAAATGTACATACCACAATCAGGGTCTTATCTGTTGCTGTGATACAGCAGATGGGATCTCGAGTTGCCTGAAACAGAGCAGAAACATGAATAAATGTAATTTTTATTACAGGTGTTTTATATACTTCATTTGTTAGTTTCTATGGAAACATGAATAATTTAGTCCCTCAGAAATGTTTTTGCCACTCACTGTGAAGGCTTTTGCAAAATCTGGACTGCTGTCATTTGCTCCAGATGGATTGCTGTCAATGTGATAGATCCTAAAATTGCACAAAGTGAAAAAAATAGAAAGAGCCTGAGAGGCAGCCAGACAGACGGACAAACAGTTGCCCTGTTCACTGAGGTGACTTTTTCTGAGGTGATTTTGATACTAGGATAGTCTCGGCGGAACATTAGGTCATGCCCACCCTGTCTGGAACCTCAGTGGCATTTTATTCAGATGAATGAATTCTTCTCATGGTGCTGTCAGTACCAACACTCTACACTGTAACAGTGAGCCAGTAATCCAAAGGTTTCATCCACTGACTCACAGAATCTAGTCTTGTGGTTATCTTGCCTCCCTGTAACTTTCCATGATCTGCTTGATATGTACTGTTAAGTTCTAACGTGGTCGTTCTATTTCGTGCCCATCCGCTTATACCTGGCTTTAAAATACAAACCTAATAACTTCATGAGAGTAAATGTTATGCCAAACCCACCTCTCTCTTCCCTCCTTCTTAGTTCTGGTCACTTGGTTGATCTCCAGGGCAGTTAATTTCTTTGCCACTCTGTACTGCCACAGGTAGAAAGCCTCTTTGGATGCAGCAATCACATGTGTCTTGGTCATGGTGACAAACAGTGGATCTCAACAAATGAACAGATAACACAAGACTTAATCAAAGATGGACATCAAATTGTAGAGTGGAAGCAAATTAATCAGTATCAACTGTTTACTTTAATGCATCGTGTTTGCTCCGTTTTTGCAAACTGCAAAGAATGTCACCAATCAAGAGGCTTTCAGAGCCTTTAGTTTGTGCGTCAGCCTCAGCATATATGC
This sequence comes from Rachycentron canadum, assembly GCA_038496675.1. Taxonomy (NCBI): domain Eukaryota; kingdom Metazoa; phylum Chordata; class Actinopteri; order Carangiformes; family Rachycentridae; genus Rachycentron; species Rachycentron canadum. Next base: position 19,427,005 of record CM076661.1, read on the forward strand.
ATTAACATTAACTAGGTGCTCACATTTTATTTGAAAAGTTGGTAAAAAGTTACATTGAATACATTTTATTCACTTTCAGTATATTTTACCCTGCTATGCTGAAAAATCAGTGCGGGTAAACCCAATGCGCAAGTCCTGAGGGAATAATACAGTGAGTTCTCAAACAGTTACACTTTGACTAGTCTGCTGAAAAAAGCATGAGACCACATGAGTGGTGTGCACCAAAAGGTGCACACATGAACTCATCCTCTTGTTATTTACTAAGGTGGGATATCTCAAACCCGTTCAGAGTCATTCAAACCTGCAGACTTTGAACTATCTTGGCGTGAGCTTCTCAGCAAACATTTGGCCATGTCTGAATATTTGTGAGATATAAAGAGGCCCTGTACTCTCTGTCTATTTGCTATAGAATGCTGTGGGACCGTGAAAGATGTAACTGTGGGTGGCATGAGGCAAAACGCCAACCACCATTTCACATCTATCTACATGCAGGGTGAGATCTCGCACATTGTCTTGAAAAAAATACACTAGCTTTATGGTAAACTCTGAATTTATCAATGCACAGTTGTGCTACAGAAGTTTGTTACCCAGTTCACTTCTGTATGCTCACTGTATACAAGCTTGCAGGCCACACAGCAGGCTTAGTAGTTAGTATATTTTAAAAGATGAGTTGACTTGTGAATGTAGTCTCTGTTTACTTTGCGCACTCACCGATGTCAATGTATTTGGAGTCCAACGGAGTCCCAATGGAGTTGCAAAGAATCAGGACATACTGAAAAACACACAACAGAGCAACATTACTCTTAGGGTCATTTTAAGTTTCTAGATCGAAACAATTAATCCTAATTTTGGGAGTGAGGTTTTAATTTGTACTTTACCCTTGCATGACTCCCAGACTCTAACTCAGCATCATCCTGTGTAGCATTGAATTAGAAAAACAGGAGGCAGGACAGCAGACAAACGTTTGTGATCCTTAGCTTACTCTCTATCTACTATATATTTTCACCATTGTATTTCTCTATTTCTCATAGTCCACTCAATAGACCAACTATTAGTACAGAGTATCATATAGAGTATTAGTACTCTATATGATACTCATTGTACCTGAGGCTGGGTGTCATCTGCCTTGCTGGCCAGGATGCAGAAATCCCCTGAGGTTGTGATGGACATCAAGCTCTTGACATATTTGACAAACTTCTCATTGTTTTTGGTGTCCCAGAATACCACGCAGTACTCCTGCCGCTCTGGCTTTGTGTAGGCATACACCACTGTGCTGCAACAGTAGCCCCACTGTTAACAAACAAGAGAGAGATGGTGAAACTCACCTTCTGTGTGAGGTTTCTAAACTCTGTGTGTGAGACTAAAGAGGTTTTTCATTCTCTATTTCAGTCTGTGTCTCTGTGTTCTTCTAAATAAAAAATTTAATAAAAAAACACTTCAAATAACCCTTTTTTGGTATTTAATAATTTGGCGGTGGAGTGATGAAGTTACTTCCTTTAAGCAGTAATTTCTACTGTAGATTCACTACAGATTAATTTCTTAGAATTGACACTTAATGGAGTAGTATATATTCTTGATACTACTTTATAAGCCAGCTGACCACGTCGAATCACTCAACTATGACTAACTTCATTAAGTTATTAAGTTAAGTTAATTTCTATGTGTGGAAAGAATATGATTTGGAGACAAACATTTTGATAGGAACATGTGATCCAACATGTTTTGGATGGATTCTATAAACCAGGTGTCTTTAAAGGATGAAGACAGCTGTTCCATCAACCTCATGAATGAACCTACAAACACTTAGAACCACAACATGTAAACACTGTGCCAATATAATCCAAACAACTTCCTGATTTACTGTTTAGTAGGATTTTGGTCTCAGTTTACTTCTATCTATTCTAACACTCAGCACTTCTCAGTTTGCAACTGGCCAGAATTAAATTAATTAAAAAATAAATAACTAAATAAATAAAAAAGCTGCTGGTATTTACCTTGTAATCTGGTCGTATGTTTGCAAAGTAGATGTAGGAGTCCACAGCCAGGCCAATACGTAGCCCACCTCCCTCCCAGGCGACTCCTGTCATCTGCTTCCCAGGAACTTTGAGAGTTCTCAGATGCTGTTAAGCACCAAATAGCATTAAATCAAAACATTTTATTGTCTCTCAGCATTTGTATTTTTCCACATTCTTAAATAAAAACACAAAAATAAAGAATTACATAAAGCAGAAAAGACATTGTGTTCTTTATCAAAATAGTCCATTTTATGTCACCTCTTCTATTTGGTCCCATGTACAATAATGACAAGAACGCTGCATGACATAGTACTGCACATGCCTATGTTCATGTATAAAACTCAGTCTAAGTAAGGGAACAGAATCTCAACCCTCACCTCTCCAAATGGTGTGTAGAACTGCACAACATTGAATTCTTTCTCCAGATTTGAGGCTCTGAGAGAACCAGCCACTGCCAGGACACTGCCACAGTGATTCCACTGGATACTGACCACATTCATCAGAGTGTCAATACACACTGGGTCTGCAGAACAAGGCAGAGGCAGAGCTCATCATTACAAGTAAATATTTCATTGAAGTGTAAGCTGGAGAACACACTGCAGTCTTGCAAGGCTTTTTTTCCTTACTTTCATCATTCTCGTAGCGCATGATCTGACATCTTCCATTGTCAAAACAGATGGCAAGACATGGACAGTCTGGCTCAATGTAACCCCCACTTCCTGCATACCAGTGGATACCTGCTATACTGACAGCTCCAGTCGCATTAGTGAGACAGCTTATGGTCATTTTCATCTGAAACATAAAACAAATTATCAAAAGTCAACAGATGCTAATATGTAATTAGTCAAATCCAGCATATGATGGATGTGCTTGTAACAAAGGGAGAATCACTTTCAGGCCTATGAAGCCACTAATGTGTTTTCAGGATAGCTATCCTATTGAGTCAATCAAATGCCCCACAGAACAACCTCTTCTTACGAAACCTGCTGTTTCCATGAGCATTGAAAGGCTCTACCTACAAAAATAACATGTGCATCTCCATCCCCTGTGCACATGTGTAAATTATTCAAATTTATTTGTAAAATTTACTTAAAGTTTTGCACTCACAATGAAATTTCCTTGGTTGTCATAGATTTGTACTTCCCCGTTGGCCATGCCAAAGAGGAGGATCTTGCTGTCTGGTGACCATGCTACATGTGCAAGCTGATTTCCCTTTAGCTCCTTTCCCCAAATCCGGTTACCTACAAAAACAAGGCATTTATGAGCTACTCATTTGCACAGTACCTAAACAAAGCAATCCTTGTCAAGGGAGTCTTAGTGATATTAAGCTAAATTGGTTTGAAAGACTTTTGTGATTTAAAGCTGATGAAGCTTTTTACCATCTACAGAGCCAACAATGACAGCTCCATCTTCATACACAATGCAGATCTTTTGACCATCCGCGTTCCAGCTCATGCTCCTCACCACTGACTTGTTCCTGTTGTTGATCATCTCCTCGTACCATGCACCTGTGGAAGGGAAAAAGACAATAAATTATAAATGTCAAATTTATTACAAGACAACTTGCATTTTTACTTTGCAGTAATAATCACCTTTATAGAGCATCCATACAATTATGAGTCCATTCTGGTCACTGGTTGTCAGCTTTTCATACTGTTCATTCCATGTGACCACTTGCACTGCACCTGAAAGTGCAGTAATTTAAATGTGGCTCACTTAAAGTCCTTGCAATAGGTGGTATCTTTCCTTTTGTGGTCACTGGCTTTTAATTGCATATTATAATGATGACGACTGGACATTACTTACCACTGTGTCCCTCGAGAGTCTGGTTCATTGAGAGATTACTGGGTGCAGCAAGACCTTTAAGTTTGGCATCATCTGTTTAGAAACAGTAAAAGGTTTACATGTAGAACAGAACAGAATTACCAACAAGTAATTCTCTGGAGAAAAATTGGTATAAACTTTGTAGAAAGCAGTCACTCAAAGAAGCAGAAACACTGCATCAGGGAGATGAATGACTGCACAGTGTTTTTATTGTTTCTTTTTGGTTAATGGTTGGACAGGGTGGGCAAGGTGGTACTATTTCTTAAAGTGACTGGACCTTAGGTACCAGAACAGAGGCAAAGGGCTTACAAAAGATTACTTACACACTGTAGGAGCCATTGTCAATAGTTTTCAAATCTCAGTCACATGGGTATTAGATAACAGCTTGGATAAATAAACTTTAACACATGGCTGAGTGAACAGGGCATCATTCATCACAACCAAAAAAAAACTGATCACTAAACATAAATGTGAAACAGGACACACAGTGTAACTGATGCAAAAAAAAACAACCTAAAACCAAAGCCAATATCAGTATGTGGGCAATCAATAATAGGACAGACTGCATTTATGACAGCTGTTCTAACAATGTCAATCTCAGAAACTAGAGGGACTTGTGTCTGTAAAAAGTTGTGTATTGTGACTAAGGCCAAGTGTAGCAAGCACTAGCCTGGACATCATAACAGTGTGTACAAGGACCATGAAGTTGTTTGCTCCATATCCTGACCTTACCTGTCTGAGTTTCAAGCTTGAGCACTCTGAGGAGACCGTCGTCCCCTCCACAGGCAATGAAGCCTTGGTCTTTGTTCCAAGAGACACATTTTAGATGGATATTGTTGGGGATAGCAATCTATGAAGCATGGGGAAATGCAGCCACATGTTATAACCAACGCTCTCTGTCTCCAGTAACTGAGGGGTGTCTGAGCCCAGGGGAAAGTACGAGGCACTCACCTTCTTGCTGAGGTAGATAAACATGGTGGCCGTTACCTCTATCGCTCTATTAATGACTTGCTTAAAGCGGAGTTATATGAGTTACCATAACTCGACGCTAACCTCACGTCAGATAGCAAATTAGCCAACTAAAGTAAGCTAACCAGCTAACATTTTCAGCCTAGCTTACACCGTGGAGCCTCGACCTGGAGAATGAGACGTTAGCCTTTACCGTTAGCTTTATTAGTTAGCGGGCCGTTAACTGCGGTACCGTAAACGGTTAACGTTAAGTGAAGCCTGACAGAGTCGAGACTTGACTGCGATTATAGTGAATAACGTTAGTAACAGTATTGGAAAGCTGTTTAAAATCGACGTCTCGTTGTTTGTGTGGGCAGACTAGTTCTCGGAGGCTGTCGCTTCCACCGGTCGCCCGTGGTAACCGTAAACCGGAAGTATGGAGAAGTGGGGGTGTCACTGGTAGTTGTAGTTTTTCGTGGCATTCTTGTGAAGAGCCATCCTTTCTCTCCCCCACATTGTGCAGCTTTTCATTTGGCCTTTACTTCCAGTTTTTGTGGAAAGCAAAAAAAAAAATAAAAAAAAATTCCCAATAAACAACCACTTACAAATACAAATAGAAACAAACAAATACATAGAGTATACGTATACTTGAAGAGTAGAAGTATTTTAATTCAATTTTAATTCATTAGTGTTAATCTTTTAGTATGTTTGGGAACAAAGTATAAAACCCACAAGAGATTTGGATCCATTGTTTCAGAATGTTTATTTTCCATTTGCAGCTTTAATCCCAATAGAAAATATACAAAGAGGTTGTTTTCTTGCACAAAAGCACCAAAACATGTAATGAATGTGCGGTGTCACTTCACCACACGTAGCCGACATTTAACTTTTTAACAGTTCCACAGAGATGAGTAGAAAATATAGCACATGAATATTGTGTATGAAGAAATATTACTGTAACTGGTTACAAAACTGAGTTGATCTTCACCATAAATCTCCCGCTTTCAAAACTTGCATTGAAAATAGTCTTTGTTGGCCAGGACTAGTGCCAGAAACTTTGGTCCATGACTTGCCAAGTATGCAAGTACTGAAGCAGTCAGAGCTCCCTAAACTGTTTGTTTCCTCTATTCCCCCAAATAAACTGTACCTGTCTCTTACAACCAAAACAATAATTACCAATGTTGTGCAATTAAATCGTTGAAATGTTTCAATTCAAAGAAAAGGATTATAGTAATTCTCTGATTTAACACTGCCAGGGGCCAATCAGGTCTTTTCTGTGTGTAATGCTGCAATCAGAGGGAAAGCAACAATGTTGCTGTTGCATAAGAGATTAGTTGTTGTGTTATGGTTATGCATGGAGTCTTTGTGTTCTACCAGGAGCACTGCACAAGAACACTGACCAAGAAATGCTCTCAGAGCAGTGAATACACAAAAAGGTTGCGGTACAACACATTTTTTAGAAGTTAACACTGCTACCTTTTCTATTAATTCACTAAAGAGTGCATGAATCTGAACTCAACGGCTTACACTGTTAGAGGAAATGTTGCTTTTCTTACAAATACAATACACAGGTATATATAAACATTTACATCAGTTATACCTGACTTTACTGTAAGAAGTAATAACAGACAGTGTTGTGAATGCAAAAATACAGGTTTGTAATATAAAACCATAATGCTACCAGTATACGGCATTAGAACTCAATACCATGCAGACCTCGTGAAAATCTTGGACACATCTTAGACATGAGACGTTAACAGATTTTGAGGGTTTTACAGATGACTTCCAGTAGTGAAGAAGAAATGGATAGACTGCCAGTCTTTAACATGTCTTCTGACGGCATCACTGTTCTTAATACTACTGTTGACCTTCAATCAGATTCACTTTGTCTGAAAGTTCATCAAGTGAACAGTCGGTCAAGGAAACTGGTTCCTTTTTTAAGTTGAAAGTTTACAAGTTCATCATGACATCAGACAATCATAAAAACATGCAATTATACATCATCAGACTCAAAGTTTGGATTAGATTCATAAAGAAGATATTTCTGTTCCAGTATATTCACAGTCAGTGTCATAATCAAGCTCAATGTGTGAATCCTGTGAGTTGCAAAAGGATATGTTTTCTGCTCAGCTCGTGAATGGTTGACTGTACTTTTTTCTGGAACACAATCTGAGCTTCGCACATACAGGCATCTTGGGTTATTTCACTCCTCATCTCCTCTGAAAGAACAAGGAATTATGGAGAAAGTTAGTGCTGGTTTCACCATGTTTACTGTCACCACTTTGTAACACTACATTCAGAAAAAAACGGCTCATCAAATGTTTAAATGTTTCTCTTTGCAGATCGACAGTGACAGCGAAACATTTTTTGAAACCCACAGTTGATGTTGATATTCAATGACTTTTGTTCCAAACATCTTCAAGGTGACATTATCACAGTGGACCTAGAATATGACTGAAATTATGTACAATCATGATTTTTCTGTGAGTGAGATTAGAAAATATATTTCACCACTTCAACTAGTTAATCACAAACTATTAAGTTTGGGTAAGAAAGTAAGATTATATATGTTAAACATATGTTAATTATTTAAGTAATATAATCACATACATGTAATATAACAAATCAAAACACATATAATTTTGTTTTTGGTCTTTTACTCAGACCAGAGTCCACAGTGAGCTCACACCACAACTTCCATTGCCCCTGCAGTCTCATTCCTGACACCAGCACAGCACACTTATATGAACACTGTGCTGTAAATGGCTGGACCAGTAGAAATGTTGCATTGCTTGTCGCTGGACACAGTAGCTCTGGTTGCTGTCAACTACAGACTTTTCCACAACTGAAGAATGCAAAAAGAAAGACATGAAAAGTTTGGTAACTGTTCAAATTAAAGCAACACATAATAGGCAAGACACCCTGTCAGTGTTAAAGACTTGACCATCCTGCTGCCTGAGGTACTGCACTGAACTTTACAAGACATAGACAATAAGGAAGTTTTTCTTTGCTGTGGATGTTGGCTCTACTTGCTGTGACTCAGTCTGCATTCACAAAATCTGAGTAAATTTGTGTAGGGTGACAGGGACAAAGACCTGTGGTCACAGACTGAGGTTTACTATCCTATTCCCTCATTCTGTTTCACACGAAGTGAACTTGAGTGTCTCCACTGAGGTGTGAGGTGGTGTGTCATTAACTGTGAACACACCACTGATACGTAGAGGGTTCTGCTGTAGCTGTAGCACTTGCTGAGTCCCCTACTCAGAAATGTCAGTGATTCTGGCAAGTAGTTTTTACGATGAATGTTTAATGGGGCTATTTGTAAGTTTTCTCTCCAACATATAGTGACACACAGAAACAAACAACCATTCACGCACAAACTCACACAAATGGGCACATTTAGAGTCACCAATTAACCTAAACCACTGGCTATGTAGCAACAGCAAAACTTACAAATAGCTCCTTTAAATCTACTATAAATGATAAATCTGTTTCTACACTGTAGATGTCTACAAGGGATCAACTGGGACACCTCAACAAAAACACATTAAAGTCCTTTAGGGCACCCAGCCTGACAAATGTGCATCTTCACAAACGTGAATATAAAGCACATAGAACTCCTTTTCCTGTTATTCCCAAACCCTAACCTGGCTAGGTCAGTCAAATGAATTGTGAGAATCTCTGGGGTCTTTTCAGTTCCTCTATCTGAGGACTGTCACGTTGAGCCAAACCTGCTGGATACAGACAGTGGCAAAATTATCTTTTGGACAGGTGAAGGTGAACTTAAGTCTTTGTTCAAGGGAACCAGAATATATAGTAAGCATCTTTTATAGTCTAGATCGATCTGTTTGGCAAAATGGAATCAGCAAGCAGAGACAAGGTTAACTTTGACTGAGTACTCCTCTCCTCTCGGTCTAGATAGTTGTTTGTAGATGCAGTGTCAGTGACAGAGGCTTTGTATCATACAAAAGATGAGACTCATCTTGATTTCCTGACCACACATGCATATTTCAGTACTCCTCTGCATAGAAAGTGGTTACATTTGGAAAATCTCACCTTAAATTATCTTGGATAGTTTAGGATGGTTTTTCTTGTCAAATCAAGTGCATCTTTGTCAAAGCCTCTCCATGTACCACAGGGAAAGAGCATTCACAGAGCCCCTGGCCAGCTGTTGAAACCTTGGCTGATGCAGTTGTTGGGAGGATTCATGGAAACCATATTCATGTATATCACAGTTCTTGGCAGCTTAATGTCAGTCTGTCTCATCGGTCAGACTGGGCTCAATACTTGTTGCAGTAGGCTATAATACTTTGGATCAGGGTCTGGTGAGAAATGCTGGGCTATGAGGATGTGCAGAGTACAGAGACACCAAGTATATGAAAAAAACAAGTTCTTACGTGAGCATGTTTTCTGGTCAGCATTCAACACATATCCCACTCGACACTGGCAGATATATGAGTCATCACTGTTGACACAAATGTGCTGGCAGTCATGTCCATGGGCACATGCATCTGAACCTGGAAAGAAACACTTCCACATCTGACTAACTAAGTCTATCACTGTACGTACAGACCGGAAGTGAGAATTTCAAAGTGACCCAAAATCATTCATTCTTGAAGTGAGTGAGCACCCCTTGGAAGCAAGCTGTGGCGTGCAGCTTTTTGGTATTGAGCTATGATGCAGTTCGGCAACAGTCGGCATCCAATTGGAATATCAGAAAGCACTGGAGAACACCAATCCATCCTTTATGATATGTCCGTGGTTGCTTACAGGGACTTAAATACAAAAAATGATGCAAGGACAAAGGTGTCTGCCATTGTAGGTGTTCCAGGTGAGGGGATGAAGTATTATGAAGTACTATGAAGTACTATAATACTAAATAAGAGGGATTTGCATGCAAACCAGTGCCATAGCATGCAAAACAATGCTGCTTGACAACTTGATGTGAATCAGTCAGTAACATTAATGTTACTCTTAAACCTATGATCAGTTGGCACAAAGGTATTGGTTGACACAGTTTGTCCATTTCTTTGAGTTGAAAGAAGCATTGTTGATTCAAAAATGCAGGCAGTTATGTCCCTGAGCACAAACTTCCAAGCCCGAAATGCAGCACTCATATCTAACCAACTTGGTAAGCAATTAACTTAATTAAGTTTTTCATAGAATGAAACAAGACATATTTAGATATTGTAAAAATGTTGAAAAGAACAATTTCTTACGTGAGCATGTTTTCTTATCCACGTTCAGAACGTATCCCACTCGACACTTGCAGGTGTATGAGTTCCCATTGTTGACACATATGTGCTGGCAGTCATGTCCCTGGGTACAAGCATCCAATCCTATACCTGAAGGGAAAAACACACACCTCAGTAACTTCACGTCTTATGAGATTAAAAACAATTAGTTGGCCTTTTGGAGTGGATTTGATCAGTTCCCTTTAAAATAAGTAGATCCCACCATGACGTCAACCCGCATATTTAAACATGTCCGGTCTCCCATACCTCATCCAAATTAATTTAGAAACATGGGGTGATATATGGCATGTCCAAAAGACAGACTACCTCATCACCCTCTACTGTCCAGATGGAGGACAGTTGATGAGCCTGTCCTGTTGAGACACTTTGAAAAGCTGTGATTTGTGGAATATCTGAGTTGCTGGATGAAACTACAGACACCAAATATGCATAATGAAACAATTCAGGTGCTTACGTGAGCATGTTTTCTGGTCTGCATTCAACATATATCCCACTTGACACTGGCAGATATACGAGTCATCACTGTTGACACAAATGTGCTGGCAGTCATGTCCATTTGCACATGCATCTGAACCTGAAAAGAAACACTTCCACATCTGACTGACTTCACTGAAGACCTCTTTATCCAGTGTGAACCCTATGACAAACTGAGTGTGTTCAGAATGAGCTCAAGTACTAAGCTCAACCAAAAGCCAATAGGGTGTGCACATACTTTTAGTTTCACTCTCGAAAATAACAATAATAATTATTAAATTCTGAGAATATCTGTTAAAAAGATCCAAGTTCTTACGTGAGCATGTTTTCTGGTCTGCATTCAACACATATCCCTCTCGACATTTGCAGATGTACAAGTCATCAGTGCTGATACAAATATGCTGGCAGTCATGTCCCTGGACACATGAACCTGAACCTGAAAAGAAACACTGCCACATCTAACTACAACAATCAAAGCCCTTAGTAAGTAATAGTACATGTGACTGGCATTGTGATCAATCACTTATAATAATGAATTTTGAAGCATACCCCAGACACATTAGCACATCTTAATTAAAGCTCTAAAAGTTCTTACGTGAGCATGTTTTTTTATCTGGATTCAACACATATCCCACTCGACACTTGCAGATATAAGAGTCGTCATTGTTTTCACAAATGTGCTGGCAATCATGTCCATGGGCACATGCATCAGAACCTGAAAAGAGACATGGACATCAAATGTCCATGTGTTATCACATCTCATGATATCACACATGCAGGGATTGGACTGTTGCAGCCTCTGTCTGGCCTCTCACTTCACAACTGATGCTGTCTGTCTCCCAGGCAGCAACTTATACAGGTTAACACACGCATTTGCTGACATATTCATCAGCCTGGCACTTGAGGAGCTTATAATGTGCCACTAATATCTTTACAGTATATTCAAACCATGGCTATCTAAACCATACCTCTGGTTCTAACTGACCTAAAACACTTGAGGACAGTCCAGAAGAGCTTATATGAGTTCAATTAATTCTTCACTAAATTTATTACTGCTGGGATTATTTAGTCTTTGAGCATGGTTAAGCACGTAGAGTTATGGAATTTGAAGTTAAGAGGTGAGTTTTTTGTTGTCTTACAAGAGTGTATGTTCTGGTCAACACATCTTTCATGCAAAGTTTCAGTACAAATATACTGGCAGGCTTGTACATGGGTGCATGTATCAAAACCTTAGATATACTTACAAGTCTTATTGATTTACTTGAGTTACATCTATCATGGATAACCTTGCAAGTTTTTGCACTTTGAATGGGTCACCTGTCACTCTAGCTTTTTTCTGACTGGATGAACAAGACTTGTTGCAACCAAGATCCAAATACACTATGACACCCTGACATTTATATAAAGTATATAGATAAAATTCAGGTTCTTACGTGAGCATGTTTTCTGGTCTGCATTCAACATATATCCCTCATGACACTTGCAAAGGTAGGAATCACCATTTTTAACACAAATATGCTGGCAGTCATGTACGTGGTCACATGTATCCAAACCTGAAATGAGACACTTCCACAGCTAACACTGGCCAGTAAAAAACATGATACCCATGGCCAAACTCTTTTCTTTTTCTACTTCTATCAATTTTTACAACCACAAGACTAAGACATGCATATCATACCATCTAAGTTCTTACGTGAGCATGTTTTCTGGTCTGCATTTAACACATATCCCACTCGACACTTGCAGATATAAGAGTCGTCATTGTTTTCACAAATGTGCTGGCAATCATGTCCATGGGCACATGCATCAGAACCTGAAAAGAGAGGTCCACATGTAACGGACATCTCATGACATCTGTGGAGGTGAGTCTGGAGCCTCTGTCTGGCCTTTGTTCCTTTCACTTCTGATCTTAACTTTGATTACATGCTGCTGAGTTATTCTGGCAGAGCTTAAAACAACAAAAGTTCTCAGAGCAAATACTGTAAGTCACATGAGGCATGAAGAAAGAAAAAATACCTTTCAATTCTTCACAATAACAGCAATTTCTTATTCAACCTCAAGCCCATAAGAAAGTGTTCAGTTGAATTCAATGGCAAGACCTGGCATTTTCTGTATTTAATTAACCAGAAAAGTGTCAAGACATGCTTGTGAAATCTCATATGGCATGCATTGTGGTCTGCATGTCCGATCAGTTTGGCCAGTAACTTAAGAGAAAAGGAAAAGGTGCTTACGTGAGCATGTTTTCTTGTCATCATTCAATACATATCCAAAATGACAAGTGCAGATGTAAGAATCACCAGTGTCTACACAAACATGCTGACAGTCATGGCCCTGGGCACAGGTAGTTGAACCTGAAAACAGACACTCCCACATGTAACACACTCAACCTAATTACATAAGTCCAGCACATTATAACCAAATCTTTAAAGGGGCTATTTTTAATTTTTATCTGCCACCGAACATGTTTTTTTGCCGGGCACACCTGACAAACGTTTCGGCGTTTACAAGACAATAAGTTATAATCTGAGCAGTGCTACATCCTCGGGGCAGATTCGAGGCTACAGTTAGTTGCTATTAGAAAGTGAAGCTGACTAGCATGCTAACTTCAGCAGATGGAAAGATGTCAGAGATTTAACATTGGCATTGCTTTTCACCAATGGAGACAGCCTATCAGGAGTAAACAACTGAAGCTTGATGCTGAGCTTGTAACGTTTCTTCTGGACTTGTAGCTTCTGAAGCTAACATTAGCTATGTAGAAATAGCAAAAACGTACAAATAGCTCCTTTAATATGCCATCAAATCTCTTGAAAAAGCTATAACTGCTTTCTCTCTGTGCATTGGTCCAAAGTCTCCCAATTGTGTCAAATCTCATATGGCATGCATTGTGGTCTGTGTGTACCCATCAATTTGACCAGAAACTCAGCAGAAAAGGAAAAGGTGCTTACGTGAGCATGTTTTCTTGTCATCATTCAATACATATCCAAAATGACAAGTGCAGATGTAAGAATCATCAGTGTCTACACAAACATGCTGACAGTCATGGCCCTGGGCACAGGTAGTTGAACCTGAAAACAGACACTCCCACATGTAACACACTCAATCTAATTACATAAGTCCAGCACATTATAGCCAAAACTTTAAAGGGGCTTTTTGTAAGTTTTGTCTGCCACTGGACATGGTTTCTTGCCAGGGGCAAATGGTGGTGATTGACGCTTGACAGGATTTTTGGTGTTTACGAGACAAGAGGTTATAGTATGCCCTCTGAGCAGCGCTACAGCCTCAGGGCAGATTGGAGACAACAGTGAGTCGCTATCAGACAGTGACAAGATGGACTAGATTGACTGGAGCTACCTGGTTTAGCGTGACAAAAAGAGATTTTAGGGACTGAAGTTTGATGCTGAAATAATATTAGCTGTGTAGCAACAGCAAAACTTACAAATAGCTCCTTTAAGGTACCATTGAATATTTTGAAATAACTATTTTCTTAAACTCTCTGCAGATCAATCCAAGTTTCACAATTGTATGTTTTTTTCAAATGAACTGCACTTCCCTTAGCAGGTCTTACTGTCAAGATTTTGAAGCTGTTTTGTCTTTTTCAGTGACGGTTTCAAAAACCTGAGCCACTGCATCAAGAAATGACATAAAACCAATTGTAAGGGTTCTTACGTGAGCATGTTTTCTTGTCTGCATTCAACACATATCCTTCGTGACACACACATAGGTAAGAATTGCCATTTTTGACACAAGCATGCTGGCAGTCATGTTCCTGAACACATGTATCCAGATCTGAAAAGAGATACACCTACATGTAACTGATCATCTCTGAGCTCAACAACCAACTGTGGTACACTACTCACAACAACATCATGAATAGTCACAACAGTCACAAGTGCTGACCTGTGACTGACCTGTTGCAAATTCAAGCTGAACTGAGTATTCACTCCCCTCTTTTCAGAATAACCCAAATCCAAGCAGCAACTACCACAAGTCAAACTGAAGCGAGTGTGGAAGTGCCTTGTGATGCAGTTCCTGTAATGGCTTCCATGATTGCTCCAAGATAATGCCAACGTTCCTGACACTACAAAAGGATTTCAAACCACAGCTTTTGTTTCAGTACATCAGAAAATGTAGTTACCACAATTTGTGCCATCATACAAATATCAAGTCTACAAAGATGGTCCAGATTCTTATGTGAGCATGTTATCTGGTTTGGATTCAATGTCTGTGGATGTACAGTATACACCATTCAGCCATAACATTATGACCACTGACAGGTAAAGTTAATGCCATTGATTATCTCCTTACAATGGCAGCGGTCGGTGGTGGGATATATTAGGCAGCAAGTGAACAAGTTGTTGAAGCAGGAAAAATGGTCAAGCGAGAGGATGTCAGCGACTTTGACAAGGACCAAACTGTGATGTGACGACTGGGTCAGAGCATCTCCAACTCTGCAGCTCTGTAGGATGTTCCCAGGCTGCAGTGGTCAGGACCTACCAGAAGTGGTCCAAGGAAGGAAAACCACTGGACCACAAACAGGGTCAGGGGTCAAGGCTCATTGACGCACATGTGGAGCAATGCCTGGTCCATATGGCCCGATCCAACAGAAAAGCTACTATAGCCCATACTGACTGCCTGAATCTGCTGCTAACGTCTTGGTGCCAGATACCACAGCTCACCTTCAGAGGTCTGGTGGAGTCCATGCATCAGCAAGTCAGGGCTGTTTTGGCGGCAAAAGTGAGACCTACACAATATTAGGCAGGTGGTCATAATGTTATGACTGATGGGCAATTATTAGTTTTGACATATATCATCCCTGAGAATATGTACCCAAACCTGACAAGAAACTCTACACTAACATGAAGCTTTTATTGTGGAAGCCATTATGGACCTTTTACTTGGCAATTGTTAATGTTCCGGTTCATATACCATAAAGCACCTCCTGTTTAGTCTAGCACATCCGAAGGAGAGCTGCTCTTGCTTTGTAGATGAAGACTCAGGCTGTACTTGAATTATTCAAATCTTTGAAGCCATAAAAACAATTTGAAATATTCATTTATATAAAACACATACCTGTGGAACTGACCAAAAACCAAACAGCAAACTTTATCAGAAGTATTTGTGTTCTTACGTGAGCATGTTTTCTGGTCTGCATTCAACACATATCCCACTCGACAGTTGCAGACATACGAGTCATCACTGTTTATGCAAATGTGCTGGCAGTCATGTCCCTGGGCACATGGATCAGAACCTGAAAAGAGACATTCCTTCATCTAACCAACTCAGTCCAGTTAAACAAGTCAATAAGCCAGTCAACAAGGTAATTGTATCTCATCTACACATACACACATTACCCACGACATTAACACTAACTGGGGTTTGACTACACATCTCTCCAGATGCAGCTACTAAAACTTAAGTGATGTCATAATTATATGTGATGTATAATTATTGTTGAGAGGACACTCATGTAAGGTGGGTTGATCTTTTACTGAGCTCAGTATGATTGGTTGGTGAGAGAGCCATTGATGCTGGCTGTCAGTTAGTTGGTTGTTGCTCTTACACTACAGTGCACGGGGTCTTGCTTTCCCTTGGCTGACTATCATCCTTCTGCAGTTAAGAGGGGCATTTGGCACGAAGCAGTAAGTCAAGCTACCTCACTGAACAGTGATAATCAGTCAAGCTTGTGACCTAGGGAAAGGATCCACTCGTCCTTTCATCCTCTGCTTAATCACGTTAACCACTTTGGAAAGAGTAGCAGCTTGGGCTCAGTCAAGAGTTTAGAAACTTTTGAATGGGTGGACAAAACTGCATGTTCAAAGAAATGAAGAAAAATGATTTGAAATAATATACTGAATAATAGTTCCATTGTTGACTATTGAAAGCCAATCATTTGATTGGCTTTCTAACAAGAAATGTTAACAGTTACTTCATATAGAGGTTCTCAAACTAATTAGCCATAAACTACCTAACATCTATTTACCCAGGTAGAGGATAATACCCTGCTTCTACCTGTGACTGTGCCACCAGTTACACGTCAGTGCTCAAGCTGTCAAGTCCTGCTGGTCGAAGTACATAGAATTTGGGTTAAAAAAAAGATGCTTTGATATGATATGATATGATAAAGGGAATAGCCCTTTATCATTTATAGTGGCTATAGCCATTCAAGTTTTATGATCATTTAAGCAACATTAACTGCCCTAATGTATTTATGTACCACATAACCTCTGTATTTAAGTAATTAAGATAATCTTATATTTACATGAATGTGATTTTAATTATCTAGTGTAAAAGTATGTTTGACTTCCACACTAGATAAGTAAATAGATATAAGGCACATATCTGTCACATGGCTTCCAGTATGCTTTGACAATGATCCAAGATCTGGAGTTTCAAGACAACATCTTATGACAGTGTATTCTCAACTTCATCTTGAATAAGACAGAGGACAAAATATCTAACTTCAGGGCTTATACTTTTATACTTTTTATTTGAATCTGTTACATGTCCACATTTGTGCCTATTATCAATCCAGGCCTTCATCATGTCCTACTTATTAATTTGTACTGAATAGTGTGCCCTAATCTATTTAGGGCAACCCAAAACATTGGTAACAAGAGCTGGCATGCAGTGTGGTCACAGTGTGAAATGCCTCACTAACTGACGTTCAAAAGGAGCTACAACAGCTGAGGAATTTAAACATTTCTAACTCTAATCGAGCCCTTCCCATCTAATCCAAATCAATTTTTTTGGAAAATTCACATTTAGCCATGTTCAACCTTTCTAATAGTGGTTTTCAGATGGTGAATCAGTCAAAAACACTGCTACACTGGACAAAAAACATCACAACAAAGATAAAGATTCTTACGTGAGCATGTTTTCTTGTCCTGGTTCAAGACGTAGCCCAAGTGACACTTGCAGTAGTATGAATTGTCATTGTTGACACAAATGTGCTGGCAACTGTGTCCCTGAGCACATGGATCCAGACCTGAAAAGAAACATTCCAGTGTCCAATTGGCTTAGATCTAATGCTAAATCAATATTTTTTTGTTATAGGGATATTAGTATGTTATAAGTATTCATTGATTAATCGTGCAATTTCAAATTTACATAGCCACATGTAGATTAGTTTGCTTGATCAGCGTTGATGTTGTTATTGTGATTTTATTTTGCTATTTCAAATCCTGCATTATTTGTGAAGGAAGAGATTTAGTCATTTATCATTTTGAAATGTTATACTGCCATTGGAATTAACGTCACCTGAACTTCCCATCTTAATTTTACTGCAGAAAATTCCATGCAGAACAGACCATGCAAACACAACAGCTTCATGTATTGAGTTGTGGCATCACTGGTGTGGACAACAGAAGTCAGTCTCAGTGAAACACAGACATTTGAGCTGACTCCTCAGGTTCAAGCAAGAGCAAGGTCTGGAATTTGATTTGAAATGGGCGCTATCGTCCTGGTTTGCATAAAGTTCGACACCACTTTACTTGAGTAAAATTAATAGTACAGAGCCCCTCAAAAAGCTCATGCAGAGACTTTGTTCCTCTGAAATATTTTTTTTTCATTCCCTCTCAATAATGTTTTGCTGTTGCCTCATGCTTGGCAGTGTGTTGAGCTAAAGCTGAGGGTGCGATTGTAGACATGGTCATTGTTAGGGCGATAGCTGCAGCTGTCGCTGTTTCTGTTACCTCCTAATGTATTTACATTCGCTGAGAAAGAATTGTGATGCAAGACAAACACACAAACATATTATGTGGTTCTGTGGATGAATTTGAATGGAACAGAAAAGTTTTAGTGCGAGAATGCAAAAGTAGTTTTGAGTAAAATGTAACTTTTTGGGGCTCTATAAAAAATAACTCAATAATTACACTTTTATTTTGAAATAGTTCCCCTTCTTATTTTTCCAGCTAAAACATGGCAGTTAATAGTTGGGCTTTAAGTACTACAATAAATATAAATAAATGTACATCATGTAGCATTAAGCATGATACATGCTTCACATTTTAAACGTTCTTCACTTTATGAAATGTAGCGCTTGTTTAAAGAAGTCACAGTGTAGTTGCCAGGCAATGACCAAAGGCACCAGGAAGTCCCTGCACCAAGCCAAGAAATAATCATAAACTAAACTGTTGCTTTTACTCTTTGTTTTTTTGTATGGATTAAACAAATAAGATATAACCTGTTTACTAAGCTAATTTGATCAAACTTTAAATACGCTGCTAGCCAGGTTTCCTTGCGTTTCAAGGGTTTATGCTAAGCTAAGCCAACTGCCTGCTGGCTCTAGCTGGCTCTGCATTTTGCTTTCAGTCAGAATATCTAAAATACTAATGTTTATTTATATTTTAGTCATAATTAAAGCAAGCTAAATTAGTCTTTGCCTCACACGATAAGCGTCCGTTAATGTTGGCAAAAGCCCAAATTGTGAACCTCGACGGTTAAGCACATGTTCTAGTAACTGAGCAAGGTGCACGGGATGAGATAAAGCGCAGAGTGCAAATAGCAGTGCGCTCTCTGTGAGGAGTGCAGGCAGCATCATCTTAGGTTTCAACCATTTTAAAGTATTCAAGTATTAAGACTTTGCTCTGAGTCAGCAGATCAACCAGTGATCAGAGGCTTGTCTTCTTCTTTAAGTTGGTTAGTACATGACTTATTCTACATATTTATTGCCGTCTGTATTAGCACTAAACTATTTTCTCACCATCTCCATGGCAGTTAGCAAACATAACTTTTTAAGTCTAAGTTACTTTGCGTTTTTCCTTGAGGACTAAAGAAGAGGACGGTTTACTTTAGAATGGAGATTCCCTCTATGGTGCTGCCTGTACCACCACAGGTAAATTTTAAAAGATGGATCTGACATACCGTTGTTTCCTTTATCCTCATTTTCATTATTTATTCCATTACCGTCTTTACTGCCATCTAGGCCTAGTCCATAATCATCAATTCCACCATTTACTGGAAAATCCGCACTCCCATTATCATCATCCTTACCACACAAGGTTTCCCTAAATTTGGAAGTGAGCTTCTCTATAACACCATAGGTCTCCACATAGAAGACATGGTCCTCATGTGGGGGACTGGCCATGAGGCGGAGGGACATCATATCAGCTCTGTCTACTCCCACTGCGTAGATCTCAATCCCAGATGCACGAGCAGCTGCTGACACATCCTCCACCTTGTCCTGGGGCCTCCCGTCCGTCACTATGATGGCTACTTTGGCGATGTTCACAGAACTAGCTCGGGCCCCTGCCTCTGCAGTGAAGGCTTTCTCCATGGCCGTCTTAATGGCCATGCCTGTCATGGTGCCTGAAGCGAGGGGCTCAACACGGGCCAGTGCCTGCTTCAGGGAGGACTTGTCAAAATATGTCTTCAGTAGAAACTCAATCTGCACTGTGCTGGCATAATTGACGAGGCCAACTCGTGTGGCATCTGACCCGATCTCCAAGCTGTCCACCATGTCTTGCAGGAACTCCTTGGCCTTCTCAAACTCAGCAGGACGTACACTGCGGGAACTATCTATGATGAAGACCAGGTCTATAGGCCGATTTCTGCAGTTGGATCTTGTTGCTGTAAAAAACAAATCAATGTTTATTTGCATGCATTAAATTGAATTGGAAAGTTACATTAGTAAAACCGTTATTAGTAAGAAAGGAAATTTCCTCAACTTTTCTCATAACCTACATTAACTACATTCACAACACTACATCTAACTCTGAAGCTAGACCATAGGTGAAGTGTGCCTCAAAAATGTAATGTGCTCAGGTTACTGCGGCTACACAGAGACCACATGAGGACCACAAGAGTTGTGAAGTAAACATAGATTGGTTGTGTTTTCTCCTGCAAGTTTCTGATGCTGGTGGAGATTGTTCAAAATGAGACATGGGAGACACAACATAAGACAAAAAAAAACAACAAAACACTCAGTGATCTACTCTTCCTCTGCATCACAGTAACTGTAACATAAACACTGAGACAGCACAGAGGAGCTCCATTGTCTGTAATGAAAAGAGGGAGACCAACAAAACCATGAAAACACATTTTTTTTAATATGCATGTATATAATACCTGAATGTTCTACCTATAAAATAAAACCTGTGGTAGAAACTAGAGGTACACTTTAATTTAACCACCAGGTCACATTGTTTAGGAGAGAATTAGACACCTAATTCAACCACTGGAGAAAACCTCCTAAACATCTGGACCATAAGTTACTAGACAAGCTGAGTAAAGCTGGGCTCACAGCCCCTCTGCCACACAGCGTCAGAAAAATCACGAAACTATTTTATTCTTCTACAAGAAATCCCGCCCCGGACAAGAAGCTGACTGCAACGATGGCAGATGTGGTGAAGTCAACAGTTCCCCACACTATTTCAAGACATCATCAGCTCTGTCTTTTGCTATTATTAGTGAGAGACTACCACTACCAGGCATGATATTACATACTGTGCATTTAAATATCGAATGATATGCGGCTGATATAAATGATAGAAATGCGAATGATAGAAATCTGAAACAAAGAGAAAAACTACAGGATGTTGGAGGTCTATGGTGGCTTTTAATTTCATTTGTATGTAAGAGTTACAAGAAAGTCAGTCCACAACTCCATAGCTGTCTTTTATTAGTATTGGTATAAGTATTAGTGATGGCTACCTGCACCAGTTCTGGTGGATGCAGGAGAGAAACTCAAGTCTTTAGCAGGCTGCCAGGATGCGAATGGTGCAGCACTGTGATGCAGCTGTGAGGGCAGCTTGTTTTTCTTTGTCAGTGGGTGAAAGTGAGGGGCAGGCTGATAGCGATAAAACCTGGAATTACTGCCTGCAGCTTTGCCAGGGGAAAGGAGAGGACAGAGGGAAAAGCATTAGAGCTGTGGTTACTTGGGTTTAAGACAAGCAAACAAAGATGCCACGTGGCAGGCAGCATGAATGATAATTATAATTATCATAATTAACACTGTCCATGTGAATGTCACTGGAGGGACAATAGAATCATATTCATTTTGTATATATAAAAATGTTTGATCTGCACATTTACTGATGAGCTGCAGTTATTTATATTAGTTAGTCATTATAGTTTTGACATGTGGAATCACAGAGCTAAGCATCTGAAAAAAACCCATCTAATGTAGAATAACCTATAGCCTATGTTATTGTACATTAGATGGAATATTGTTTATATTTATGTATATATAACATTATATATATATATATTTTTTTTTTTTTTTAACTCAGCCCTAGCCCCTTTGAGCTGTGCATTTCTTAATCTAAAAATGACATATGTATACTTTATGTGACATGAAGTAAACAATAACAATAGTTGTTAAAACAATAGTTTTATCATTAGTCTTGTTGTGTTGACACTCCATTGCATTTGTGTTTATTTTACTACACAATAACTAGAGAATTTTTTTTCCAACTACCTGAATATTAAATAGATTACAGATCTTACAGTGGAGGTCAGAGCTTTTACCAGCTAATTATATGAATATTTGATTATGAAACTACCTTTAAAACAGTGGTTTATTAGTTGGTTGTGTAATTTGTTGATCATTCAGATGCTGAGCTCTGTGACTGGGATGTAGTGATGTGGTGCATGGAGCACAGACTACAGTAGGGTTATCCTAAATCAGATAGGCTCCTATAATGAGTTATAGAAGGATTTATTCATGGAAGCAAAAAACTAACCAACTAATTGTAGGTGTTCCAAGCCGTGACAGACACATGCAACAACAGACTGGTTAACATTAGTTACTGCAGGGTGCACAGGTGCAGGGCGGGTGGGTGCGATCACTGACATGGAGCCTACCAACCTCCGCCTGTCCGTCTGCCCGCAGTCAGGTAGCTGGAGCCCGGCCGGACACTCTGCTGCTGCTGCTGGAAGCCTCGGACGGTGTAGTCGCCCGGCTGCTCCTCCTGGAAACCTCCAGCACTCGCTCCTTTGTCAGAGGTTTGTTCAGTGGGTTTGATGTCAAAGCGCTGGCGGATCCTGGGGACGAGCTGCCGGCGCTGGGACCGAGGCTGCGCCAAGGTTCCCGAAGCCAGGATGCCAACGAAGCAGACCAGTCCCCACGTTAAGGAAGTCATGTCGCCTGCTGCTCCCCCCGTCCCTCTCTGGGTGCCCAACACTTCAGCAGGGTGTAGCCTACTTATAGGATCTGCTCCACGGCCCACAAGGCGTGGGGAGCAGGGGCCCAATCCAGAGACAGCTGGGCTCGTGCAGGAAGGAGTCTCTCACATAGTGAAGCTGGTTTCAGGGCAGCTATTGTCACTCTTTAATTCTGTACTGCAGCTTATTTCAGCTTATTTACAGGACTTACTATATTATTTTGTCAAATCAACTATAAACAATGTGGATTTTTATTTCAGCCTGTTTCTCTAGTTGCAACTTTCCCACATCAGCACTGAAAGTCTGTATCTAAACATTCACTCAAATACTTTTATGGTTTTATACCTAAACTTGTCTCCATTTCAGAAACAAATTTTTTTGCTTTTCGCTCTTCTACATTTAGTTGGTGGCTAGTGTAAGCTGTGCTATAAGATTTTCATCATCATCATCAGGAGCAGCAGCAACATTTAAAATAAAATATGATGCATTGTTAGAAATGAGTCTACCTGTCCAGGGCTATATGAAGCAGCTGAGTTTGCTCCACCACAAAAATAACCATATTAACATGCAGTCTACACCATCACAGATAATCTTCCTAGATAAAACTTCTTTAGAAACAATGAGTGGAGGGTTTGTACTGGCATTTGAATATTTTTAAATGACGTGATATGACTTTTATTTAGGTTAAAGGTCTCAGTACTTCTATCGCTGACTATAATCATTTTTCCTTAGATGTTGTGAATGTTTCATACATTTACAACTTTTTTCAGGAGATGAAAAAGAAAACAGAATGAAAAAACAGATGGAGTTTGCTCGGTTCAGATGTTCATATTTTCCTCCATTCTGAGCACCTGGGATTGTATTATCTTTTTAATAAAAAGGAGATGAACAAATGACATGTAATTAATTTATCTTAAGCATTTCTCAAGCTCATGAGACCGAGAACAGTTTATATGTGCTATGCTGCCCTCTCTTGGACTGTAGAGCAATCTGCCCTGGTGTTTTTGGGTTCACTGGCCTGAAAAAAAGAGACAAAAATTCAAAATACAGTGATATAAACATGTCTTATCTGAGCCAGACTATCACCTCAAGGTGTGAGATAATAAAAACTGATAATTAATCATATCTTCCTCTGTATAACTCATGTTTTATGAGCCATTCAAATCGTTTGTTCTCCTGCCAATCTGGTGCTTTAAGGATGTGTTAGTAAGCGTGAGTGTGGCAATGCAAATGATCTCTGACTTCCCACTAAGGGAAGTTATATGAGAGCTGTTGTGCAGGAACCTGATCATACCGAGGAGAGAGGAACAACCTATGTCACCCCTGTGTAGCCCAAATGTTCTTGTTATGGTTACTTGTCAGTATCATGGGTGTAGTTCACTCTTCTTCAGGAGAGCATGGTCTACTGCGTGCATACTCTCCTGGGGATATGATTATTGGAGGACTTTTCCCTGTGCACTTAAAAACCAACAGAACTGCCGCTAACGGACCGATCTCCTGCAGCGTGTAAGTATGGCCTTGCTGAGATGAGTCCATGTAACATGACACATAACAAGAATGAATTCATGCAGAAATGATATCTATCTCTCCTTTGTCAAAATTTGCAGCTATGATTTCCAGATGTTCTTATGCACTCAAGTTATGATATACGCCATCAGAGAAATAAACCAGCACATAGTCAGGATTCTACCCAACTTCACCATTGGATATGACATCTATGACACTTGTGGCGATGTCAGCCTGGCCATCAGAGCAACACTTCAACTGCTAAAGAACCAGTCAGATCCTCAGAGCTGTTTGCTACCTGCAAACACTCATTCTGCTTTACCTGAACCCCAAACGAAGGTGGTGATTGGTGAGAGGTATTCTGAAGTATCAATAGCTGTAGCACGACTTCTTGCTCTGTCATCAGTTGCCCAGGTTTGTTCTCTCTGTTAATTACACTTGGAAATACACAAAAAACGAATGATTAGATCATGACAGAAAACTTATACAAATCTACGGTCCTCTAGCTTTTTAATTGCAATCATATCAATGGATATAATCTGTCTCTGCATTTAAATTCACTGTTGAAATCTACAGACCAATTTCACTGTTTTTATTCCTGTTTGCAACAGATTAGCTATGCATCAACTAGTGAGCTTCTCAGCAAGAAGTTGAAGTTCCCCACTTTCCTGCGAACAATATCCAGCGATCATTATCAGACAAAGGCCATTGCTGAACTAGTGAAGCTGTTCAACTGGAAATCAGTGGCTATTGTAGGAAGTGATGATGAGTATGGGAAGTACGGCAGCGACCGGCTTGTGGACAGCTTGAGAAAAATGGGCATCTGCATTGAATTTACTAGCATCCTGCCTGGTTACTTTTTCCATAACAATTCCCAAACACACACATGCCTGACTGATTTGCTGAAAAATATCAATAAATCCTTGGCTGAGGCAATCATCATGTTCACCAAGGATGGCAATGTTGATATCATCATGGAAGCAGTTATTAAATGGAGACTCAACAGAACTTGGATTGCAAGTGATTCATGGTCCAACTCTAAAAAGGTCTCTGCAATGCCAGGCATTGAGTTGGCTGGGCAGGTTTTTGGATTCATCTCCAAGAAGAATGAGGTGCCCGGTTTTAAAGACTACATCATTTCAATGTTCAACGGAACCACCAACGCCTTTCTTGAGAATTACCTGATTCATTATCCACTTTGTTCTAATCAGTCTGAGGAGAACAGAGAGTATAACTGCACATTGACAGACAGCCAAGAGGGGTCCGACCAATGTATAGACCCGAGGTGCTTGGCCAATTACATTGACCACGATGAGTCACACAATATATATTTAGCTGTTCAAGTCATTGTTGAGGGTCTCAGACGCTTGCTCAAGTGTGACGACCAGCGGTGTGAACGTAGCACCAAATTTACAGCCTCTGAGGTACAGTGAAGATATGTTGCTGGAATATTTCACATTGTTACTGTATGTCTCTGAAACACACTTGTGGTTAGATGAGAAGATTGATATCTTTCTCATGTCTGTCTAAATATGAAGCTACACACAGCAGCTGGATAACAACAGGAAAAAAGTTATCTTGCCTCTGTCCAACAGGAGGAAAATAGATCGACTAGCATCGTCTTACTAAACTGTAAAGATCACTAATTAACATGTTATGTTGCATTTGTTGAATCCATACAAAAACCAAAGTGTGAAAAGCAATGGCAACTCCTGGAAGTTACTCCTTCCAGCCAAGAAACATAAACCCCCTTAAAACTGTTCTTTACTCTTTGGCTTTTTTTGGATTGATCAGTGAGTTTTAACATGTTTTGTAGTGAGCTTTATAGGACATAAGTGGATTCTTTTGTTCTTATGTTGGGATAAGTTAACCAATTGTTGGCTGCAGGCAGTTATGAGAGTGTTATAAGTGTGAGATTGCAAATAAGAGACTACACTTTTAAATAAACAATAAACTTACAATATCTTTTTAGTATTGATCAAATATAACTACTAATACTAATATTCTACCTTTATCGTAAGTTTAAAATTTATGTAGTCTCCTATATCACATATTTTGCATTTTATGAATTGTTTCACCAGTAATAAAAGTAACAATTAACTAAAACTACTAAACTAGTACAACTTCTTGATTTTACAGCAGTCTAATTTTGTCCATGTTATGTCTTCACAGCTTCTCATGGAAATCTGGAGAGTCAACTTTACTGTGAACTCCACACCTATATTCTTTAATGCCAATGGAGACCCCAGTTTAGGATATGATATTGTACATTGGCATGTGGATAAATCCACACAGCGCATTGAAATAAAAACCATTGGAGAATACTGGCCAAATGAAAAAATCAGAGTCCCAGATGATCTTGTTAGAAATATGAAAAAAGTGAATGTAAGGTCAACATTTCATCACATTTTATTATTTCTCAGAATCATTTATGCATATCATGTTGACTGTTTCTCTTTTGTCCTTCACAGGTAACAGTTTACAACTGCTCTAAAACATGTAGACCAGGGCAAGAGTTGAAACAGCAAGATAGAAAGTGCTGCAAAGACTGTGTTCCATGTGCAGTAGGAGAGTGTTCCCCTGGAAATGGTAAGTGTTTTATCACAAATCTCAAGCAACATAATCATTTCTATAGACAAGTAAACATTCCCTCCTCAGATGATCCCTATCAAGGATACATTAATAAGAATATCAAATGTACATCATAGGGCAGAGTTGGCAGGTATGTTTTCATGAGCTTTCGCTGAGTGTAACAGTAGTTTGAAATAGATATATTGATATACAGCATATTTGCTATTATAATTAGACATTTAATTATCATTAGTCATTTGAAAATCTGATGTGCTATAGCAATGTATAATGGTACACTTAAAATCTTAAAAATTTTACACATTATGAGTGGAATTTATTCAACTGTTTAACTATACCTCTTCTCCCTGACTCTTAAAGTTATAAACCACACTGACAGTATTATTTACACAACGTGTTACTGGATCATACTGAATTAATACAATACTGAATACAACATCTACTAAAAGATAACCTCCCAGTGTCCAACTTTAAGATTGTTACCTGCAATGGAAATTTTACATTTATTTGCAAATGTTGCATAACATGTTAGACACTACTGTATTGTGAGTGTTATCAGATGCTGTGGTTGGGTACTTCCTCATTTATGTGACACACAATATTCTACATTTCAGGAATTCAAAAGAATTTTTTCCTCCTTTTAGATTTACATTAATATGCAGTCATTTGCCATACAACTTAAAGCGATACAAGAGCGAGGGAAAATATATATATAAAATATATATTATATATATAATAATTACATATTTCCCTCATCCAGTTAAAATTGCATTTCTTTGTTTGCATCTGCAGGTGAGCAGTGTAAGAGCTGTGGTCAAAAGAGGTATTCGTCTCCACAGAGGGATGACTGTTTGGACAAAACTATCGAATTTCTGGACTGGACAGATCCCTTCATTATCATTTTGAGTTTATTGGAAGTCTTTGGGATAATGGTGACCATTGTGTTTACTATTCTGTTTACAGTTTATCGTAGCACTCCGATTGTAAAGGCAGTGGGGGGTTATTTGTGTTTCTTGGAGCTTTTTTCCCTGCTCGCCTGCTTCTGCCTTACATTTACCTTCACAGGAAAGCCCACGAAGACTTCCTGCATGGTGGGTTTCCCTCTCTTTGGCATCGCCTTTTCCCTCTGCATCTCCTGCATTCTAGCCAACCTGCTCCAAATCTTAGTGGGCTTCAGCTTTGAATTGAAGAAAGGATCCTGGCTGAAGAAGCTCAATCAACCAGTAGCTGTGGTGACCATTGTGTCTGGGATACAGCTTGCCCTGTGTGTGCCATGGCTGTACTATAGCCCCCCATTTCCAGACCATGAGATAATGAGCACCACCATCCTGCAGCAGTGTGATAAAGGCTCCAAAGGGTTCTTCATAGCCATGTTGGGGTATAACGCTTTCTTGGCCCTTATTTGTTTCTTGTTCGCATTCAAAGGTAAACAGCTGCCAGATTTGTATAAAAATGCAAGCTTAATCACCATCAGTATGCTGCTGTTTTTAATCATTTGGATCCTTTTCATCCCAATTTATATCAATTTGGTTGGGAGGTACAAACGAGCTATAGAGAGTGCAGCCATACTAATTTCTAGCTACAGCATCCTTGGCTGTCACTTAGCCCCTAAGTGTTACATTATGTTGTACAAGAAAGAGATAAATAATGAGAACGCCATTACTGAGTACATCAGGAAGCATTATGAACAGAGAAACATGGTTGTGGTGAAATCATGATCTCACATGAACAGCCCTAATTTTTGTGGGTGCTGGGTAATGGTTATCTGCAGAGAAATATGTCTTTCTGTGGTGAAATCATAGTGAGTGTTGCTCTCTCTGAAGACTTTAACATATGTTTACACTGTATCCACATTAGACCTGAGCAGCCGAACCGAAACCCATCTAACCCTGTTTGGTTTTAATAATGAGAGCATCACCACACTCCATGTACATTATGTATTTATGCTACATATCCTGTCAGATACTGAAAGTATATTATACTATACTAAAGTACTTTCTGTAGGTTTTCACTCCTTCATCATTGCAGTTACTACCACTGCAGCTAAATGAGAAAAATATGTACATATAGATTAAAAGATTTAAAAAAAAAAAAAAAAAAAAAAAGTTGCGCTTTTGCAAGGTAAATATAACTTGAACTTTTTACCCACATAAATAATATATGTTGTCCCTTTTGTGTATCTCTTTATAGTTTAGTGGTAGTTTAGTGGGAACACTTTTATAATCATTGTGTATAATTGTTTTTGTAAAATCAAATGTTTGGGATGGTTGGGTTTGTTATTACTCTAACATGGAATTTTCTCTTTTACCTTTTCCTTTTCTGCAACAGTGAACACCATTTTTTTACGTGATTTTTGTAAAAACAAAATTTAGGTAATGTTTGTCTGTAAAGAGATTTTTTGGGAGAAATATTACATCATGAATGGCTGCGACTATGTTTAACATTAGTTCTCCTTGTTAAATATGTATGAGCATGTACCTTGAAAGCTTGTCCACAGAGTGGTCACTGTATGGACAATGCACAAACACAAAGAGCTGCCTTTTGATATTATACTTAGAATAATAGGTTCAGCAGTCAAATATCTACCTAACCCTGGGTGTGAAGATATGTCTCTACAACTTGAACTATTTTCAAAGTGCACTGTATAAATGCATTTACTGTAGGATATTGGCTGGCAGTCACCACACAGATGTCTGTGTGATGATCTTATGTATCCTCAAAATAAATATTTGTGTGTAATAAATAATAACAAGACACCAGTTTAACTTAAAGGGCGTCATCTGTAAGAACAGTACGTACAGGACCAACTGACTAAATTAACTCAAACTAACTAAAACAAATAGTAGAAATAAATTATACAAAGTTGTGCATTAAAACATACACGACAACAGCCAATCATTTCTAATGCTGATGACACGGCTGTGATGTCACTGATTATAGATGACGATACAACGGTTACCAGCGAGGTCATTTGATTGGACGAGACATTCCATCAGCGCCGACGCAGTACACAGCACTGGGACTTTTAACTACATGTATCACTCCGCTGCACGGGTGTTCTATCAACCGCTAAAAAATCAGCACTACATGAACGGTAGTTATCCGTTGCACGAGGAAATCCCCTCTGTCCGATACCAGAGAGATACCTGAGCAAAAATCAATACTTTTATCTACAGTGGCGACAGGCAGTGGAACGAGTTGCAAGTAGCAGGCTACTAGGTCAAGAAACCTATACGTGTTGCTTAGCAACAGTCCAGTACCAGTTGCGGAACTGTGTTATCGCCAAATAAATAAGGAAATAGACAAATCCGTCGTTGCTTGTTACTTAATATGCGCTTCAAGAGTAAACATGGTACATGTATGTTTATTTGTGTCGTATCTATAAAAGTTGGAATTGAAGTATAATTGATTCAGGGACAGACAAGCATTTTTAAAACTAAACTAAAATTTGATAAAGCTTGTTTGTTGTAAGGTGATTGAATCTACACTGGCACGTCAAACGAAATGCCTTGTATATGTCTGAGGCAGTGGACAGAAAAACTCTTCTTCTCCGGGCTAATCAGTGGGGGAGAGTTTCCCTGCTGCGCCCACTGGATGGAGCATTTGAAGCCTCCTGCAGCTTTCTGCAGGTCTGCAGCACTGTACAGGTTAATATATGGGTCCATTTGTACAAAATACACAACAGCCATATTTCGGCTCTGCACCTAAAGTTTTATTTATTAAAAAAATACAAAACTTCAAAAAGTTTCCATAGGAAAGCATTATGAATTAGCAATCCTATCTCTTTCGAGTCAATTTCAAATGTATGGTTATACACTGCTTCTTAATATCACAAACAGTTTTCTTGCCTTATACAAGTTCCAAAAAAAAAAAAAAAAAAGCAAAACATTTGTAAAACATAAAGACAATAATATAAGGAGGAGAAGAGAAGGGGTGCAGTCTGCTTCTTGAGTCCCTGTGTTTTAAGTGTTAATCTTGAAGATTTGTTTTTGGTGGCGTCTGTATCAACTTTATGAAAAGTCGTTTCAACTGCAGCAGCCATATCAGCAGTCACACTGTATGGTCTTTTGATATAAAGAGTATGGTTTATGCATATAGTATTTTCTGGTGGAAATGGAAGTGGAACATAACACAGAATAGCCATTATATAAATGGAGAAAAAAAAAAAGTAAATAAATAGTTTTTTCTGATATGTTCTACATCTTGAGGATTAACACTTAAGGGGTTTTGTAAAGAAGTGGAGATCATGGAAAAGATAAATATTAACATAGCAGCCATTTGTAGAGGAATTAAATCACCCCTCCAACCACCTCTTTGTTACTAGCTAGGGATGTGACTTCAGTTGTTAACAGGGCATTGAAGGGTCAGCAGTGAAATCAAAATTTCATTGAAATTTAAGTCAGTCAGCACTGTTGCCTGAAGTCTAAGCAATCTGCTACTTTTTTACTATTAGCGTGAGTAACCTTTCACCTCTTGGACTAATGCTACAGATTCAAGTGTTGTGAGCCCTGTGGTGACGGGAAACTTTCTACAAAGTAGTTTTTGTGATTTCTATTGCAAAACAACTATTTATTTCCCCACAATAGGTTCCTCGTGAACTACAGTTCTTGCAGTCTTTGCTCCTGGTTGGGGCAGGAAGACTGCACTACCAAATTCAAGTACAGAGTTGCCCTGTAACACTTTGGCTGGAACCCATAGAGACACTCAGAGTGTGATTCAGCCTCATCTCATTGAGGGTTGATCCCCAGCTTCCATACAGAAATTTTGTGCAACATGTCCCTCTCATTCTCCTGTCAAGTAACTGGCCTTGAAATTTCACGTACATTTGAGAAGGAGGAAAAAAAAAAATGATAAGAAGATGCTAGATCTGGAGAACATTGCTGTGTTTAAACCACATGGGTCTGGCAAGGCTTGGTGGGCATCTCCAAGCTGCTCTCTTGGCCACAGCAGGCCGACACCTCAAACAGGCCTGACTCCTCTGCAGGAGCTGGAATGCCCTGGGAGCAAATCTGCTGCACTTGTTGCCTGGAAGAGATAATGAAGAGTTAAAATTCTCATCTCACAAGATGCACATGCAAATGTTCCTTGTGAGATACACTCTAGAAAGTCATACAGCACTGGCTACCACTTTAAGCTTCTGTGGCATCACTCACCAAGCAGGGCGGGACATGACATAGTGAATGTCAGGTCTTTGGAATCCATTGAAGGTGGAGGATGCAGCCATAGTGTAGGCACCCATGTTCTCAAAGACCAGCCAGTCACCCACCTGCAGGTCAGGCAGGTCACACTGCTCAACAATGCGGTCAAGGCCATCACAAGTTGGGCCCCAGATACTGCAGGGGTACATGGCTTCATCTGGCTTTGGTTTCTATTAGCAATAAATGGGTTAGGGGGGAGAGAAGAGACAAGACATTTACCATAATGATTTGTTTCATCTTTAATTTAGATGAGGAAGATTTGTTGCTATGGCAAGCCTTCATTTTCAATTACCTTATGCAGCGTTGGCAGACAATGAGCGTGGTCAAAGAGTATACAGTTAAAAGACCCGTACACTCCATCATTGACATAGTACATCAGAGTCCTGTCAGTGGTCCCTTCGTCTTCCTCTGTGAAGGGAACATAAATAAATTTACTTCTGAGAAATGTTCTGATTTTGCTTGCACAACTGTCTTAGTTACATAAAGCATGTTACCGTCAGAGGATGACTCCTCGTCCATGATGACCTTCTTGGCAATGATGTTGACAACCAGGGTGAATGCAGAAGCTACATAGTAGCGTCCTGGCTCAGCAATGATTTTAACACCAGAGTCAGAAGGGAAATACTTGTCCAGGGCTGGGTTGAGTACAGCTGTGATCTGAAGGACAGATATTGTTCACATGTAAATCAGACCGAAACAGCTCGTTTTTGTACTAGTATTACTGATCCTCTGTCCATGTTAAGGTTCTACAGTTTTTTTTCTATTCAACTGAACATCTAATAACTATTACATTTACCATGTGATACACAATCTAATTTATGAAGCACCATCTTACCTCTTCAAATTTGAGTTCAGCATTGTCTGAACCAGGGAAACCACCACCAATGTCCAAGAGATCCATTTTAAAGCCAAGCTCATCCTAAAGGGAAAAGAAAGTCTTTGTTTACTATGCTGGATGAAAACCCTAATAAACCAGTTGTTTATTACACAACTCAGTCACAACTCACCCCCATATGAAAAACACATCGGGCATCAGCGATAGCCTGCGCGTAGGTTTTGGAATCAGTGCAGCCGCTGCCAACATGAAAGCTGACGCCGATCACATCCAGCCCCAGTTCTTTTGCTCGCTCTAGAAGACCTCGACAAGCTTTGAGAGGTGCGCCAAACTTCACACTCAGACGACACACTGCTTTTGAGTCATCTGTGGCAATACGCAGAACCAGTCTGACCACAAAACAGAAACAGTTAGTGAAAAAGACAAAGCAGCAGATAAATAAACCACCTAATCCTTTATATTGCAGATGATTTAGAACCTTACTTGGCATTGGCATGACAGCGGGCCACTTTCATGAGTTCCACTTCGCTATCAAAGGTCATCATCTGAATCCCATGGGCAGACGCATACTTGATCTGAGAAACCTGCTTGCAGGGGTTGGCATAGATGATTCTGCTTGGATCCACTCCCAGAGACTGAACCAGCTGAATCTCGGTCTGGGGGGGGGGCAATTAGGGCCAAATGAAAAACACTGCCAAAGCAATTCCTGATAATAATCAAAAGTTTGTTTATAAGAACATGTAGTTCTTCTAACTTTTCCGACACACACACACCTTGCTCGCACAGTCAAAACCGCTTCCCAGAGACGCCAGTGTCATGACTACAGCCCGGCTGTCATTGCATTTAACAGCATAGAAAGGAGTCACGCGAGGCAGGGCTCTCACCCAGCGCAAGTGTTTCTTAACAATATCGCCCAAGTCACAGATGTAGAAGGCATCCCTGTCATCCTATAATGGAGTAGAAATAAGAACAAATGCATTTAATAACAGCTATCTTGTAACTAAAGCAATCTCTGAATATAGAACAAAGATCGATTTCTCACCTAACAAATGGGGCAATCTGTGTCCCCTCTAAACAATGGCGGCACAGGACACTTACCGTCATAGACTCATTGATCTTCTGCTCAACAATATCCCGGGCAGAGAAACCCTCCTCCAGGAAAGAGAATTCAAACTCGGTGGGAGTGACAGTGTTCATGGTCACAAGGAGTCCCTTTGATTAGTCCCTAGTAAACTGAAAGACAGAGAGGGGGGAGGGGGCATTTAAAGATTACATTCAGATTTGAGCACAGTGTATTTTTTGCCCTTGATAACTAAAGTCTATTTCTTTCCCCACACATGGAAAAGTCCAAAAGGAGTCAGTCTCAAACCATTAATGCCAATTTTCAGACAGAAATATCAGAACACAATATTGACTCAAAAAGCAAACAGACAATGATAAACTTACTTGGATAGGAATGGAATTTAGTGTCGCTGTTACTCAGGTGCAGAGAAGCCAAGGCGGCTCACCAGTAAAGTTGAATCCTTTCAAATAAGACTCAAGGCCAGGGCCTGCTGAGTAGCCAGAGTGTGATTTCCAAGAGTTATGATTCTGTTGACAACAGGAATAGACAGAATTTTTACATTAAAGCTGCATATCTTCTGGGGAAAAAGCTGGGTCAGGAAATAAGTCACACAAAACTTGGAACCATTCTTGGACTCTAGTTTAGGCTCAAGAGTAAAGTGAGAACAAATACCAATGTTCATTTATTCCATTTCAGAATTTTCTATTCAGAAACTTAAAATGAGGTTAGATTCTGTTAAAAACCATTAAAACCGGCGAGGCTTTATGCACGTCAAAAAGTGTTATTGGTCAATAAACGCGTAGTTCTCCAGTCTTTAACTGCGCTCCATTTTATAACTCATGTCAACTTGACACCATACAAAAAAAAAAAAAAAAAAAAAAAAAACCTCATTTAGCGGCCAAATGCTTAAGACCCGCCCAATCAAGATTTAATCCAATTAGAAAAAGATCCGCCTCCAATTTAAAGGAACGGCACGAGGATGAACCAATCAGTGGCCAACATATGACACCGACGTCAAAATGCCGGTTCCGCTTCTTCTTCATGCCATGAGGCGACTTAGCGTTGGAAGTTAACGCAGGCAAATTAAAAAAGAAAAAGAAAAAGAAAAAAGAAAAAAAAAATTAACGCCAACGGATCGAAATCAACTTGCATAACGACAAGCCTGATGTTGTTTTTCCACATGCCAGTTAGTTACTAAGGTTAGCGAGCACAGATAAGAAAACTATTAACCAGTCGTCTGCCACACCGGCCACGTCGTAGTGTTAGGTAACACTCAGTGCCAGTCAGTTTTTGAATATAACGGATATTACGCTTACTATGAAATAGCAATAAAACTCATTTTCATTGTTCTTTTTAAACCGCCATTACTGAATCAGCCGTTAGCTAGCTAAGATATGCTAATGTGAAATTGACAAGCATTAAAGCTAAAATGCGTCGTTCCAGCAACTATGAGATTTAAAAGTCCTTACATACCTTAAAAAGCATTTACAAAGAGTTTGCCCATGAGACCCGAAAGCTGGGGTAAAAAAAAAAAAGAATACAGCAGTTTCCCTTCACAATGAAGTCTGCCGCTGGAGGCGTGTCTTCTCGAGCAGCGCTGAAACTGGAGTGGAGGCTTGTACGGAGTTCCAACGGTATTTATAGAGAGCTCGTTACTAAGGCAACGCAGCCAGCTGAAACCGGCCTCCCATCCACGTATGAACCGGTTTAAGCTTGTCACCTCATCCACATGGTGGGAAAGACAGACACACAGACAGATAGACCGGGACAGCTAGACGACTAACACACACTAGGTTACTGACGGTAACAGACAAATTCAACTGGCTTCCTATCAATGTGAAGCTTGTCTCGACATTGTGGTAAATACGACAGTAAGGGGCCCATGAGAACTCGCAGGATTGTCCTGGTCCAGCTTTTCATGTCAAAGAAACGCGGCCGGCATTGTTTATTTCACGAGATTTTCTCTCTGAAAAAGTGCCAGAATCTTAACTAAACGTTTGACTCTGACTCTCCTAAATTAAATGACGTTAGACATGCTTTCCTGAGCAAAACATCATCATTTTTATAGACAATCATTAGATTATTTGTATTTCATAACAAAAAGAACCATGACAGTGGAATGCCTCACAAGCACATTTCACGCTTAAATGCTCATGTTGATGATCATTTTCTGTGCAGGTTCAGCATGATGGAGGAAACCGCATGTGTGTTAATCCCAGAGATGCTCACTCACGTTGGCAGACTGCAACAGTCTACTGCTCTCTGCACGGTCTCAGTGATGTGACCTGTCTGGACAGCAGTCTTCTCTCTCTGAGTTCTTGACCTGCCTGACGGGATTAAAGGAGATCACAAGATGAGTCAAGGTATCAACACAGACACATATGTCACAACAGCTCTGCAAAGTTGTTGTTTTGTAGATGCGGATATACAATTAATGCACTTGTGAGTATTTCATATTTTTTTTAAATATCTTTTTTTAAATGATGAAAATTATGTGCAGGATTAAAAAGTAGTCTGTCATAGTAGTTCTAGGCAGTAAAAAGCTTTCCTCCCTTACTGCACAGTCTAATTAACCCAAATGTTGCCTTCATAGACATTTGGTTTGCAAGCAGACATTACCAAACGGAGGAAAATGAAGAATTTGGTCTATGTGACCCAACAGTACATGTGGAAATGTTGCACAGACACCAGTTCCAGCATACTAACAGGAAACTTTAGGGCTTCATGAGGACCACATATCTGTGGGCTTAACTTAATATCTTTTCCAGGTTTTTGAGGCCACAATCAACATGGCATTCTACTTGTTGCACAACAGGTTTCCATTCAAAACTTCTGCATTTGGTGAATGAAGTCATGTTTTCCAGGCAGTTTAATTATCATAAACTAAAACTAAACTTTCTAAATTGATAAAAAAAAAAGTTAAACTGGGGTTAAGTGGAAAACTCGCATTAACTATTTTATACATTGCAGTTTTCCCTATGTTCCTGCCCTGAATCTGAACTCCAGCAGGCTTCCCCTCCTATGCAAATTCCAGCCCTCTCAGGCAGGATGTGGGCTCACACTTGTGGACTAATTTGTTCTCAAACTTCAATATCACAAGATCATAAAACCCTTAAAATGTATTAGAAAACCAAATATATTGTTTCTCTCTCTTCACTCCTGTAATTTCCCTTCGTCTGGGTCTTTACCATATACCCCTCTCTTCTTGTCCTCCTCATGTAATGTCTATCTCCTGTTCTGTGTTGACTTGTGTTATCATTACTGTGGACTTCTGTGGCCTGACCTCCACATCTACAAGGGTTCACAAAAGACAAGGGTGATGAATGTTAGTGGCCACACACAAGATACAGTGCAATGTATGGGGCTTAGGGAGTGTGTGTTTGTGTTTCCCTTCACTTCTGTGTTAACTCATAGTTGCATAATGTAATACCATAGTTCTCCTGTAATGGCCTCAGTTTTTCTAACATATCTCGTGATAATAAGCAAATGGAACAAACCACAATTTTCCCTGATGTTTCTTTAAGCTACTTTATGTGTAATGAGATGAAGAAAGCTGACGATTGGAACAAATAACATCATGTGTAGAAGAGATTCTTCTCTTATGTTTGCTCTGCTTCACGCAATGTTATGGTGAGATATCATATTATAGATTATATGTATGTATATATAATATATTTATAACTAGTGTTTTAGTGGCACCTATTAATAATCGCATGACAGTATATAATACTTGCAAAAGGGGCCTTGTAGTTGCGTAATAACTAGCACACAGCTACGCATATAGTTAGTCTGCATTAACATGTGCCAACAACTGCAGCTGATTCATTATTAATTTCCACTGACTCACTCACAAACAGCTATGCGGCAGTCGGGTCAGCAGAGGAGGATTGCAAGTGTTTAGTCTTTATAAGAGGTTAAGGCTTGACCTCAATATATCTGAGCATTTTTGACTGGCCCAGACAGCTATTTATGAGATCAGAAATCTTAGTGTTTCTTTGCATGGTCTTAGGTTCATGTGAGCAGATGGTTCCTGGTGAATTTCTTTATTGTTTTGAGTATATTTCACTTGTCATTTCACATTAGACAGGGTGACTTTGATGGGGAAAACCCCTCCAGCAGCATGTTGACACACAGATAGGTTAATCAACTTAAAACTCTCATGACGCCACAGACTCCACACAGACAGCTGGGTGGGGTTAAAACCATT
This sequence comes from Rachycentron canadum, assembly GCA_038496675.1. NCBI lineage: Eukaryota > Metazoa > Chordata > Actinopteri > Carangiformes > Rachycentridae > Rachycentron > Rachycentron canadum. Next base: position 19,465,021 of record CM076661.1, read on the forward strand.
GCCCCACACAGTCACTTAACCATGGCTAGCAAGCAAGGGAATGCATTATTGTAAAATGTCTTGTCCAATGAGGCTGCTTAATGAAGAAATTCCAAGGGAAGATGAAATGTCAAGCTCAACATTTCCGAAAAACACAGATTGTCTGACAAGTTACATAATAAACAACAAACCTTTGAATCGAACAGGTCTTGTGGGTCTCTGTTGACAGGGCTAATCCATTCATTCACAAGACTGATGCCACACTACTTCTGCCTTCTTGACATCTTGTGACACCTCTGTACCACACACATAAAGAAACAGCATTCTTTAAGGGCACTATATTGAACTATATCCCTTTTTTCTGCATATGCTGGAATTTATAAATTGGTTCACCACCACCACCAATAAAGTCAATACTCTTGCTTCCCCTTTATCTTTTTGAAGCTAACCTCTGTTGAACAGCAGCAGTTGTGCTGCAAATTGCAATTATGAGTTAATGATAATCTGATAGTGATGATTATTGATCTGAATAAGGGATTTCTCTGAATCAGGAACAATCTATTATTTCTTCTTAAAAAACGTTTTGTCCTACAATTCTATTTTGTAACACAATAAGAGTAGTAACATTTAATTAGTAAACTGTGAGACAGCCTATTTTGGAGTTTACACAAGAAACAATATATCACATATCTAGATATGTGTATATATATATATATATATATATATAGATACATGATTTTCCAGATGCTTCCTATGTATTTTCTTAGTATTCACTTAAAAAATACTAAGACTCTAAAACTGCTCATAAAGCAAATCCTGAAACAAGGTCACGGAACAAGTGATAAATGTTGTAGTGCACTAATTACTGCTCAACTGTTCAAAGCCTACAGGCTCTGTCCACTGCTGACTGTGACTGTCTTAGTATGAAATAAAAAAGACCTGCATAGTATGAAAATCTGTAGTGCTGCTATGAACTTTACATAACAACAACAATAACATGGTAACATATTGTATTTGTATAGCACCTTTCATTACTTTCATTTAATCATTATGATCTTGAATGTTGGTAAAATTCTCCAATATTATCCAAAAACTCAATGTTATTAAAATAAATGGTTTAAATTTAGTCTAATTTCCATCTAGATCATACCATAAGATCAACATAATGAAATTAGCCATTGACTGTGTTGGTGCCCCACTTGCCCACTTGTCAGCTCAGTCCCTGGAGTGATATGAGAGGAGAGTTTGTTTAATCTGGCTCTCTGCTGACTCATCATTTCTTCTTCTTTCAAGGTTGAGTTGCCCAGAGTTAGTCTGCTCTGCAGAGTGGACACCAAGGAAAAAAAAAGGAAGAAAAAAAAGGGGTGATCATATGTTCACTGAACATCTTTTGTGCTATCCTGGATTGGCCTGTTGCAGGACAGGCTGCGTCAGCACATTTCACTCCTTTGATCCTTATGGAGAAAAAAGACTGAAGAGGAGGCTCACTGCTTCACATTCTAGGTGTCATGGTTGTACCATTAACACAGTTTTATTTGTTTTATGGAATTTAGGATGAAAGGAGCAGAGGCGGAGGAGCAAACCATGACATATACTTTAAACATCCATACAGACACCTGCAAAGTTGCAGCAAGTTGGCAATGGTTGACCTAATCATCATCATCATCACCATCACCATCATCATCATCATCATCATCATCATCATCATCATCATCATCATCATAATAAGTTAAAGTGATTGATGACCATTAAGATGAGACACTGCATTTGATGTTGTGAAGACTCCTGGATGATGGACAGATGCTGCAGAGTGCTTGTACCTTGAGTGGAGTTCATTGATAATGTGGCATCATTATCCCCACTGACTTTTAGAAGGGAATTAAATGACTGATACATGACTGTGCAGATACGTGCACCAAGTGAGTCAAGCTTCGACAAGTTATCCACGACAAATTAAAATAATTCAATACATAACAGAAGATCAGGTAACACAACTTATTATATCACAGACTAATTAATTGTTGTACCCCAGGGCTTTGTCAAGAAGTGAACAAATTTGGTCACCAAACCCATTCACATTTTCATACTGTGGTCTCCTTGAAACAAACACTTTATGTTTGAGTTCAAATAAGGTTTGTGTTTTCAAGGACTCTCATGTCAATACTCACTAATATTGATTTACTACCTATATTTCTGCAGGGTATGTATCTGAGGTTAAAATACACATTGATGTTTCATATTTGTATGTTTATATTTTTTAACAAACTAGCCATGACAATGCTAATTGCTAAGGTTCACCATCATTGTTTGGTGTGTTTGCATGTTACTTAGCATGACATTATTAGCACTAACATGAAGCACAGCTGCAGGTATTTAGTTATAAAGAAAGCCAATTGGACGGAAACAATTGAATTTTTTTTTCAAGTGTAGCACTGCATTATTATCTCCACAAACATTAGCAAGCAGACATTATTTTTTAAACTGGGGAAAATAGATAGATGGGAAACATGGAAAAAAGAAAGGGGAGGACTCAAACAGGGTCATTCAGATTGCATGGTTCACATCTTCTACCACTCCACTGAATTAATGACAATTACTGTGTGATGGTGAAAAAGTAGCTCAAAGTTCATATATGAGAAATTATATTTTATACTTTATTTAAGGTGGCAACAGACTTTTAAAAGTTAAACTAACCACTTTACTCTATGCAGGTACATGGAGCTTATAGACTGTGCAGTGTGTACACTAAGTGAGTCACACTCATAAATTACACAGTTTGAAAAGTTTATCCTTTCAGCAAACACTGTTTGTTTGAGTTCAAATAAGGTTTGTGTTTTCATGGACTCGCTCTGTTGGCTATCTTCAAACTTTTACAATGAGATTCAAATATACACAGTTCTTTCTTCAAATTTGCATATCAAAGCAGGTATGGGCTAAAATGAGCAAGGAAAGACAAATATATCTTCTGTGGTCCAAAACCATATACACACAAGTTGCATTGGCCACTTCAGCCTATTGCTATGACGGGTTTTCTGGGTAAAAAGCACCTTAATGTTTACATTTTCTCAAATGATTTCAGTTATTTTTATATTCAAATGGCTGTGATGTATGTGGATTACAGGAAAAAAAAAGTCTCTACATATAATAATAGTTAAGGTTATTAGTCCCTATGAAACCTGTTGACTGTGCTCATTGTGGTGATTCTATGAAAGTGATTCTATGATGAAACCATAAACCTTCATCAGATACTGTATGAGTCACTTTAAAGGATGATTGTTTTTCACCTCTGTTACTTCAATCTGAAACACAATTTCTGTCCTAAAGTGACCAAGCTCTGATTGGCATTGATCTCACTGAGCAATGATCATTTTAGGTGAGGTGTGACTTGCTACTTCATAAATTCTGCAACAGAAATATTCAGAAATTTGGGACCACCAGGCATTCTGTTGGTCTATGTAATGGTTTATATTTCAAGGCTTACAGTATATCAGTGGAAATTCAGTTTGTTTCCCTATTCTTTGTGACAGCTTTGGTTGACCCACTTCCTGTGGCCTGATTGCCAGTTGTCATGGTGAAGTCAAAGCATTGCGAGAGAAAAAAGGGACGATTTGCCTGGAACCCAGAAGAAAGAGCTAAACCAGATGACACTGCTAAATGATGTTTTCTCCTACAGTGGGGCAGTGTCATTGGTTTGCCTCAGTAACACACTCTCTACTGATAGAAATCTCTTAACAAAGACTTGGGTAAAAAGTTTTACTTCATGGTAGTGTGTCCCCCCTGGGGCTTCGATCTTTGTTCTGCAGGCAGCTGACTGGTGTATCTGGATCACCTGAGTTGTCCATTTGTTGCAGTTTACAAAACTCTTGGCTGCAGACGAACCACTCTCGACTCCACTCATTTCAGATTTATTATGCACATTTTTTGAGTAACCATAGGTACTTTTGAGTTTGTAGGAGCCAAGCTTCTCCAAAGTGGTTGATCTCAACAGGACAGTGACTAGCTCGGAAGACAATGTCGAAGGGAGCATTTCGGCATTTCCCATTGTAGACGGTTGGCAGTTATTGGTTGGTTATTAGTCCTAGTGGAATCAGTGCACATGTACCCACCACCGGTATCTGTCCGAAGACTAGGATTGAGACCAGTTAGATAGAAAGTGGAATTAGTTAGACAAGGCTGGGGAGCTTGGGCACAGCTGTGTTTGGGACTTAACCTGTGCACTTGTTTTAGTACCTGAACTGTTTGTAATTTGAAACGTCTGTGACTTGGTGGATTTTTTTTAAAGCACTACGTTGTACACCATGTTTGGTGTGAGCATAGTTTGAGCTTGGTTCTTTCTGTTTCATGCCTTTGGGCAATTTGGTTGGCTAGTGAGCCTTTTGTTTAGAGGAACATTTGGGTGTGCTACTTTGGTGTCATGCTTTGTGTGTATTTGGCAGTCGGGGTTTGGTGTAGGCATTGACTGCTCTGTCTAACTGCGGTACATGTTTTGTTGGTTGATTTTGGGCAAAATCTTGATATGAGTATTGGGTCAATGGTTGAACTTCACATTGCCTCACTTTTCTGCATTCTTTTTTTGGTTTACGTGGTGCTGACAATACAGTGATCCCGTAAGAACCCCATCTTGGGATCTCTTCTGATATATTATTGGTGTATCTGGAACACTTGAGGTGCACAATGCATTTCAGTTTACAGTCTAAGCTGCAGACAAACTACTCTGTATGTGCTTTGCCCAGGAACCCTGCATCCTGGTTTGCTTGTGTTATCTTAGTATATCCTTATATTGGTCTTCACCTTTCAACACCCACATTCTCCATGGGATATTTATTTATTTTTGTTAAAAAAAAAAACTCTTTTATTGTTATCTGTGGTGTGTCTCCCTTTTGTTGTGGGCATCTGAGCCAGGTCATATCACCTACAAGGGCTTGTGTGCCAGTGAATTTATTTTTGAATTTGTGAAACCCTGAACCTGATACAAAGTGAGGGGTTAGGGTGTCACCATGCCAGTTCATGTTCAGATTTGAGGAAATAGTTGTTTTATTTGCTTTGTGTCTGGGAATTAGATGAGAAGATTTATACCACTCATCATATCTGTGAATTAAATGGTAGATATGCAGCTGAGTATCTTATCTTAGCATGAAGACAGGAAACTAGCTTTGTCCAAAGGTTTCACTGACCAACACCTCTAAGGTTTACTAATTACAAACAACCAATTATATTTAGTAAATCTGATCCATACAAGAAAATAAAGTGTGAAACAGCTATTTGATGTTTTATGGTAGGATTGTACACTGATCTATTTATTGGCCAGGATTAGTGTCAACAGTTATCTCCAGGCAACTGCTCTTGGACAAGAAATAGTCTACCAAATAACCCTGTCATTTACAAAATTATTGTTTTCTTATGTGTATTAAACAAATGATGAATGTGGAAGCAGACTGGCTGTTCCCCCATTTCCAATCCTATTGCTCAACTTACTAGCTGTCTGCTCTATATCTTAATTTACAGTACAGATATGAGAGTTATAAGAGTCAGTAGTCTCAACTCTGCACGAAAGCACAGTAAGTGTATGAACTATAGTATAGTGGAGGTATAGTACTTTTACACTTATACCACATTTTACTGCTTCTGTACTTGTACTTAAATGTAATTTTAACTTTTACTTACCACATTTGTATTTTTACTAAAGTGAAGGACCTAAATAGTTCATCCACCACTGCACAAATCCTGACAGATGGGTCTTGGTGAAAAAGCAGTGACATCAAATTAGTTCAAATGAGCCTGGGGGACAGTTTGGCATGCTGAGTGCTGAGACGCACCTCCCTCCCATTTGAAATGGGCCAATGCAGGAGCAGAGGGAGTTCACACCATCAGCACATTGGGGGATGGGAAGGACACCCAAGCAGACCTTCTATTTCCAAGAACTGCAGTTGTTGGGTTGGGTAAAGGAAAGAAAGAAGAAAAAAACCAAAAAAAACCCTCTCTCTCCTCTTACTTCTGATGCAAGTAGGTAGTAATCTGCTGTAAAGGAAACACTCTGGTTTGACTATCTACACATTTTAAATACATTTTGGTATTCAGAAAATTATATATTTAGATTTTTATCAATTAAAGAAAAAGAACAAATGTTGTAATGATGTGTTGTTAATCCAGTGTTGGTTTAACAATATACAATAATAAGAATATGATCATTTTTACAAACATTTTTTATCCAATCAATGAAACAAAACAGGCTCCATTGAGGAGCAACATTAAGAAACTAGACGTCTGAGATGAGGCAGGTCATGTAAAGTCTTCAGCTCTTCATATCTCTAATTACTCTGAACTATGCAGCCAAGGTACTTTTTGATAATGGCATAAGCATTATACACGCACAGGCAGCAACAGAAGTAATCTTTTTTAATTAGCACGGAGCAGCTAAACACTTTGCTCAGACCACCCAGGAGCAGGTCAGGCTCGTCTGCTCATCAGTGTCGGTCTCTGCAGAATGTCTCCACACTGTCTCTGGAGTTTAAAAGCAGTATTCTTCAGCACTGAAGATAATCTGTCAGAAGGAAAGACTCTGCCAGGAATGCCTCTGTTGTCCATCCAGGACGAAGCCCCTGAGAGCAAACTAGACTTCCCTCCTCAGTGCAGGCCTCTTCCTCCTCCTCCTCTTCCTCTTCCTCTGCCCCAGCCTCTCCCACGACCACTGCTCAGGTGTCCGGCCGAACGCCTCAGCTTCTTCCTCTCTTCATGGTGCTCCCGCTCTGCCTGCTGCTGCTTCCTCTGCTGCTCCGACTGCAAAAGAGGACAGAATTCACAGGATTATTTATTATTATCATTTGAATGAATGTTTTCTATATTATTGTGTTTTCACTTTACTGCCTTGAGTTTTTTGGAGGTCTTTTTGTACATTTATGCTCTTTTTAATTGCCTCTGTTTACTGCAGTGATTTTCTTTAAATTAATTAATCAATTATCATTAATCCCCTGCATTTGAACAATGTTGTTGTATTTGTATATTAGTAAAATTAGTCCTTTTTTTTGGTTTTTCTTTAACATGACTCGGTGAGTTAAATCGTTTTGAATGTTTTATTAGTGGTGTGTTGGTAGTTACATGTTGCATGGAATGCTTGATGAAGGTCACTTCAGCCAAAGCTTAGCTATTGAGTAAATGTAGCAGTGTGTCTGCAGTGTGCAGGAGCTGATTATTAGCTACTCTGAAAATAATGTTATGAAATATCAGAAGAGAAACTGTTGCCTTGGAGATAAGACTATCTCAAGGCAATAGCTGCTGCTGTTTACAGTTGATACACTGTTTTGTCTTTGTACATCACAAGGAGTTTACCTTTTTGAGAGTGAAGGTTAGCTGTTTGCTGCCCACTGCAGTGTCGGCCATGTTGCTGGTTCCAGAGTGCTCCTCCAATTTAAGACGTTCCTCCAGAGAAGCTCTAGATGAACACACACATTCATCAGGTCACAGATCAAACAGTACATCCAGACCACAGTCAGAAAGTATTAGTAGAGATGTTTTGGCTCTGTAATGTGACGACCTTCAGCTTTAAGTGTAGTTGGGTTTACTGCAGCTTGTGAATTGATTCATTTAGGAAAAAGTATGAACAAAGGTAAATGTATCATCACAGAAACAAAATGAATCCGCCATCAAATCCTGAAGTAATCTGAATAATAAACTGTGTCCTACACAATAAAACACCACTTATCTAAGAGTTGCAGTCAATACATTTCCAAAAACATACTTTTGTAGTTTCTGCTTGCGGGCCATATCGTTAAAACTTCTGAACTCCTCCCCGGCTTTGATCTGATAAAACTGAGGCTGGCTCGTCTTCTTGCTCTCAGTCACGTTTGAGGTTTTCTCTCCTCTATTCCGCTCCTTGTCCAGCAGGACAGTGTTGCGGTCCGCTTCCTTCCTCTCCTGCCGCCTGCGGTCTCGGTCCTCTTGCCGCATTAACCGCCTCTGCTCCCTCACCTCCTCCACCCAGCTCTTGTCGTCGTCAGAGCTCTCCTCTTCGGAGCTGGCTCGCCCCTCGGGCTCCTCCTCATCTTCAGCCACCTGGATGGAGATATTATAATTATGCTTTGAAAAATGTAGTGGTGTGACATTCTCTGTTAACAAGAGAGAAGCAGATGACCGTGTCTGGTATCATGGGGTGCTGCAAGCTAGTATCACACTACTACATTATTTAATACAAGAACTGAATGTAGAAAGCCACTGTTAAGTTATGCTGCTCCCCCCTGGCCCAAACAAATTAAAATCCTCTATAAGACTTCCTTCTTTTGTTACAGGAGCATTTCAAATAGTGGTGATTCAAGTCTGATGACCTGTTCAGCTGAATTTCTAAAGGCCTGGTGTCAAACATAAGAGGTCACGTCTGTGCAGAGAAAGAAAAAAATAAAATAAAATCACTGCTAAGATTAGGGTTACCTGCTGGGAGGCTGCAGCCTGCTGCGCCAGCAGACTCAGCTTCTTCTTCCTCTTCTGTCCGACCTTGGAGACGATAGGGTTGAGCAGGCGGAACTCCTCACTCTGCTCATCTACCTGGTAGTCGGGGTTTTCGAACATCATCTTGAAGCGGTCGTCACCCAGGATGCTGGGGACAGCCTACAGTTTTGAAAAGTTGGGATGGTGGAGATGGTTAGGCTTGATGGTTTGGTAGAGCATAGAGATGTGATGGGAAAGACATCCAGCTTAAGATGTACAAAAAGAAACTTTAAAACTTAATTGCTGTCAAATCTATGATTCTCAATTTACAATACAAAGTTTTCAAGAAATATTGCTGTGATAAAGGCAGCATTTCAGAACTAATAAGTCACATGCAGACATAAACACGTTGTCTTTGTAATCTATGTTGTCCTACCTTGCCTCTCTTTTTCCTAGAAGCCAGCTCAGCTTCATCGTCACCCTCCTCCATCAGCTTGAGAGCCAGCTCCTTGTTCACCTTGGGCAACTTCTGTCTCAGTCAGAACACATTGTACATTTGATTACACACAAACGCACACACACAGGAAGCTGAGAATATGATCCCATCAGCCCGATGTGGGAAGCAACATCAACAAAAGCCTGCTGGTTGTTAGTGGTCATTTGTGTTTAACTTGTTTTTGAATGTGACAGGATGTGAAGAAACCAGTTAGAAAGGTACACTTCACATTAAAATGAGGAATTTACAACAATGTGAGAGATTGGGACAAATATATAGGAAAGATAATGGTGTGTGTGTGTGTGTGTGTGTGTGTGTGTGTGTGTGTGTGTGTGTGTGTGTGTGTGTGTGTGTGTGTATATATATATATATATGTTTTTTCCCCCCTGGGAGATGTACTGTGTTTACTGTTCATTTCTGGGTCACGCTGTGGTGGTGGAGGATTGTGTGTATGGTCAGTCGCTAAGCTGGAGGATCTCAGAGGCCTCTGGTGGCTTGTGGATACTGTGTTTCCTCAGAGGGGGACTGTGCGGGCGGTTTCTAAGGTTCTTCCACCCCTTTATATTTATAGGCTTATCCTGTCCCCAGTGGTTAGGGAGGGAATCTGACATAACGCTCAAGGGAGCGACAGTAACAGGGCAGCTGCATAACGGCTTGGCTTTTATTGTAAAGGGAAATGCAAAGACAGTGAATGACATTTTTCATTCTTGGTTGATTGTGAAGGCGTCCCAGCGGATGTGTGTGTGTTTGTGTGTGTTGCGCGTGTGTGTGTGTATGAAAAAACTACATATCTGATGAGATGAAGTNTAGGCAAAGGGGTTGGTCATGCTTTTGACCTGTGGCCGAACCAAACAGCAAAGCTCTCAAATCCAAATATTCCCCTTTCACAACAACAACAGCAACACTTTTACAGTAGGGTTCTTTCTAACATGATAAGTTTGAATTCAACAGCTCAGCTAAACTTTAAAGAAAAGGTTGATAACTGTATCAACCTTTTAGGTAGCAGTTGATAACACTGTACCTTGTGGTAAAGCCTTATGTCCATGAAGAAGCCGTGCATGTAGGCCCTCAGCAGAGATGATCCCACCAGGTGAGACAAACCTGAAACACAGAAAACAAAGGAAAATCAGGATCCTTCAAAGATTTTTAGATCCGTCAGCAGTGTGGCTCTGTTGGTACCTCAACAACTACTATCTACAGACATTCTTTGTTCCCAGAGGATGAATCCTACTGACTTTGACCATCCCCTGACTTTTCTTTCCTACCACCGTGAGGTTGTCAGGTTTTACTTTTAGTGAGGCACTGAACACTGAAACACACTGCTCCCGCACTGCCTTTGGACAGTTCTTACATAAGCTAAAAGAACTGTTTGCATTACCTCATGGATTCATTTACTACCATTACTGCAGGAAAATTTGAAGTTAACTGGTTTGATTATGAGATGAACCTGATTTTTTCAGCTTTTGAGGCTTAAATATTTAATTGTGACCAGTTCACCTTTGTACCATTTAAAGTTATTCACTGGTCTTGCGCTGTTGAATTTTAATAAATACTAGTGAAGTGGGGGTGTTATAAACCTTTGATGGGTAGTGTATAGTTTAGTAGATTTATCTTATAGATATTAACCATCTAGATGAACTGCACACATTTAGTTTTTGCTTGTGTGTTCTCATACTAACACTAGTATCTAGCACAATGGAAGGAAATTCAGAGAGAACGTGTCAGATGAAGTGTCCTGAAGAAAGTAAATTTCCACCCTCCAACGTGTGAACTGCAACAGTAGCAGGCAGGCAAAAACATTTGTAAGGTAAAAGCCTGCAAGCTGTCCGTGCACGTAGATGTGAGGCAGATCGCTCTTCCCAGGATCTGCCTCAATCCTCCCATGCAGCCTTAAGGTTACATAACAGGGCCACACTACGCAGCTCCTGTAAATCAACACCGCTGTTCCTCTGCCTGCCCCCTCCCCTCCATTTATTCCACATTAGCCAACCACCTTCCTGCTTCTTGTCATTTGATCTCTTTACTGCTGAGCCTGCATTCCAATGTTCATTCAACCCTTTCAGTGTCCACTCCCTCGACCCTCCTTCCTCCCACCCCCACTCACTACTTTTCTTACCTAAAGCCTCTCAATCATTCCCTGGGTCCCTACTTAGAGCACACTAACCCACAACTTGGTGAAGCTCTCAGATTGATTCAGTTTTATTTAACCAGCTGCGCTGGGATTAATTCCCCTTGTTGTACAGTGATCTCTTTATCCATTAACTGCATGTATTGCTTTAGAAAAAGGAAAAACTGATGTTACATAATTGCTTCAACAACTTTTTTTGTGCGCATAGTAAGATTTGTGAGGAGAAATAGAGGCAGCAAGATCTCACCCAGATTTTCCAGATCCTTGCGGGTGACAAACTTGTAGTCATCATAAACTGTGCACTCTGGGCTTTCCTCCAGCTCCTCTGTCAGGTTGTCAAGGAAGGAGCACCATCGAGGTGCAGGGCCCAGAGCCTAAACATAGGCACAGATACGTGGTTCAGACATAGACTTCTGAGTAACAATGAAACCTTTGATGCATTAGTTTGGAAAAAAACAAAATTGAAAAAAGTTTACATTTCACTTCAGTTAGAAATTACTAAGTACTTCTTATTTTTTCTTCTATTTAGGGAATTGTGTTGTTGTGTTAACATTTAACACAATGCTGGTGATACAGCAAAGTGCCACTACTTCTTAGAATGAGCCATCACTTTCACAGTGTGTACCTTTGACTGAAAATACACACTTATGTTTTACTCTGTCCTCTCATTCAAAGTGGTCAAGAGAAAATGACTCTTTATTGGAAACTTAAGAGTTTTATTCCTCTACATTTCTATGATTGCTCTTTTATTTGCCTTAAGCAAATTTACAAAACAGTCCCTTGTTGCAGCTTCTCTACTGCGAGAATCTGCAAAACAATCCCGTGTAAAAAAACGTAAAGCAAACGTTCAGCTGTTATGAGGCTTCAGTCGTCAAAGTCAGACACATTGAAAGACTTTCTTCATCCTGGCAGTTGTTTGTATGTTCACAGAGCGTTTTATCCTTAGCAAATGTACATGCATTAGGAACTTTCCCCTTGATGAAAACAGAGGGAACCTCGGACTAAAATGTCTGGGCTCCAATCAGCCCAAAAGACCTCGTCGCTCCGCTACTCACTAACCTACACTGGCTGCCTATGGCTGCCCAGATTAAGTTCAAGTCACTAATGCTACCCTCAGAGTGACTTCTGGGTCTGCACAATCTCCTACTCAATCACTCAGCCCTATGCTCCTTCTCGACTACTGTGTTCCTCCAAGGAACGTGGTCTGGCATTGCCATCCCTTCAAACAGGGCTATCGCAGTCCAGACTGTTCTGGGCTGTGGTTCCCAGATGGTGGCACCAGATTCTGAATCCTACCCCAGCGGGGACGTCCCTCTCTGTCTTCAACAAAACTTTTCTGAGCACCTCCTCTCCTAAAAACCTCTCTAACGTCTCAAATTACAGCTTTTGTTGCACTTTTCTTATATGATCTTTGCACTTATTCAACAGATGCAGTAATAGTTACACCAAGGCCTCTTACTGCACTAAAAATTTACTGACTGACTGATTTACTGACTGACCCTCAATTGTAATTCACTTTGGATAAAAGCATCTGCAATGAAGTACATGTAAATGTAAACTTTGGATCTGATTTCCTGAGCGAATAAAGAGTCTCAAAACGAAGCTCTCAGGACAGGTGGTACTGGGCCAAATCAGGACATGCAGCTCACCTCAGAGCTACACAGAAGCTGATTTCTCAGAAACAGACATCAAATAGTGTGGCTTTAAGTGGAGCAAGCTAGCACAAAACTTGTAGTAAAAAAACATTCCCTTCTTGATAAACCAATTAGAAAAGTGCATTTTCTAAATGGTTGCAAAGAAAAAGTCATGTATGTATTCGTGCATGTATTTATCTAATGCTTATCTAATCACATGCGTGTCCATCATGTACAGAATTTACCCATTTACACAAATCAAACTCTGGTTTACTGTACACACACACACACACGTTCTCTGGAATTAAACACTCCCTGATATCACAACAGAGACACCGGATCACATCACTGATGACAACAAGCTTCACTCATCACATAATCAACTTGCTCCTTCAAATGTCCTTAAACAGTCACTGAGTCACAGAGTCAGTGTTTACGGATGGTTCAGGAATGTAAATGTAATGCCAGTGGACTCACCGGGATGTAGAATGTGTTCATCTTGGGATCTTCATTGGCCGTGAAGACCATACCTGTCAATATTACACAGGGAGCAGGTATTAACTGAGCTCATCTGTGGTGTCAACACTGAGTTTGGCTCCAGTCGTGAATATCTGAAGGTCATTAGTACACAGAGGATGGCCTATGGTAAAATTCTTTTCTGAACTAATAATCTGAGGGTAATTAGAAAACTGTTTAAAAGCTGAAAGGAAGTAAAGGGAAAAAAGACTTTGAGGAGAAGTGTCTTTAATTAATTAGTCATTATTAATTGTTCAGCTTTAAGGAAGTTTAAGATTTCAACCATGACTCCAATGTGAACACCTTCAGTTTTGTGTCTTGTGTAAACTGACAGGGTCAAACTGCAAAGTCAACTCCAAAGTGAGACGGCTCCACCTGCAGGTGGAGGCTGCAAGAACACTAGCAGTTATGTCAAAGGTGAATTTTTGATCTAATGAAAGTTTTGTACAAAAATAAACTTTCTAGCTGCTATTTATGTTGATTTATAGATTTTACTTTACTACTACTTCCTTTGTATATAATTGATGCTTATTCTTTACAGTGGTTTTATGAAAAGTTTTTTTTTAAAAAATTGGATTAAAATGGATCTGTTCTCGTCTTCCTCTGCTGCTGTGACACTGGTATTTCTATACAAAAGACCAATAATGCTGAGTTTGTTGGTGTCAATCTTACCTGAATGAGGGTAGATGCACACATCATTAATGTTGCTCTGAGGCTGTATGGAGGAGAACACTTTGCCCTGTGGGGAACACATACATCAGACAAGAGATAAATGGATTCATATCTAGATGGTCCAGTCCTGTTATTTAGCGTCCATATAATGGAGGAGCACAGGTTACTGACACTTAATTCTTCATTATTCACATGTAAATCAGGTCTTACGCTGTCTTTGTTCCAGATTTTTATAATCTTAGAGTCAGCAGACACAACCAGGTCCAGCTGATCGTGGAAGTTGAGTGACTTGATTGGCAGGTTGTAGAAGTGGTCCTTAACCAGCAGCGGCTGGCTGGAGCGCAGGTCATACAGCAGCACCTTCAAGACAAAGCCAAGGGCTGAATAACACCACTGATACTAGAAATCTATTTAACAGTGCAGAGATAAAACTAAAGACTAAACTGTGCTCCTTTTCAAAACAGTGCGACTTTCTAGGAGTCAGCGACATCAGCCAAATCATTGTGAGTCGACTAGTCACGGGAAGAAGAGGTGTAATTTCACACCATGTGGGCAGCTGAGAGTTTACAACAACAACAAACAGAGAGGGTGTAAAGACTGTGGCCACAGCAGGATGCAAACAGAGCTGATGTCCAGCTGCAGCAGACAGCCATCACGAGAGTACTGTGTGTAACAATTATTACCCAAATCAAAGTTGATAGCGTAAACAAGCAGAATATTGTGTGTGTTCCCTTCACCTGTCCTGTGCTGGTGCCCACTGCCATGGTGAGGGAGCCATTAAACTTCAGTGCACTGACTGAGGGCAAACCTTGAACTCTATGGACAAAAACACATGAAGAATATCAGCAAAATAATAATTTGTAGGGTGAGACACATCTGCAAAGATGAGTCATAATGATACACACAGTGCAGCGCTGTTGTTACAGGATAATACTACTAACAACTTGATCAGATTCATATTTCTACACTGTAGCAGAATGATTGCACAGCTTGCATCTTGTTTTTATACAGCACAGGAGAAAAGTGCCATGTGTCTACACATGCATCATTAGGCTGAGATCAGTTGAAAGGATCTGACATCAGTGCGACAGCTTGGTACTTACTCCGTTCCTTCGGTGAGGCTGCTCAGGGCACAGTCCAAAACGCCCACTCTGTTCCGGACACGAGGGTCCCAGCATTCGACCCTTCCCTGGTGATTGAATGGGAGAAATGTTTGTCACTGTTAAATACAGGCTGGTTTTTGTGCTATTTGGAAAGATTACAAACTTTCTAAAACTAACTGAGACTGAATTTAAGACCAATTAAAGCAGGATCTCATGTTGGCAGCTTCTAATGTCAGTGAGAGAAAACTGCTTGAAAAATTTGGACTTTAACATCCAGAAATAATGTAACACACTTATTTGTATCAGCCCAGCTGGTGTGTTATGGTTTATGCCAAACAATATCAGAAATATAAGAGAAATCCATCAGAGGAAAGTAAAAATGCAAAGCATAAAACTGTTCAATTGCTCTGTTTCGCTTCAAGTCCATTTAACACAAAGAAACCTGATGGCAGCATGATGCAAATACAAGTTAACTTTTTCACTAAATCCACTCCTATATCTATAATATATATATATATATCTATGACTTTTATTTTGATAAACACATCTACTTTTTAATTTCTGCCACATCTCTCACTAAAAACTTCTGACATTGTGAAATAGGGAACTGATTTACCCACAGAGGTTTTCTCCTCTTTATTTCAAACACAGCCAGGGATCATAACCATTAAACTCACTGAATAAAATAGTTTCACACTTATATTCACTGTTTTGCTGGCACGATAAAGTGGAAACAAGCCGTCAGGGAAGGGCTGGGAGCTGAGATTACTGCTGACCTTTGTTCAATTGTTTCTATAATAACTTATCAACAAAACATTCTAGTGGCACCCAAATTATCCACAGGTCTCCTTCTCTTCATAACAAATCAGCAGAAAAACAGAATAAAGCAGTTTCATATTATAAACCTGTGATTTGCAGATGTTATTTGGTGGACAGAGGACGCCTCACAGAGCCTGGGCACAGCTGAGCTGTCTTATCATTTACTTACAGCATTTATTCTCTGATAACATAAGATCCAGATGTCTGATGATTAAAATCCTTCATCTGGTTGAAAAACGATGGCAACATTTGTGATAATGTAAGAACTCAATTCAAAAATATATTGTACTAACATACTGTAGGTCTGGTCAGTTTAATGTGGAAAAGTTACATATTATAACTTCAAGTCTTGGTATGTTCTTAAATTCAAGTTGCAGCTAAACAGTCACTGTTTTATTTCAGTCTGTTCAGTCCAATGAGAACTGATGGCTTGTTTAACACACAGCCACCTATGACACTTACCTCAGAGGTTCCTGTGGCAAACAAATGATGGATGGGGTTGATGTCACACACATTGTTCTCCCTGGTTGAGAGATGAAGAAAAAGAGGCGTCATGAACATCATCTGAGAGACATGGATGTCAGACTAACAATGATATAATACAATATTTTCACCTGAGAGTTAATCGCTACCAATATTTGTCCCTTTCATAGAAAACCCTTTGTGATACTTACACAGCATCAGTCTGGAGTGAGTTGAGGAAGCGCCCTTGTTCCAGATTCAGTCTGAACACCTCTGAACTGAAAACAAGAACAACTGCTGTGTCACTCAACCAGCTTGTCCATAAGACCAGGTAAATCTAAAACCATGTCAGAGTGACAGAATGCCTCAACGTCTATCGTTCAAGCATACTCTCACCTTGTCCCTACTAAGTAGAGGTCACAGGACGGGTAGTGGTAGGAAAAGTCCCGTCCAAACTTTGGAATACGTGTCTTGTAGTAGTGTCCGTGCTGGGAGTGAAACTCTACATAGCGGTCACAGTGAAGAAACACCAACTGCACAGACACACAGACAAACACATGGTAAATTTAAAACCAACTGTGGTTAAAATGCTGAATAACAAGCCAACCAAGCATTTCATGGTTTCACACACACACATACAAGCACTGAATCAACACTATGAGAGTAAAATGTAAATCAAAACCAAAACCAGCTCTTTATGAAGATACTACAAGGATGAACCAGGCATTACCAAAATACATCAGAAGAGAACAAAGCTAATTTTCAAAGACATGTGGACAAATCTGGTGGTTTTGTGTAAACATGTAACAAGCTGATATGTGCTGTGGTATGTGGGAACTATATAGATTAATATACACACAGTGTCCACTTCATCAGAACAACTGTACAATCTATTATGCCATGAAGTCTACTTTATGATGCCTCTGATATTGATTTTATAATATATATTTTAACATTGAAGGTTAGTTGGAAATGGTGTTGTACAAGACTATTAATACATTCAGAGGTGTTCCTAATATTCTGCAACCTAACCAGATTTAATCATTCAGTCTATTTTCTAGTCATCACTGCTCTGTTGGGACACTTAGATGATTCTAAAGCCTGCCTCTGATCATGTTACACGTAACAACCTGAATCAATTCCAGTTTCTGATAACCTTTAGGTCTGCAAAATTAATAAAAAAAATTACTTAAATTGCAATATATAGTGCAATATCCAAATCACAGGAGGTCCAAAAAATTAGAGGAGCTGCAATTTTTTTTGATAAAAGTAAAATGTGTCACCGTAAGCGTGAGCAAAATGTCTCACCTTAGAGTAGTCTTCAGACAGGATGTCAAAGGCCACAACTTTGAGGGAGAAAAAAGAAACTTGTCAAATACAGTCATCCATGCCATGGAGGCCAAGAAACAAGAGTGTCTCTATTAACTTACCGTCTGAATCCAGGCAGCGCTCAAACTTCAGGGACAGCTGATAGGTGTCATAACAGCGAACCCTGGGCTTGTAAGTGCCTTGAATGAATTCATCGAAAAGTCAAACATTAAAGAAATGAAATGACCTGAATGTTCTTGGAGACCTGCCAAATGAGGCTGGTTTAACTCATGAGGAGGGAGGTCATCTTACCTGCTGCCAGGATGAACTGCCCATCTCTCGACACTTTGATAGAGGTGCACACTGTGGGCATCTCAAAGTCCTGGATGAGCTCAATCCTGCGCTGGATGTCTGGAAAAAAAATAATGAACAGAAATAAAAGTCAAAATACAGGTATTTTGGAGAAAAATAACCAGTCTGTACTACTGAAACTGAAGCTGTAAACTCACCAGCATCTTTCTTTTGTAACTGCCTTTTCTTCCGATCCGACAGCCACTGCATTAATGGAGAACAGGTGATTAGGGTTTGGCATTGAGAGCTTTCATATCGCACAGGCGTGATTTATTTTAGTTTAGGTCAATTAATATTACTAGTAGAGCATTTACTGAAATGAGCGTGAAGACTACTGACGAAAAGAATGTTTCATTTACAGTAAAGGTTGCATTAAAGGGGTGTGTTCCTGAGTATAGTCAAACGTGGACATTTTCTTAATACACAACGCTAGGACTCCTTGTCACGGGAGTTGACTTGTTGCTTGTGTTAGCTAGCTAGCTAGCTAGGCTCTAGGTAAGCAGTAACTTCAGGGCTAATGGGCTATAACGTAACGTTATGAGCGTCAGGCTTCTTACCTCTGGAAGAGACTTCCCATAGCTTAAGTTGTAAATCTTCACATCATTCACACTAGATATCTGCATTGTAGTAAGCGAACAAGACCTCGGTCACACATAACACTATTGCTACACACTGATGAGCTGCGCTGTATCCACGTTGTTGCCTCGGGAGCAAAAACAGGAAGTGAGGGTGAGTTTTCTGAAACAGGTCCGAGTAGAAACCACACTGACTGACTGAACACGGTCCCCCTCCTCTCCCACGTTATCATGAGTTATAACAATTAAAATAACAACATAATTGATGAAAATGAATAAAATAGTACAAAAAATAAATTTTCATGTTACACATAAATAGAATAGCTTTTATCTTTAACGTTAGGTCAACTCAGTTAGCTAGCTAGCTAGCGCCCAATTAAATTAATCACATTAACTGGACTTACAGCTGGATAGAGATACTTCCGTTGTTGTTTTTAATTCAAAACAAAATATTATTTTTAAGACCACGGGCTTAATATAGTGTTAAATTCTAAACTCATTGTTATTTGTGGGCAACTGCTGTTAAGTTTTTTAAATCTTTCTTACATGTATCAGCGTGTACGCGATCAATACTGTGGGAAACTTTTAAAAAGCACGTAAAGAAATGAGCAGGCAGAGAAAGTCTGTCATGGTCGGTCACCAACACTTGAAAATCACCTGAAGTGATGCAATAGCGTGTTGATCCCGGGGGACTGTGAGCTGTCAGTCAGCCTCAGGTGGAGCTGCTGCTCAGACTCACAGGAGGATGATCTGACGGTAAGAGTCGCTGCTTTGTTTGTCTTTATTGAACTGCATGTAGCCCTAACCAATGAGAAATGCTGATATCATCACATGACAATCAAGAACTTAGAAATAAAATGATGTAAACAAGTGCATATAATTCTTACATGTGATTTTAGTCTGCTTAGAAAGACTTTTGATGAGTTCATCTTAGTGTATGTTGTTGGCTCTGGGTCTCAGTTTACCTGGTGCCAAATCCTGTTCCTGTGGAGGGGGGTTCTGAGTGGAGGTCTCTATGTGAAACACTGGGAGCCATGACAGACTTGTGGTTAATTTCTGTCCCACTGGACAAGACCAGTTTAAGCAGTGTAGAGAAACTCAAGCGCACCATTGCCAAAACCAACCTGGCCTCCTGCTGCAAGTTCTCCATTCCAGATCTCAAGGTGAGTCTGTTTATCATCGCCCCAACGAAAAGCCAAACAGGACACAAACACATGAGGACCAGATATGATATAATATGACAAAAGCAGGATGAGTAGTAACTACACACAGATCGGCTGGTTTTATTATTGCGGTTGTGATCAGCATATGTGAGAGTTCTGTGTTTATTTATACCGGTAGAGTAGAGAGTAGCCGAGGAGGAGGATGGTGTTTGGTGTCCTTCTCTGTTGAAGGGATAAAGGCTCAGGTTGCTCTCTACAGTTTGAGGCAAAATTTCCATCTGACCCATTTCACTCAACATGATCAATGTTCACCTTGGCTCTCAGGACTCTCATTTTAAGAGCAGTTTTCCGATTCTGTCAAGAGTTGGAACCCCTTATATTGAATGTGATATGTGGACACCTCCAGGCTGAATCCTAAAAGCCAGTAAGCTCACAATAGATTAAATACACGCAGAGCTGTTGCTCATGTTTAATGATTTGAATTGTGTGTGAGGATGATGCATCCGCCACAGTGACACTAACTGTGTTGTCTATGTTCAGGTGGGAATACTGGACAGTCTGCTTAGTATGTCAGATGATCTCTCCAAGCTCGACTCGCTGACTGAAAGGTAAAAAAATGCAAGCGGGATCAACAAAACTGAACATGTTGCCTGTGCTCTGTTAATGCACATGGATCATTTTGTCTCAGCAGTCATTCCACATTCAGACCTTCATGTACACCTTTGTCTTTAATCAGGACTAGTAACTCTGAGCTTGTGTGCGGTCTGTATCATGATTAATTGATGGTCAGGGGCAGCTGACGGTTCGTTTTCCTCCCTGATTTTAAATTCATTGTTGGTGTATCTGAGCTGTCATTCTGTAAGTGGGGATATTACAGCCTATTTGCGACAACAAAATGTGGTTGAGGGAGATCAAATCAGAAATACTGAAACAGTTTGAGTCATTTTTTTCCTGTCTTACGTTTTGTTGTCTTTGTACTTTCTCGTCTTTATTTGAAAAAATAAAACACTTTTTCACATTAATAGTTCATTGTACCTCAGAATTTGAGGAAATATATTTATAGAAATGAAGGATGTAAACTCTCCTAATTGTTTAGGTGACATATAATAGTAATAGTAATAGTAATAGTTTTTTTCTCCTTGCTTGGTCAGTGTGATAAAAAAAACATATCAGTGTATGAGGGAAGTGATGGAGCAGTCTACTGACAAAGTGTTGGAAAACGCCTTGGCCAATGGAGGTGAGTCTCACACACACACACACACACACACACACACACACACACACACACACACACACACACTGAGGGTGTTAATTACAGTGTATAGAAACTCATTAAGTGAAGTGCATAGAAGCCTGAGCGTGTACATGAACATTGCAAATGAGACTAATGGATACTTAACCCAGATCCATATGCATACACACAAACATCCACTACCACACACACACAGAGGGAACACAGTCCACACTCACCCATTTACCTTGTAATAGCCTCCTGGCAGGATGGCAGCCCAACACAAACCGGACTAACCACTGCCTCTGATCACTTTCCCCCATTAGACCACGGCATGAATCAGAGAGCCGTCCTGTCACCCCTGAAAGCTTACCTCAAGTCTCTGAGGGGTATTTTATCTGCCAGCAATTTGCTCTTTGAGCTGCAGTGTTTGACGACATGTGCATTGTTACAGTGCTTTTGCCATCCTATTTTCTGAATAATAATCCTATTACACTGTGTGTTGGTGTGTTTTTACAACTGGGCAATTTATGGTTTGTAGTTAGGTTATAACTTCTGACTGTGTGTGTTTCTCAGTGGACCTGATGAATTATGTGACAGCATTTCAGTGGGACAAAGCCAAGTATCCCACAGCTCTGCCTCTCTCTAGCCTGGCAGATATCATCAACAAGGTATAACCTAATACATGACATGTAGATATAGTTATTATAGGCCAGAACCACCAAGGAGTTCTCCAGCAATTTATTATTGCATTTCTACTGGGTTCTTTCTATTCTTTCTTTCTATTCTTCTAGAAATGCAATGCATTTCTATCAGTAGAAACCCTGTTCACACTGCCGCTTTTCATTTAACATTTATATTTATATTTTACATAATATTTTTATCTACACACACAAAAAAGAAAAGTCTAAGACAAAGTTTAATATATAACTAAAAATATAATATAAATATTTGTGTAAATATGTGTATATATATATATATATATATATAACTAACAATATAATATAAATATTTGTGTATATATATATATATATATATATATATATATATATGTATATGTATATATATATGTATATATATGTATGTATGTATATGTATATATATATATAGACATACAATAGCATATATACAATGTTGCTGTTAAATTCAGAATGCAAAACAATTGGCTCTTCGAATAATAATAAATTAATTAAAATTGAACACAGGGACATATTGAACATTTTACTTTGCTGGTAAAAGCAGCAAAGACTAAAATCACCTTAGTTTTAGT
This sequence comes from Rachycentron canadum, assembly GCA_038496675.1. Taxonomy (NCBI): domain Eukaryota; kingdom Metazoa; phylum Chordata; class Actinopteri; order Carangiformes; family Rachycentridae; genus Rachycentron; species Rachycentron canadum. Next base: position 19,487,146 of record CM076661.1, read on the forward strand.
CCAAGAACACAGATTTACACATGTCGTATAATACAGCTTGACAGTATTTTTCATTAGTTCCTTTGCCCACAACCCTTAAACTCTCTACCTCTAGTTTATAACACTGGAGTTCTATTACTAATTTGTGCACACCATGCCCTGCTCATGCCTGTTTTTCCAGCAGAGTGGTACTAACCAGGGCTGCTAACATTTTTATATATAAACTCAGTAGAATGTCCCTTTAATGCCCAAAATGCCATTAAATATGAGGAAATTGAACTTGGTGACACTGATCTCAAGTGGCTTTACAAGATTATGTACATTTTGACAAATGTATTTATATGTGCATACAAGCAGCATATGTTTACTAATTGTCTTTTGTCTAGCGTATTCTGTGGTATTCTGGTTATCAGTCTTGATGCTTACATGTGCTGTTAATCCCTGCATGTGTGTCAGGAAGTTTCCCAGGTGGAGACAGAATTGAAATCTCGAGCTGCAGCATACAATGGTGTGAAAACAAGCTTGCAAAACCTTGAAAACAAACTAGAGTGAGTAACATCAGTTAATTAAAATGTCATATATATCACATAAATGTTTAACTGGCGTGTCTGTTGTTCCAGTGGGAATTTGCAAACTCGTAGTCTGAATGACATTATTAGAAAAGAAGACCTGGTGGTCTCAGAGTATCTCACCACTCTACTGGTAGTGGTGAGCAGGTTAGTGACACTCAGTAGCATCAGTGTTGGTGTGTACATACACAGTTTTCCTGTAATGTTCTTCATGTGTTAATGTCCACGTGTTCTTGGTTACAGAGGGAGCTACCTGCAGTGGGAGAGGACATATGAATCTCTGTCAGAGTTTGTGGTTCCACGGTCAAGCAGGTGAGCTACCTGTATACTCTCCTGTCTATAAGACGAACCAGGTACAAGTGCAGCGGCAGAGCTCTGAGTACCTGTTATCAGCATCTAAAGGTCAGGCCAAGTGACCACAGGTGTTCTATTACCAGCAGAAAGTAAGAGTGCTTAGTCTTATCACTTACACTTGTGCTTTTCTTACTGTGACATATCAAGATATCTTCCATGAGAAACACATCATAACTTTTCCTTCACATCTGTCCTTGACCTCATGAAGTTTTCCATGGAGGACAGGGAAAAGTGGTTAGGAGAGGAGGAGTTTTCTTTTTTACTTCAACTGCAGCCATGAATTCTTACAGAGTTTGGTGTCCTTGTCTTATTGCCAGCTCTGCTAAGTTCAACTGTTCAGCTGAAAACTGTGCAGGTGTGTAGGGCCTTTAAATATGGAAGATTTAAAAAAGCCCTACCTTAAAACAAGTTCAAACAAGTAAATAAAGAAAACTAGAATATAATAAAATAAAATAAAAATACAACTACTACAAAACAACTGCAACTCATATGGTTATATATGTCCCATTTTTTGTTTTTCATAACAATTAATGCAAAATAAAAATCAAATTACAATGCTAAAAAACAAGACCAGAGCTGTATTGCATGTTTGCAGAGGACAGGCTGTAGCCCACAGGAAACTAATGTTAAAGGGCATCATGATTCCCATTAGCTTCTGTCAGTGATGGGAGGCCACGCCCCCAAGTTATGATGGACAGTTAATTGTTGTTCATTTTGGCATTAACATGTCTTCAGCTAAAAAAAGATGCATTGCACCTCCTTATAAGAACCACTGAAAACAATGCTCTATATTTATTATTGGCAGGTCTACACTGCCCTCTATTGGATAATATGGAAATGCATGTGATGTGATGTGACTAATTTGCAAACAAAAAGATAAATAATTGTCCTTTGGAGATTTAGAGTATTTCTCGTTTACATGTAATACAGTAAATTCTTACAGAAAAAGATAGGAATATTATTATTTTTTAAAGTATTTGTCTGTAAACTTAACCACAAATTGAAATTTAGACCTGATGATAGCCATAGAGGTGAAATCAGTGGATCTACATAGATAATACAGTTAATCCTGGGTAAATGTCAGATAGCTATCATAGCCAAAAACATCAGCAACAACAACATACATTACTAACGCCAATATGATTATCCTTCATTTTCAGGAGAAAACCATTTAAGCTTCACAATGCATGACAAGCTACACTATCACAATACTGCACAACTTTCATTGGCACAATTGTTTGCTTCATTTTCTTACATTGTCTTCCAGTTTGACCTGTTGCATGTTGATATGATGTTATTCTAATTTTCTGTCATTATTTTGTTTGACCATCAGGAAACTGTATGAAGATGGAGAGGGGGGAGTTTTCTCAGTCACCCTATTCAAAAGAGCTGTGTGTGAATTCAAAGCCAAAGCCCAGGAGAGCAAGTAAGCAGGAAGTATCCCCAGACAATACTCCATCAAGTGAAAGTTGTGTTGTCCGTGTCAGTTACCAGTGTAGCCTATGATCCACACAGGTTCACTGTGCGTGAGTACAGCTTTGATCTGGAGGAGAAGAAACAGCAGGAGATGAAGCAGCTTAGTGTTCACAAGAAGGAACAATATGTGCGTCAAACATCATGTACAGCCTCTATAGTTTTTTGGTGTGTGTATGTGTGTGTTGTAGTGTATTATATTAGATTATAAATGTGCCTCCTCCACAGGGAATCTTTGTGTGTTGGCTGAAGGTTAATTTCAGTGAGGTGTTTATTGCCTGGATTCATTTGAAAGCGTTGAGAGTGTTTGTGGAATCAGTCCTCAGGTCAGAGCTGATAACATTAATCATTTTCTCTTGTTTGCTTTCAACATTAATGAAAAGTGGCATGTGATTCATGTGTAAATAGACTCCTAATGATGTCTCCTGCCAGGTATGGATTACCTGTGAACTATCAGGCTCTTCTACTGCAAACTGACAGCAAGCGCTCAAAGAAACTCAGAGAGGAACTTGACTCACTGTTCATGCATCTGGACCCCACTGCTACTGCCAGCAAGACAGATGTAAGAGGCAACGCTCAACTTCACTGCTTCCAGATTAGCTCATAATTATGAGATCCTTACATTAATATTCCATCTAAAGCACGAAGACAGTGAACATTGACGTTGGATGTTTACTCTTGACCTCGGGATCAATATGTGTGATAAAACTGTTTCAACTTCTCTTCTTACAGTTTTAAAAAGCAAATAACACTGGTTTAGGTGACCTATAGTGGCTTCAGAAATATTCAGACGGCCACATTTGCACTATATTGTGTTGTAGATTTCATTGTAAATTGATTTTTGGTATTTTAACAATCTACTCAATATTCTCAGTCACACATGATCTTTGGTGCATCAAACTATAGAGAGCAGCAGAAAGCAGCTTAGTGCTTTAGTTTGAGGTGCTTGTGCTTCTGCTTTGTCAGTTTAAAGCTTGTTTCTGCTTCCCCATAGCAGTCAAAAAGCCTCTATTTGTAATGGACCATAGTTAAATTTTGTTGTTACTTTTACTTAAACCTGCATTATCTGATTTTTTTGGACAGAAGAAAAACTGTAGAAACACAACACACTGATAATAATCTGTGGGTTTATCACTATGAGCTTCCCCTTTCCCATACACAGTGAATTGATCTGGTGTTGTCTGCTGGGTAAATACATCTCCCAGCACGATTACCCAGTTCTTTAAAGCTTTTTTATCAACATATTGCTTACACTCAATACGCAGGCATGAAACAATGTAAATAAATGTTTATTCGGGATGATTTTGGTGAATTGTTTAATTTGATGATGTTTTCTTTATTTTCATAAGACCAGTTAGTCCAGGAAAATTAGTGTTTGTCCAGATTTCATGTCGCTATCAGAGAGGACACGAGCACTTTCAACCATCTGTTGTCCAGCCTACTTGAAATGACATCTGTCTCATGCAAATGTATCCACGGCCCTGCCAGACTGCAGTGAGAAAAGTGAAATTGTGGGCTACTGTGCTGCACACACATTCTCTGCATGCAAATAAGGACACGACAACTGTGGTGCTCAACATACAACACACAAAGGCCTGTGATGTGAACTGAATAGACTCAGTGCACAGACGCTTACACTCACTACAATACAATTTGGGTTTTAACTGGTGACACTGTTTTTCTTTTTTTTAATGTTCTGTATCTCCCTCTGCCAAGCAGGTAAGCTGCGACATCCCAGGACTTTGTCAGCAGGAATATTTCTCCTATATCTGCTTCCACATCAACACCAACGTCCTGGAGATCAGCTAGCAGTCAGCAAAGAGAAGAACCACACAATGACCACTGAGGGCCCATGCTGTCTTCCAGAGCAGTGGCTCAGAGCCAGGAGCACCAAGACCCCCAGCACTAAAATAAAATCTAGAGAAGAATATGTCCATGAATACCTTTTCAACATTTCCCTTGAGACAGATAGAACTGGCTCCTTCAGATTATGGTGTAAATAATCATCTCAGGTTAACAGTGGATGGATTTTGCTTCTTCTCACCGCGATGTTAGCTGCTCATGGACACTTTCTGTTGAGCAGCAAATGAATTGTGGAACCATTTAAATACATTTAATATCTAAAAATGTTGTTTTCTTTTGAAGGGACATGTATTGTTAATCACAATGTCTGTGTACATCTTAAAGCATGTTGTTGTTAGAAATCTTAAAGCCATCACAGAATAATACATTTTCTTCATGCACGGCTGTACATTCTTCAGCAAAAAAGTAAATACAATTTTTCAGCACATTATTCAACGTACTCTGTTTTTGGTAAAGCACATGGCAATTCTCTACACAACACTCTTTTAACTTATTTTACAAAATGTGATAGTATAGTGGTGGTACTCCTTTTATTTAAAGAAGCCATTTTCAAGTTTTGCTGCTACTGCAGAGCTTACATTGGCATTAACAGCTGTTTACTTATCAGCCTAGAAGATTAGTTACAAGTTCAGCATCAACTTCATTCATTTGCTCTCCAATAGCTGTATGCAGTGACTGAAAGAAACCCTTTTGCTTCTATTTCAATCACTTCTTTTCTTGTACTGAAGTTAGCATGTGAACCACCTTGTCAGCCTGTTTCCTCACTTTCTAACAGATGAGTCACTGTAGCGTCCAGTCTGCCTGTGTTAAAACTTAGAGGACGTATTATAACCAATTGTCCTGAAGCTGCTGCTGGGACTGTTTAGTAAAGAGCTGTTAATACTCATAGCTATGGTTATGTAGCAATAGCAAAACTTAAGTAAAAATATCACTGTAATCAAAATTCTGCATTCATCACATTGCTGGTCAATAGTTGTCATATGAGGGTCCGTCAACTAGTCAATCAGTTTTTCACATGAAAGTTAGTAAACGTGAAGAAATGTTGGAAAGCTGAGTAAAGCCTTTCATGGCTCCAGCACAAGGTGTGTAAAACCCTTAAAATGTCCTCAAGTGAGTTTACCAGACCTCTGGCGCCCGCTCCTTGTTTGAAACTTGAAACTTAAACCAAGCAGTGGAGTTGCACTGTGGGTAATATAGTTGCCAGGTTCTGACAAGGATGAAGAATGTGTGGAATTAAAAAGATATTTCTGGTTCTGTTGAGTGCAAGACGAAACCTCCAACCCAATATATGCCTGGTCCTTAACCTATAGTCTGGACGACATACTTCCACATCTGGACAGATTCCAGCTGTTATCATCCATTATTGACTGACAGCCAGAAGATTTTCTGTGTGATTGTTCCAGATGTGGGAGTAGACTGACAGTCATGCTGTATATGGGCCAGGTTCAGTCCGCTGAATACAGGGCCAGAAGAAAATAAGCATGAGGCCCAAGTATAGTAACATTTTTTTAGTGAAATAATTGTCTCATTTTCAGTTACACACTTACTTTCATTTCTGTTATGTCAATACATTTTTTTGTGATTTTGACTTCAATTACTTTTGCATTGACTTAAGATTTTATTTATATCTTTTAATTGTTTTACTGCTCTTCATTCAATTCCTATGTAAAAATGCCTCACCAAAAGTTTTCAAAGTGCAGTAACTTCAGCTGTGTGGGGGAGAAGTATACTCTAATATACTCTAATATACTCTAAATAAAGTGACTCAAGTGGACTACCTCAACACTGTACTTCAGTAAATGTTAACGTTCATCGTATCACTGAAGTGTGCACTATCTCAGGGTCACTGCTGTTATAAATAATAATTTCTATTTTGTGTTTGAAGATTTTCTTTGGATCCTAGCAACACTGCAAATTAATTAAAGAGTGTATGCTGCAGTCTCCCTCTCTCTCTCTCTCTCTCACACACACACACACACACACTTAGAGAGAGAGAGAGAGAGGGAGAGGTGGGAAGTGTTGGGAAAAGCTGGTCGCTCAAGCTGCAGTGTCTGGAACAGTCTGGAGAGGAAACATTTTACGCACCGAAATAATGGACATTAATTCTGGTTAATGCGCTTTAGTTTTGCGTTATAGGATTGATACTAATTCAGAAAGACAGTTGGTAAAATGTGGACAATTCCGAAGCCAAATTACAGGAGCGGTTTCTGCGCCGAGGGGGAGATCGCTGTGAACATCGGCGGGGTCCGAGTGGCGCTTTTCGGGGATGTCTTGAAGCGCTACCCGGAGAGCAGACTGGCGGAGTTGGTGAACTGCTCAACTCAGAATTACGAAGTCATCTCGTCGCTTTGTGACGACTTTGATCCAAGCAGAAAAGAGTTTTACTTTGACCGAGATCCCGATGCATTCAAGTGCATCATCGACGTTTACTACTTTGATGAAATCCACATCAAACGCGGCATTTGCCCCATCTGTTTCATCAAGGAGATGGAGTTCTGGAAAATAGACCCAAGTGTTTTAGACGAATGTTGTAAAAGTTACCTCAGTGAGAAAGAGGATGAGCTGACAGAGATTGCGAACAAAGTGAAAGTCATTCTGGAGGACATGGAGGTGGAGCAGTGCATTACGCGCACCCAGCGGTGCCAGAGGTTCCTGTGGAGGCTGATGGAGAAGCCGGGTTCCTCCCTGCCGGCGCGCATCATCGCCATCGCATCCTTCCTCTCCATCCTGGTCTCGGCGGTGGTGATGTGCGTGGGGACCATCCCTGAGCTCCAGGTGACAGACTCCGAGGGGAAACTCGTGGAGCACCCGACCTTGGAGGCGATCGAGACCGCGTGCATGCTGTGGTTCACGACGGAGTACCTGCTGCGCCTCGCCTCCTCTCCCAACAAGCTGCACTTTGCGCTCTCTATCATGAACGTCATCGACTTTATGGCCATCATGCCTTTCTACGTGGTCCTGTCCCTCACCTACCTCGGAACCACATCCATGATGGAGCTGGTGAACGTCCAACAGGCGGTCCAGGCGCTCCGCATCATGCGTATCGCGCGCATTTTCAAGCTGGCGCGCCACTCGTCCGGACTGCAGACTCTGACCTACGCGCTGAAGAGGAGCCTCAAGGAGCTGGGGCTGCTCCTCATGTACATGAGCGTGGGGATCTTCGTGTTCTCAGCGCTGGCCTACACCATGGAGCAAAGCCACCCAGAGACCCTTTTCAGGAGCATCCCACAGTCTTTCTGGTGGGCCATCATCACCATGACCACGGTGGGCTATGGAGACATCTACCCCAAAACCACGCTAGGCAAGTGCAACGCAGCTGTGAGCTTTCTGTGTGGGGTGATAGCCATCGCCTTGCCCATCCACCCCATCATCAATAACTTCGTTGTCTTCTACAATAAGCAGAAGGTGCTGGAGACTGCAGCGAAGCACGAAGTGGAGCTGATGGAGCTGAAGTCTGGCAGAGACGCCCGAAGGAAAAGCAGGAACTAAGAGGAGACTGTTGATCAAGACTTTCTAAAGACTGAGTTATAAGAGCTTCATATCCATATAAATGTGAAAATAAAAAAAATGTCAATGAGTAAAAATTGATTGTAACATTTGATGCAGGGTCTTGTTCAAGACTTCAGTTAAAGACCTGCAAACACCCTGAGGGAGCTGCACCTGCACTCAGCACCATAACAAAGTTGTTATCTTTACTCTGCTGTTGCTTTCACTGGGAATTATGTGATGTATTGCTTTGGCTCTGTTCTACTTATCTCGTCTGCAACTCCTGTCATTGTGAAGGCTGTTGTTATCATAGAATTAAAAATTGTGCATGAACAAAAAAAAAAAAAAAAAAAAATGAGAGTGAAGTTAAATCAAAACTGATATTTATTTACAATGCAAATACAATTTCAGTTCAGATTAGTATTTCCTTGAGCTGTGTTGGGAGGAAAAGGAAGGAACATAAAGAGGAAAGTTTGTGCTAAAAAGACTTGGTTAACTGACTTCTCATAGATCCAGAGAACCAAGAGTGTAATAGTTGACCCCATCACTAAGCTTACAGCAGATAAGGAAAGGGTCTTTCAATGGCCAGTGTGAACAGGAGCGATGGGACAAAGGGCAAAACATGTTTCAGTGCTCATATGGGCGAGTGACTGTCGTTCTAAGACAGACTTAGAAAAAATAGAACTGGACTAATAGAATCACAGTGTGTGTGAAAAGCCTCATATTGGGAAAATGAGTTGAGATAAGATTATGACTAACACTGAGTCAGAGGATGCAGCCCCCACAAAACAGGTGTGTGACTTAAATGAATCTCTTTCATCAGATTACTCCAGACTCAACCATAGAGAAATATTTTTGTATGAATACAGCTTTTAAAATGTGTGTGTCTGTGTGTGTGGTTGACCCCATTCACCAGTGGTTAAATATGGTTATTCATTACCGCAGGGCAGACGGTGAAAGATGGTGTGAACTAAAAAAAAAAAAAAATTAAAAAAAATCAAGGTTTAAAATAAACCAAAGCAGGTGCTTTTATGATATCTTCTTGACTTTTAAAGATTTTGGTCCTTTATCCACTGTGAATCTTGCAGACTAAGTCTAACCCAGCCAGACTTTAACTACAAGTGGCTGCTGAACAGCTGCTGACACAGCTGTATCCTCATTTCCATCCTCTCCTCCAGTGATGTGAACAAATGTTCTGTTTCAGTATTTTTGGTCAAAAAAGTTTTTCACTTGACAAGTTTGTACAAGTTGATTTCTCCATCTATACTAGATACACTCTGTGTGTGTGTGTGTGTGTGTATGTGTGTGTGTATGTATGTGTGTGTGTGTGTGTGTGTGTGTGTGTGTGTGTTTGTGTATGTATGTGTGTGTGTGTGTGTGTATGTATGTGTGTGTGTGTATGTGTGTGTGTACGTATGTGTGTGTGTGTGTACGTATGTGTGTGTGTGTGTGTGTGTATGTATGTGTGTGTGTGTGTGTGTGTGTGTGTGTGTGTGTGTGTGTGCGTGTGTGTATGTATGTGTGTGTGTGTGTGTGTGTGCAGCAGTCCATCCTCACAGGACAAAAAACATTCTCAATCTTAAATAATCTATCTGGATTTCTTTCATTGGAGTTTTACAACAGTTTGTCTTGACACATGATGCATGAATATATAAGGAACATATCACCCATGTAGTTAAAAAACATGATTAACAATTTGCTCATTTGGTTTGATGACTTTGCGTTGATGCTCAAAAAAAATTATTATTTTATATTCAATGAGAACTAGAGTCATCACGGCAGTTGCAGTTGTTTGCCTCCACCAATCAGACCACTTTCAGATTACATCCCATTTCATCCAGTCATATAAAATATTAGCCATTTGTGTTTTTTTCATAATTGCTTTGTGAAGTCTGGCACAATGGCCAGTGTTTTCTGAGGTCATGCTGATCTTGACCTTTGACCTTTATCATCACCTAAAACTATTCAGTTCATGTGGAAATTTGTACCAAAGAAGAAATTCCCTTAAGCTGTTACTGAGAGGCCAAAACCATGTTTTGTGAAGTCATTGCGACCTTGACCTTCGGCCTTTGACCTTTGACCATCAAAATCTAATCAGTTCATCCTTGAGTCCAAATGAATGTTTACTCCAAATTTGAGGAAGTTCAGTGAAGGTGTTGCTGAGGCACTTGGTTCTGAACTTTACATGCAGTTTACACTTCTTCCACATAACAAGGAAGTAAAGCAAATTCAATAACATGAAAGGACGTTTGTCTCTTTATGTTCATGGAAGCCATATAAGCTCAAAAGCTCTGAACACATTTTCCAAGATGCATTTCCAAATCTGCAAAATTTTGAGTTTGAGACCTGGGATCATTCAAAGCTGAAGACACAAGAGGCTGCGTTTCTTTTCTACCAAAAGGCCTAAAGTAAAACTATGTTTGAAGAAAGTGAGTCTCTCCAAAGTGATTCAGTCTTTTATGTTTCCATCCTGCAGCAAACGACACAGGAAAGACAAGAGAAAATGGTTGAATGAAAAACTAGATTTGATTCCACAGAGACAGTTGTTTTGTAGGTGAGACATGAACAGACTTGGGTCTAAATGAATGACACTGCTCAGTCTGTGAGATGTGCTTGTGTGTGTGTGTGTGTGTGTGTGTGTGGAACATAAGTCAGCGTGTTGCTGTGTAAGTCTCTGTTTCATCCGTGCTTGTGCATCATGTGTGACACGATCCGAGGCAGCGCTCTGTGAGAAACTGCCAGCCCCAGCAGGGAAACACTTCAAAGTATAAGGTTATATACACCCCCACACACTGAACACTCAAAAACACTGCCTCCCCCACCCCTCTCCCCCGCCTCTACCCCACCCACTGTTCCTCTCTGTCTCCTTCTCACTCCTTCGTCCTGCCTCCACCTCCTCATCCTTCGTCTCCGATGACGACCTGTCAGCTTCGCTGGCTGAGAGAGCAGTGATATGTAAAGTGTTTGGGCTCATCTTTTGAGGGAGTGTGGTGGTGTACAACTTTAACTTTAACTTCAAATTTAAAAAAATACACACTGAACTGGTTGTTCATCAACATTCAGGTATGAAAGATCTGAGTGAGGATGGGGGGAAATTGAGAGACATTAGCTGACATGGACTTCAACCAAATATAGCTCTTCATATGTTATGCATCAGCAACCAGATGACTCAGTCTCTCTCTTACTGTATGGCACGGACACACAGTTTGAAATATGTTGCTGACCACGGTCTGCAATGACCTTTAAAGGCGAAACGATCAAATTGATCTCAGCTCAGCCGTTGTATGAACATGTTAATGTTCTGCTTATTTCTGTGACTCTCCTGCTACGTTTGATCAATGGCGACCTGTAAACAAACGCATCAAAGACATCAATACCTGGCTCCGTCTGTGCTTTGATGGCTCACAGGAAAGGACTCCCATGATCCCTACAGGCCCACATGTGTGTTTGACAGGAAACAGCTTTTGATTGATGGACGGTTTAAAATTGATGATTAGTCAATTTTAATTAGCTCCCACCGGTTTTAGTAGTGTGGTAGGGTAGATGTGTGGGTAGGTAGGTTAGAGTGTAGGTAAGTTTCACACACTCAACATCTTTTTTTTTACTGCACTGATGCAGGAGCACGGCGCCAAATACACAGAGACACTTACTGAGTGGGAACTGAGAACTAAGGTAAAACCAATTATCTGCATATATTCCTCAGTTTCTTCATCATAACCTTGACATTTTACTTTAAAGTTTAATATGAGTTGTTATTCAAATCTCATTTATAAAGACTAGTGTTACAGGTAAATTTAAACCTGAAAACAGCAGAGTAGGAGGGTACTTTTCAATGTCAATTAATCATTAACATTAATTAAACATCAGTAAACACCCAGAGGTATCAACTATACTATATTATATTACTGTAATATTAAGATGGTTAAAAGTTGAAAACATGAAATGTTTGGCATTATTGTTTAAGAAATATTTGTTGCAGCTTTGTATTCTTGGTAGATGAGGAATCCAGCTGCCTAAGATGAGTTAAATTATAATATATATAATGATATTAAAACCCTTTTGAGATAAAGTAAACAAACATTTTTACTAAAAAAAAAAAAAAAAAAAAAAAAAAAGAAGAAACAGGTCTCAAAAAAGCACACACACACAAACACACACACACAAACACACACACAAACACATTCCAAAGGGGTATTAGTTTTAGTCCAAATTAATCAATCAGTCAACAAATAAAAGCCAATAACAAGTGATGAATCGAAAACATTAGAATAGACAAAAAGATTGTAAGGACATTTGAAATTAAAATCCCTTAAAACGGTATAATAATAATAATAATAATAATAATAATAATAATAATAATAATAATAATAATAATAATAATAATAATAATAATAATAATAATACATTTCCTGTGTGTGTGGAAGTTTTATGCAATGATGAATAAGGCTCTAATACTTAATAGGACAAATAGTCCATGGTTAAATTAGATACCTGTTGTCATGACTGATGAACGCTGAGTCACACAGCTCCTGTAACCATGGAAACATAAAACACTGACCAAAATGATCTAATTCAGTGACCAAATAAAGATGCACATATTTTATGCAGTGCAGCTCAAAATGAGAAGTTGGTAAAGGCACAAATATAAGCTTCAGTATTGAGATTCGTGTACACTGTAAGATTATTCTTCACTAACTAAGGTTTTATTGTAACTGTTACAACACAAAGATTTAAACATGTTAACAACTCAAACAAGATAAACAAAACTAAAGCCTCAAATAACACATGACCACAGTATATATCCCTACCAAAAAAAATATTTTTTTAAAAAATGGTTATAAAGATTTAAAAACATTATTATTTTAACTTTAAGTTCTGTAATAAATTCAAACATGTATTTTCTTTGAAACTATGGAAATATGGACTATAATAAAAATGTAACGCCTCCTTCCTCCTTGGGGGAACCAGAGTTCTTACAACATCTTGTCCTTTGTTAATTCCAGGCATCATTTTATTTTGAAAACGCTGTCAGCAGCAGCCTGAGCAGCACAAAGACACAGACTGGTGAGCTGCAGTTTTGTGTCACCAGACCAAACTGTCTGGTGACACACAACATGTTTGCAGTAAACAGGAGCACAGGCAGCAGAAGAAAACCTTACATATCTGTACTTGATGTCATGCACAACAACATTACAACAACATGTATCCCCTCTCCTTTTTATTACATCTAAAAAAAAAACACAGACACACGCACACAACACCAGCAGTGGTCTTCTGTTGTCATGGCTCCAGTCTTTAAATAACAGTCTCGCTCTCATTATTCAGCCTCAATGAATCCTTTTGCTTTTAGACTGGACTCCCACATTGAATTCACTCAGCAGTTCATTGTAGATTTAATAGAGAAATATTTTATTTTATCTATTTTACGTCAGAAGACTGAGTCACTACAGATATTTTAAGGTGTTGCTGAGTGAAATTGGGTCATATTACTTGATATCAGCTCAAGTCCCTGTTTGTAATGAGGTTCCATCCACTTGGTCATATCAGCATTCAACACCTTTGTGTTCAAATGCACATCAGTCATTTTATTTTCAAGATCGGTACATTTACATTGCCGTGCATTGTAAGTGCAGTGTTTACATGGTTAATGGATGGTCACAGAGTCTGGTATTGTGGGTGGTGGTGATTGTGGATTGATTTCTCCCTTGACTCACTGTATCTTTTATATAAACCATTTTCAGACATGGGATCCATACATTTATTGACTTTCTCTAGGTGTTAAAGTGATGGACTTTTATCAGTCAACATGTCTTTGCAACTGTGTTCCTCATGGCCTTATTCAGACTTTATAGGACATGAAAAGCATTTGCTGGATAATTATTTATGAATCGATGAAGTTGTCATGGATGAACGTTTAAAGTAGGGAGGCAGCAGATTTGTGGTTGTAGAAGTTGTTTTTCCTTTTTTGTCTTGTTCATACATTAAAATGATTTTTAGACCAGTCCTAGGGACTAACTCAATAAGTTACAGTAATGTGATTACTTTTTACAAAATATTTTGAATAATAACAGTTACAGCTACCAACCCCAGAAACACACAGTGCGTTGACATTTGCTGGTTTGCTGTTTAACTCTCTTGCTGTTTGATGGCGGGTCAGTCTGTCTGTTCACTGGGTGTTTAAGAGTCACTCTTCTTTTTAGAGTTGAAATGTATGTAATCAAGCTGCTGACTTTAGAATGAAATCATGCTGCAGGCTTGAACAAGGTTTAACCACAACCTTCGGCTTTCAAAAGATCCAACATGTATGTTTTGTAACAACATTTTTTGCAAATAAACAAATGTTATATTTGAATTTGATGTAAGTTCATCCCAATAAATCATTTGCAAAGCTGATTTTTTAAAAATTTGAAGCCAATGTACTTATATCCATGTTTGTGGAGTCAAGGTAATGTCTTACTCGTATTTTACCACCACTTGTTAGTCAAAGCATATGTATTGTGTTACGAATGTGTATGTGCATAGGATACAAACAAAACAGGGACCCACTCAGGTACCTTTAAAGTGAAGCTGTCCACTTTGCTAAAAAATCATGCTGTTGCATTTTTGTAGTTAAGAATTCAAATGTCAGTATTTTGAGGAAATTGCAATTGTATTCAGTGCCAAAGACACTTATCACACCGGTGCCACTGGGGAGGACAGCTGTGGCAGATGTGATTCAAAGCAGACAGAGACTCACCAATGACTGTAAAGTGTTATGTCTGACACTGGTAGAGTGGATCTCTTTTGTTGTGATATCTTGACCTCACTAGCAAGTAAAGCCCATAGCACCATTTTGACGAGTGTGACCCCGTTCAGCTTTCTTGTCCAACAGCACTCTATCGGAGTGAACTTCATGTCATTGTTGGCAGGAGAGGCTTCAGTTCTGGTCTTTACTGTAGATTTAACTGTTCTTCTGACAGCTAAATTATTGATCTTAAACATTTATCTTCAAAAGCAGTGTTGTCCTCTCAGATATTTTTTTCCTCCTCTGATGCATAGCAAGCACTCAGCCTCGCCTGCTCAATGATTGCTTTGTACCTCTCCACAGCCCCCACTGGCTCACAGCTGGTCACTTTGTCTAGTTTTTTAGGGCAGCTCGCCTCTTTCAGAAAATGTGTTTTCAAATGGCAACACTGGAGACTCTTTATGTCTCACTTTTTTAGTTTTGACAAGCACTTCTTGGTCAATAATGCATGTTCTCCCTGTAAAGGCCACTGCTGGCAGGGGTGAAGAGGTTGTTCTGTCTGATGTGTTGCAAACATGTACTGACCTATGTCTTTGCTCTGTTTATGGCAAACATACTGTAGCAGAGGGTGAGACAGAGTATAGAGTATATAGAGTTATATATATAGAGTTAGACTATACAAGCTTAATGACCAAACCTTAATGATACTTTGGTCGCTGGTATTTTTGGTTCTTGTGGGGACAAAAAAAAAAATGCATTAAAATACAACAATGCCTATATTGCATATATAATTATATATTTAGATCATAATTGGGTAGATTGTTTTAACCCCTTCATGAATGAATAACAAAAGTGCTTCTACATTACACATTGGATTAAAAAAAAAAAAAAATGTATATATATATATATATACATATATTTTTTATAAATATTTTGACATGTCCACTATCTTGGACTGCATGTAATTTGCTGGTCAATGTAAAATGTCATGACGGTGTAATATATAGAAAAGCATATTTTGTGAAAGCTATGAATAACACATCCTTTCTCTATGTCTGAGGTTATTTTCTGCATATTTTTATATATGTTGATAAGACCCATGAGTCTGACACAATTCCCTCCCAATTAGTTCAGAGAAAGTTTGTAGATGTGAAATGGAGCCCTGTAACATAACAATTTAATGAAGGAAATTTATAAAGTATTTCTGATTCTGATTCTTGTGTCATCAAATGCTGTCAGTGCTGGCTTTAGGACTCTTTCCTGAGGTAGCGAGCAATAGCAGAAACACAGGTTGGCCCCAGTGATATCCATGATGTTACTGCCTGTTCTACTCGCAGCATGTCTTTCCACCAGAGAGTGTGGAATAAAAAGAGGCAGCACATCAGCATCATCTGTGGCTTCCTGCCCAGCATGGCTGGCCCAGGTGCAGAAATACCTTTCTCATACTGATGAAAGGGATAGAGATGAGTAGAAGATTGCGATCATGGTTAATTTTTATACTTAAACATTATAAATACCATCATGTTAGAATTGAAAAGTGAAAGAATATGTCTGTACACAATTTTGGTGAAGCAGTCCTTTCAGGACTGAATTCTTTGAGTGCTATAAAACTGTAAGACAATCTTGACCATTTGTCTTCCCATACAGCAGATATAATATAATCATAAACATAAATGTTTTCACTCCCTGTTGCTTTTAATATTATGATCATTGCTTTGACTGATAATCCTTGCATAAATGTATGCTACAGCAATCACGAAGCTGGGGAGCTATCATCACTTTCTGCATTTCGTTGAACATAGTTTAACAAATCAAATAAGCATGTTAATCATCCCATAAAATATTAGTGCCCCTTCAGCCATAACAAAAACATAACTTAGTGATTCTTGAGAAAGCCCAGCTGAGGATAATGTGTTCATAACTCCACTGTTCTGGGCTATATGCCTTTCTAAATATCATTGAGGACATGAGGTAAAATCAATCATGTGGTTGAGCTAGCTTCTTATTCGCATTCATTTCTTCCAAATTGCTCTTTAAAATGTCACCGGCTGCAGAGCTACTGCAAGCAAGCAAAATCTTTCCCTGAGGGAAGGATGGGAATAGAATAGTCCATGGTGTACTTTTGGCCATATAGCTGTATTTCCAGCACTGAACGCCTGGGGACAAACAACTAAAAGAAAAACTGATTGGGAAGGAAGCTTGTTCTTTGCTTGAAGGCAACTTTCTTCTTGGTTGAGAGGAACCAGCTATATATAATGTATCCAACATTACTGTGCATATCTTTGAAATTGTAAAAAATGAACTTGAATGAAAGACAGAGTGCATGCAAAGATGAAAGTCCAATCAGTGTTCTTTCATTTATTATTCTGGTCAGGGTTAGGCCTTTTTTATCATTAGCATATATTAGCATTTCTTATTCATATGTTTTCATTATAATCTTTTTTACTTAATTGTAATATGGTAATAAATTAGTCTAATTTAAACACCTGGAGGTGCATGTTGCACATCGTGATGTTCCTGTTTGTGCCTCCTGAGTGTGTTTCCATTGTCTGGAAGGTAATAGGTTTGAGTCACCCACAGCCGCAGCTGCACTCAGCAATGCAGCATTCTTGGAGACAAGGCCTTGTATCTCAGGCTGTGCTTCAGAGAAGCACAGGTCGAACGTCTGAATTCTGTTTAGCTGCTTCACACAGTTGCAGTATTGTAAGTGAGGACCATTTCTCAATCACCTGTTTTATTGAGGATGCATCGTAAGGTCAGGCTAAAAGCTGTAACAATTTTTGCAATTGCAATACAATTTCCTGACTGTATCAAGTGTTTCAGGAGATAAAGTGACTATTTAGACTCTTTTCTGTTTGTAAATTTGCTTTGACATTTTCAGAGACGTGAGAACAGTCCTGATGTTTGAGAACAGCGGCCCTATCAGCAGCTTGCTGCACAGCTCCTGAGATGACAGGCTGACCATGTGCGCTTTATGTGCAATTTATTTATCTGTTCTCTGAAGCGTTTTGATGTTAACGGAGTTCCTATTAGCTGATTAAATGAAACCTCAGCCATTGTTACATTTACAAGAGGTTATAATACACTCTCTGAGCAGTCCTACATCTTCAGGGCAGACTGGAGGGTACAGTGAGTCATTATTGGAAAGTAATGAGATGGGATGGCGCTAGCTGGTTAGCATGCTAATTCAGGTAAAAGAAAGGATGTGATCGAAACAAGAGTTAACATTGGTGTTGTTTTCCAATCCTTGCCAATGCAAGGCTCTTCAGCTTTGGCTTCACGTTACAAGCCTAGAGTCTACATTTATGTACAGTCTATGGTGAGACAAAACTAGATTTAGGTTTCATGCATGTTTGCTTGCTTTGCTTTCTCTTATTGCTCAGTCTGTATTTTTTTTGGTAGTGGTCATTGTATAGTATGGATCAAGGAAGTTCGTTATGGTTCTTGAGAAATTAATTTTTTCTTTTTTTTTCTTCTGATGTGTAGTCTCGCTCTCTCTTACTGAGGTATTCTGCCAAAGGTGCAAATCCTAGTGTTTAGGTAAAGGGAGTGTGTTACAGTTGACTGTTCTGTAAACTCTGTCAAGCTGTTCCAAAATTAACTTTCAATGCAATGCAGCAGAGCGAACCCACTGCCCTAAGTCATGGTTTAAAAAAAATGTATTTCAAGCTAAAGTAAAAGCTGAAATTGCTCAAAAAATTTCCATAATTGCATTCTAAGCACCTTTTTTTTTTTTTTTTTTATAAAAGTTTAAGTTTGAGGATGAAATCTGTCAGGGAAATGTTGAATAGTAGTTTCATCAACAGCTTTTGCACTGCTGAACTGCTGAGGCCTGGCTATTTGAAATTCCAGTCTTTCACAGCATTCCCTCATATCATCATAGACTCCTGTTTTTATTCATAATTTATTCATGTTTCTGCAAGATATACAGTCATTTAATGATAATCACACCATTAAGATCAAGAAACTGTGAGGTTAATTGTGTATCTGTCCAAGTTGAGCTCAGCAATGAATGAAGAGGACAAATCTAAATTATTCATATGCTGACTACCTTTTCATTCATCTCTCAGAGCCAGAAAGTGCTTCACCTCTGCAGGAGTTAATAATAGCTCCTTTAAAGAAGTAGAAGAGGGGAAAAGAGTCCAAACTGTAGAGGCTCAGAGTAATATTATTCAGTATACCCTAAATCTAAAGATGATGGAAATGCTGCTGCCATCTTTGTGCATCTGGTTATTGGGGTGTCCTCTGCAAAGAGTTCATGTAATATCACTGCACTCGTAACAACAGTTGTGGTTGATGCATTTTTTTTCATTTGTTTAAATGGTCCTAATCCCACAGTAGTGGCTGAAAGAACATTTTATGGGTTTTTTTCAGTGTCATCTAGGTCTTTGATATTTAATACATCACATAAGGAATGACTGTATCATTGGGTTCACATTCTGCCCCATTTGCACATAACATTTTAAACATTAGCTGAATGCCAGTTTCTGGGTATGTACTACAAGATTAGGTACTCAGACATTTTCTGTCTGTTTCACATCATGGGAAATGCAATTTGCAGTTCATGGTGCAAGACTTCAATTAAAACTCAAGAAGTGTAAAATGTCTTGAAAAATAAAGGAATGTATCTTCTTTGACAAGTAAAACAACCTAAAACTTAACTGACCACAATGCTTTGTTGGTATGAACATATTAACCTCTCCACTGCCTGGGAAACCATTTGCTGTGACTATAGGATCAATGGAAATAATCAATGTGCATTTGCAGCACTGCATCATAGGGAAAATCCTTTGTCTCAACCCACTGAGGTTCCTCTTATCATTTGATGTTCAAAGTTACTTGAGCCTGCCCTCCTCTCATTTCTGAACATCTTTTTGTCCCAATGTTTTCTGAGCCGTCTCTTGTGGCTAACACCCACTCTGGCAGAGAATTGATAACAGCTCGAGGATTAACTTCAGAGAAGCACTGCATGTGGTGGGGGTCCCCAGGTCCCTCAGCTAAAGCATGAAGTCAAGAGAGGACAAAGCCTTGTCCCCAGGTGACACTGGATGTCAAAGAACCACCTCTGGAGGATATTGATTATTGTTAGTGTACAGCGCTGTTTTAATTCTGTTTAGCAGAGCTGTGAATATCCTGCCAGCTGTCATTAAGTTATTAATCCTAAAGAAAGATTTACTTTGCCACTGCCCAGTATAAATGTCAAAAGCATCAGTTGCAGAAGCAGTTTCAGTGGACAAAATGGCAACAGATAAAGCTCAAAAAGCCAGAAAATCATCAGGATTTCAGCACCAGACATTATGGTCTCTGTGTTTTTGCCATTCATCTCTGTTTCAGCTTATTTATTAGTATAATTACTAGTAAAACTGCTATTACACTATGTTTAATCCATTACACAAAAAGGTGGCCATAACCCACAGTTTTCTGAAGAGCATGCATGTGCTCCTGTTACCATCATTAGCACAACTTGCTTGATGGCTAACCCAAGGCAAATTCATTTTCTGACTAATTGGCTACCAGGCTAAGCTAACAAGCCTGGTATGGTGAGTGCAGACATCAATACCAGCTAATTAGTATGAACATATAGATAAAATTATACTAGAATTTCACCTCAAAAAACAGAAGCATATACATCACAGTATAGCACATTATTTGTATATTTGCATAAAACACCAACATCCGAGGGGTCACATTCAACAACTAGTAGTAACAGCAAATAAATAACCTAAATACCAATTTTAATACAATCTTAATAAATAAAAATAATAAATAAAATGATATATTTTTTATTGTGCTACATATTCATAACAGTTTGTTAACAAGTGAACAAACTACAAACAAAAGTGCAGTGTGCAACAAAGTGTACAATGTACTTATTAATTAAGAGCACTGAATTCAATATCAATATATTCAATATCTTATTTCAGTCTAACTGCCAGTGAAAGTGGCTTCACATCAATTTTCCACCATTTAATTTCTACCTCAGGTCTGTCCTCCAAATGGTAGGTATTATGGCTGCATTAATTCATTTCTCAGAGATGGAATTTCAAGTCGGAGGCTAATGCGATTACCATCACAATTACCATCTGAATGATATGACATTGATATGGCACTAATTACAGACAGTTAGCTAGTATGAGGAGTTTCAATTTGGAAAAACTGAGGGACACTACGTACAGAGTGTGGTATCCAATCTGTAGCAATGCAGAAACCATCCTATTAACATGATTTTATCAGTCGTTGTCCCTGAGACATTACTGAGATACATAAATATGAGTCACCTTCTAGGCATTGTTTTGAAACAAAAATCTTAACAGGCATGATATCATGTAATTACACACATGATTACAGCTGTAGTATCTCTCCCTACATATTTCAGAAGCTACTGCTCTCCCAATGACCTTGGCATGTACAGATCACAGAGGTTACCCCCCATTGTTCTAAAACAATGCTTCACTGTCTTTCTTTCCCTTTGTCCTTGCTCTGTCCTCCATGTGTCTTTTACATACATGGTAAGACAAGAAGGCTAAATGTTAGCGCCTTCAAAATGAGGGCGCTGACACTTTTTTACCCAGCGTTACTGGCAAAAGGTGGCATTGCTCACAGTGTTGAAGAAAACACCACACTCATAATTTCAGACACTGTGCACATGTAATGGG
Organism: Rachycentron canadum; assembly: GCA_038496675.1. Taxonomy (NCBI): domain Eukaryota; kingdom Metazoa; phylum Chordata; class Actinopteri; order Carangiformes; family Rachycentridae; genus Rachycentron; species Rachycentron canadum. Next base: position 19,508,250 of record CM076661.1, read on the forward strand.
CAACATAATGGCTGACTAATGGCACCATAATTTCAAAAATATCAGATGGTCTCTCCATCCATCAGCCATTATGACAATCTCAGTCACTGCTGTCCAACGCCCCTGTTCCCATTTCAAGTCATTTTTTTTATGTGTTTAAAAAACACATCATTTAAACAGGGAAAGAGACTATAATGATTTAACCCTCTATGGACTCATGGTTTTTTTTTTTTCAGATTTCAGTCAGAGAGCTCCATATTTTTTGTTTCTTTTGTTGCTGTTGATGCCAGAGATTTGCATAGATTTAGGAATAAAACTTCCTTTACTTTTACTTACATTAAGTAAGTGAATTTGCCCCATATGTTTTGGTTGTAAAAATGCCTTAGTTTATCTTCTCTCAAATTGAACCCAAAGAAAAAGCCATTTACAGATACGTGCAAACAAGCATTTGCATATGATCTTACCTGTGCTTATGTGCTGCTCCTTACAGCCAACTGGATCAGAATGGTTCAACGTGTCTGAGCGAAAGAGCTTTGTATGTTTCACAGATCTACTCCCAGAGACAGTGTATCTTTCAAACTGTTATTTGTTAAATAACTTATTCTCCACAAATGACAGCTGTGATACATGCATTGAAACTACATAGATGCAAGGTTCCAGTCAGTATGGAGCAGGACCCAACGTCCTCCCCCATATAAGCAAAACACGTGGAGGCACCATGCATCCCAAATGGCATGACAAACGCTGGTGACTAATGACTAAATAGCCTTATAGACCTGCACCACCTGTTTACCGAGTGAGGCTCATTGATGCCAACACCACAAAGAGTTCCTGCTTGGGGACAGACAGAAATAATTTTAACTGCCACCCTGTTGCTAGTCAGTGGAAATCATCCTGAATGTCATATAATTTTTAGTGCATTACTGCCAAATTCACAAAATGAAGTTTATCTGTAATAAGAAAAAAAAAAAGTGAATCAAGTCAGTTATAAGATTTCCTCTTTTTAGTCATTTTTTCCTTCTGGCTTCTGCTGATCTCACTGACAGCATTTACAGCAAAAACATAAGACTTTAAATATTTTATATTAATAATTGACAGTGTTGTAGAGTAGTGCTGTAATTCCCTCTATTACCAGTCCAATCCCAGACTCTAGGAGAGTTATGTTTATGCATCATCTTGATGAATGAGGAAACCCTTGATTTCTCCCCCAATTTCCCCCTCATGTCATGTTCCAGGTGTTTGCCAGATAGAGATAGATTAGATACATAGATTTTTATTGGATTTTTTTTTAGTTTTAAGTTGTTTTTTTTAACTAGCCTAAAATGTCGGGCTGGTGAGGGGGCTCTTGCCGCCCTCCAGGATTGAGAGGGCGTGCTCCGGTGCATGCACTCAATCCTGATGCGTGAAGAGCTGTGTTCAATTAAAGGGGGGTTTTAGCACAGATTGTTACTGAAGTGTGGAGTGGAAGCGTTGGCCATCATGTGCAGCCCTTTTCATATGAAAATGTACTGCACCGAGTCCACCTAGCGAAGTCGCCAGTCTTACTTACCCTGAGCACTTCAACTCTGTGCTGAATTTGCGCCGTAGCCATTCCTGTGGTCTATGGGCTAAAAAGTGTCATATTAATAGATGCAAAGACGAGTCGGCAGTTAACAAAGCAGACTTCATTTCTGGCTATGGTTACCAGCTAACCCTTAAAAGCCCTCAAACCTGAAAACACTGCTACCCCAGCTGTGCTTTCCACAAACAACATGTTCATATTTTCCATATCTACCTCCAGTTTGTTTGGCTGAGGAGGCAGGACTGGGCTCCCAATTTTAAACAAATGGGCATTCACTCAACTGTTGCCTCCAAATAAATATTCCTCCCTTGGATACCATAATGTTATAGTGACTGCTCCGGTCAAAGTCTCTGTGGTTGTCATTTATCATCCAACAGGACAACTAGGTGATCTTGTTGTATTCTGGACCGTGGCTGTTTGTTACCCACCCTAGGTGAACATCCACTTAGACTTATACTCATTTGACTTGAAATATGTCTGCAGCACTCAGCCTTGTACTCACCTGAAATTGTCTCCTCTGACCCCCTTTGACCACTATTTCATTTGCTTCACTGTTTAACTCCCAGATCTGATATCCGTCCCATCATGTCTGGTTTCCTTCCACTGTAACCTCTGCAACTCATCTCCTGCCCACGTCTCCTCTGTGCTCACCTCAGGTCTACTCTTCTATTCTATCAGCACTTTCTCCTCTTTAGGGGTCAGTGATGCCAAAGAGTCTCTCTGCTCTGCTCTGACCTCATGCCTGGAGACTCTGTGTCATCTAAACACCAAACTGAGAGAAAAGGTGAGCCCACTGACTGCAAGGACCATCAGTCACTCCTAACCTCCTTCTCATCAAACATCAGTGCAATGCATTTGTCATTCAGTCACTTCCACAAACCTCATCTTTTGGGCAGTGCATGTGCAAAAGCCCAGGGTGAGTGTTGCTCAGTGCTCACATAGCAGCATCATCATCGTGGATAAACCTCCTAAATCCCAACCTGTGGAATGTAGAGTGAGAAAAGAAAAAAAGAAAACATTAATTGGGGCAGCTTCCTCTGAAGAGGAAATAATTTATTAATCTCTAAATCCAATTAATCAGTCTAATATCAGGAGCCCTGACTTCTCAATTCAATGGCTCTCCAGTCTCTACTTTAAAGGAACGCAACAGGACAAAGACTGAGTTTAAATAAAGATATTTATAACTAACTACATAGCAGATGCAATGTCTCTTAATCAGCAAGATGAGCAGAACAGTTTAAATCGAGATCTAATAACTTGTTGGACAGTGGTGGGAAAACATTCTGTGGGTATTTATAATACAGCTATGCAACTAAACGATAAGTTATTATGAATGATATGATGTCCATGAATGAAATCTGACAATTGAATATTATCTTGACATCAAGCCAAGCAAGATCAAAATGTAAAGATCTCACATGGAGATGCTTGACTGGAACCTGAAGCAGCTGATCTGTAATCTTGGACAGTGGACTCTGGGTGGATCCTCTCTGAGGCATCATCTGCTACAAAGGTGACAGTTTTTCCAATGGCTCAGGGCTTTCAGCTTCAACAAAGTCTGTCAGCAGTTTTCTTTCCTGGGCCTGTTGATTTCCTTGAGGGCTTCTCTCCAGGCGGTCGTGGGCAGATCGTGTTATCCTCAAACATATCATGAGGGAAAATGGCTTCTTTCTATTCTTCATGCTTGACTTGAAATCTCTCCTCTTACTCACTTTTTTGTCCTGTGTGATAAATCAAAACGCAATCATTCCGATAGCAGATGAAAGGGAATCATAAAAACTGAATTAAACGTTTTAGACTGAAGGATGAGATGAACATATCTAATCCTTCTATTACACACTGCTCAGAAAAACAACTCCAGAGATTAGCTGTTGCAGCGTGACACTTGGTGTTAGCCATATGCAAATTCATGTTCCTTCTTTTTCACTAGTAAATCACACCCACGCACAAAAAGAGAGAGAATACTGCTGGACAAGAGTGGGAAGTGAGCCTATCATTTGAGGAATCTCTCTCCCAATTGGCGCTGGCTTTAAATACCTCGGTTTAATTGCTGTGTCATGACAGGATAATTACCACTGTCATTCCAACCATTCAAGGGGACTAACAGGCCTGCAGACTGCTGAACGCTTCTTTGCCTGTTGGCATGGTTCTGCAGAGAATTTGTGGGGGCTGGTTGGCAGCAAAAATAATGGTAGAATAAATTGAACTTTAGAGTACAGGTGGCATTTAAAGATTGGTTGGTATGGACATCAAGAAAGGGAGCGATGTATTGCTTCAAAGCTCTTCAGTTCCAGGTTTGGGTGACACTTGTTCATTGGTGCTAATGTATTCGTCACACATTACAAAACCACAGCAACACCACCCATGTGCCAGATGTTTGATGGCTTTTACAAGGTTCAAATCCAGGCTGGATATGAAGGCTCTTGGGTCATAACACTGCTTGCATTTGTAGAAGTGGTATTTCACAGCTTTTGTGTGATGGTCACTGTGTTGTAAAATTCAGTTAATAATAGATACTAGTTAAGCCACAAACATTTGGTCTTTTATGTTATGTTGATTCTAATAAATGCAATGATGCAGTTGTCATGGGACTGTGTAGAGAACCTATGCATACATTATAAATGCAGCGTTTAAAACCTGCATTTTCAATGTGATTGCCAAGACATGGTGACATTCTGCATGCGTTCATACCATTGTCAGCTGTCCTGAGCACTGCTCTCACATGGATGGCAAATACAGCAACAAAGATTGCAGGAAGCCCAGTTTCATGAGGAAAAAGCTATGAAAAACATTCAAAATGAAGTGAGAGCAAGGTATATTTTTACTTACGAAAACAGCATGTTTCACAGGATTCTTGGCTGGCTGTGATTTCATGCTCCCCTGCCCAGCTGAAGCAGTCCATGGAGCTGGATGTATTTCAGGTGCTAAAAGGAGAGTGGTGCAAGGCAATAGAAACTTGCATAAGCCATCACTGATAGCGAGGACTTGAGGAATGTGCTGTGCTGTGCAGTGCAGCGTGGAAACAAGCTGGTCGATAACTATGTAGTCAATGACATTTATGATCAATAACCTGTGCACCTACACAAAGAAGATAAAATGTTAGTCACAAAGCAGTGTTGAGAATAAAAACAAAGGTCAGGTTTCTCACATTGTGACAAAATGTAAATATTCTAAAATGATTTTCTTTTGGTAAAGAAAGGCTATATTTGAGCTTTGTTCTAACATATACACATAGCTGGTGGGTTTCTGCCTTGTCTCTTTGGAGTTGATCTCCATTCATTCGGACAAAATAAAAAAAAAGCAAGAGCCACTATGTAAATAAGACTGGTCCAGCTCTTAGTTCACTGAGTTTGACACAGATTTTAAAGACCATTGTAAAACAATATTTAAAAAAGACCTGTATGCTAAAATTTATAAACAGACATGTGAAGACATTGGTAACAAGGATATATACAATAAACAAAAATAAATAATAGGAGGGATTACAGTAAAAATGGACAAAAAAAAAAAACAAAACACCCAACTCTCCCACAGGAGAGTCAAAGCATAAGATCCACCCAGTCTCTCCAAAGTAATGAAATGTAACTAAATACAGCTGTCGAATAAATGCAATATATAAAAAAGTGTAACAGTATAGGGTATGAGTAAATATTTGTTGCTTTCCACCATAGGAGAGTTTGAATGTGCAAAACAGAAATCAAGTGAGCAATATTGTTAAGATGGAAAGTAAAATCCATTCTCTCTCAGACATTCCTTGTTCCTATTGTCCGTATCTTATCCCTGTTTTTGTTTCTATTATAGAAACCTTTTTTTGGGTCCTGTATTATTTCTGTGGTATTAGCATTTATATTTTTACACTGTCCTTTTGCAAAAAGATACTCTGTTTGGACATTACAGGTATAAACTGAACCTGCAGCAAGAGGCAAAATCAAGAATCAAAATCATTTCAGCCTGTGAGAGATGTGGAGCATAATGTAAATAATTCCAGTAATGCTCAAGAATTCAATATGTTTTCAAAATGTATTTAAAGATGATTTAGGGCTTCTAGTAAATAGATCTAATTCTGTTGGTGCAGCTCACTGTGGAGGTGTGGAGTCACTGTTTTCACATAAAGATGGTGGAAGCCCAGTGTGCTTGAGCAACATGGTCTCAAAAAAATATCTACTACGTCTCCTTTACAATTAGAGTAAGGGGGAATTGCATCCTAGAGAGGAAATATCTACATCCTCGGTTTTAAGTAAAGAACTGTAATAATGAGAATGCATGGAGTTACATGTTGTTCAGCACTGGTGGAACCCTGTGACCTGTGAGGGATTTCAACCACCCACTGCTGGACCTCTGTGCCCTGTGCAATGAATCAAGACAAGAACCCCTGAATGTTTTTCTGAACAACTCCACCTCTGATGACCCACTGGTTCAATGTCACGTCTACTGAGCCAGTTTGATGATGGTTCAGCTCACTGTTGAGAGGAAGATAAATCATTGGGATGACAGTGTGAACACTGAATAAGCAGGTTTTTGCTCATGAGCTCATCTGATATCTAAATAAAACAGAGCATCTATTTATGGTAGAAATAATTTGGCAAATTATTATTTCATGGTCCAGTGTGGTTCAGGCACACATACTCCTGAACTGGGTTTTAGGAGCTCAGAGTGTTGAACACAATATTTTCACACTATGGTTCAGATGTGAATAAGGTTGGTTAATAAGGAATAGACAAAGCAGAAATAGACAAATGTACTGGCAAGTCTGAACTCAGCAGGGCTACTGCAAAATATATGCTACAGATAAACAGCTTTTTAGTCTAAATGAGGCGTGTTGATTAGATTACAATACCCCTCATCAGGAAACAGAAACCCTCTGCAGATCAAACTGTTGGTTCTCCTATTTATAGCTCAGGGAGAGAATTGTTACTTTTCACAAATATGAACTGTGCTGTAGGTGGGTAAGAGCAGGGGGCTGTGAAAGTGACAGTGCTGCCATTGCGTTTGCCAAAATACTTTTCCATATCTGCATGCACTCATTCATGTCATTTTGTTATTTTATGTAGACATTAAGTTGATGATAGTGAGAGCTCTTCCAAAATATTACTCCAAATTCATATTTTTATTTTTTTTATTCCAGTTTGACACCTTAAAACGAATTCAAGACTGTGCTGCCATCTAGCGGATACAGCACATATTGCAAACAGTATCCTCCAATCGCTGTACATTGATGTGAGCTTCACATATAGTTTTATAGTTTCATACCAATATACACAGATCTCAGGTTGCTATAAAACCTATAGTTAAAGATGACTTTTTAGCAACTGCCTGATGAGAATTACAAGTTGACTACAGATTATTTTGATAGCATGCATAAACACTTATAAAGGTATATTGCTCTACAACATGTGCTAGATTACTTCTTCACAATGATATTTATTTATATGTATTTGTTCATTCCGTTATAGTCTAGAACAGCTACACATTACATGCAGTTTGACTAAAGTCAAGAAAATAAATGTAAAAAAAATACAACCTATCACAGGCTATATCTGGTCTGCCACACACAAAAAATACAGGTGAAATTATTTACTTATATTGACATAAATCTAGTTTTAGCATATATGTTTATGTTACAGTACATGCCTCTCAATATACATGCATGATGATATTATATACTGTATGTAAATATGAAAGATAAACATGTATATTTAAAATTTACAAAGAAAACATGAGAATTCATAATTTTACATGTATGTTGTTTTATTAAATAAATTAATCTTGCATCTACATACAGTAGATGGAAAGGTTGTCTCAAACTTTTGGACGTTCACTGTATGCTATATAAAAATGTGTGAACGTCATACTAACATATCCACTCATAGGCAACAAATATGGCAACATCTCTTGATATGGTGACATATGTCATATATGTGAATAATGAGTAAAACAAGGTTATTATTTGTTGTTTACCTGCAATTAAATCAAATATTCAAGCACTGAATATTTAATGAGGTGTCCTGATTTTTCACACGACTGTGACATATACATATGGGAGTGCGTGGAGAGATGGCCACTTAAACCAAAAGATAAAGAAGTGCCTCAGAAAAGAAAAATAGGCCCCCAGATGCTCCAGCCTCACTTTATGATTAATGAAATGGAGGTTGTTAGAATATTTGCCTTTTCCTTTCCTGGTTATATGATGGGCCCCAGGCGAAGTGTAGCCACTGGGGTTGATGATGGAAGATGACGGGAACAATATTTACAGTTTTATATCCATTATTGTTTTCATCGTTCTTTAAATGGAAAACCACATTATATATATATATATATATATATATAATTCAGGGGACGACAGAAAAGCCTCAACCCATGGCACAGCCTGTTTCCATAGGCCAGCAGCGGCACTTGGCCACACTAGAGGATCATGGGAGACGTTTCTGAACGCGCATCTGCACGCGCTCCACTGGGTCAATACACTATAAAACCACCTGTTCCGTGACAAAACACCGTGGGCGATGCATCACACTCAAGAAATCCCAGTCCTGCGCAAGGTTGGAAAACTGAATGGGCAAATCTGGCGACTGTCCCAGGCTCCTAAACTTCAGAGATACTGGACGGACACAGATTCATTCGTCCATGTGCAAGTAATTTATAGCAAATTAATTCAAAATATACAACATTTAAGCAAAAAAATGAAATGCAAACATTAAGGCTTTCCGCGTCAAAGAATTTGGGTTAAAAGAGCCTCACGCTCCTGTGCCTAGCCTCAGGACTACACTACCCAAAATGCAGCCCTAACGTCTGTTGGCACCATTGGCTGACGTGACTACGCCCCCGATACTCCGCCGAATGGTCGGGTTGCGCAGAGGAGACCTCACCGGGCGGCGTGCGAACTTGAGGAGACCTCGGGGCTGTGAAACATGACCATGGCTGTCGGCAACACGTTCTGCCGCCTGTTTGACAAACACAACAATTTGACCAATTTCAGAAAACTGTTCGTGCGGCGCGTCAGCGGGAACATCCAGCGGCCGTTCTCCAGTGCTACGCACAGGGAAAATGAAGTTGAACTTGGGGACTCGACTTTAGCTGCTCCCTACTTTGACAAGTCCAGGTCAAGACAGGTAAATACCGACTCCACGACACTGCCTACCACCTACCCTTGGTGCTGAGGGTTTACCTGTGAGTGTCTTATCGCGGGTTAGATACTGGACTTATTAGCTAACGTTAGGTGACAGGTTGTGTGTCTGTAACGCGTCTCGAGCCAGTGCAGGCTAAACTCTGTTAGACGCTAAATATCAAACAAAACCAAACAAGACGACGATTACAACAGTGGTGTAGAGGTTTTGTAGAAAGGCGCCATCAATCTGCGAGCTTACACCAGTTTCTGTAGCTAAGGATCCAAAATAGGATCGAAACATTTGCCCTTTTAATTGGATCTTCATTAACACAACTTTCACTGGTTCAGCCCTGAATCGATACCTGTGTAAATAATGCAAACCGAGAGGTTCCTGAGATTAAATCACAGGAGGAGATACGATCATGTGCTTCGAGGCTTTACTCACCTGTCTATAACTTCACCTGGCACATTTGATTTCCTTTTTATATCTGAAACTAAATGCAAAGGCCCATTTCTTGCTTGGCAGAGCATAATTTTAGTATATCCTATACAGAAGATCAGCTTATTTAAACTATTAACTTTTTATTTTGTTGTTATTCATTTTATAGAAAGGAATGAAAAGCGGGATCCAGAGTCAGTGTCTGGCTGAGTTCTGTGAATAATTTCACTATGTCTAATGTACTGTTGAGTCACATGCTCACCTTTTGTGCTGACATAACAGCAGCTATCTGTTGACAGTCAAAGGTCATGAGCCATTGACAAAGCCATGTGCAACTCACCCCATGTGATTGATTGATACTTAAATGTATCTAATTCAAGATTATCACATACCCTGCGTTTTACCCAGAATACAATGTGTGTATTGTGTTTCTAGTGCTATTGTTTTCTGCAAAACAGTGATATAGGGACACAAATGCAACCTTAGTTTAAAGTACCAATATTTGCCGGTAACATGAATAAGGAGAAAAAAAAAATGTACCAGCATGTTAACAGCAGAAATCTTGAGTTGATCAATTAAATATTCCCAATGAGTCATTAGCATTGTGAGTGTGCTCATTCTTCTCATTTCTATTTGTTAGACCTTTTCCACTGTGTATTTTTTTGTGTTGTCTTTATCTCCAGGAGAGGCTAAGAGACAACGGCATACTCCCTTTTTCAGCATTCTTGACTGACAACTTTGGACGGAGGCACAGCTACCTACGTATCTCCCTGACGGAGAAGTGCAACCTGCGCTGTGAGTAGATGTTCCCACTATGACGTAATAAAGGGGTTGTTAGCCCTATACAATGACATATTGCATACAGAATTAGTTGAGATCTAACAAAAGTTCAGATTATTCAAAATGTTAAGTGCTGTGCAAACTCCTATATCTCTGGCAAAAATGTTTTTGTACTGTTGTTGTACTGGTCCAACTTGTGTGTGATGATATACTTCTGATCGGCTTAAATCTTTAAAAATATTTTTTGGGAATTAGCTTAAATCAACTTAAAAACCAGATAAATGAGAGAGAGAGAGGCTAATTAGCAACATTTCTTTTTGAATTGTTGGAAAAGCAATATATAGCCACTTGTGCTGGGTCGAATGAGGTCAGATAAACCGGTTCATCATGAGTTGCAGTAGCACCTTGAAATTAAGAAGCGCCTACTCACAATGTCTAATAATGTCAAAGGGAAACAAAGACAAGCTGATTTTATATCTAGAACCAAACCCTTGAACAAATGTTACATGATACTATAGTCTTCATTGCTCCCCTCTTGGACTTGTGCTGCACATGTGTAATTGCCCCCATTATAATGTAACACCAATTAGCATGTACACAAAGCAGCACATACAAAGCCACAAATTACTTCATGGTGTGCTGTATCAGGCAGCCATACAATGCTGAAATCCCATACATGACTGTGCTTGCTAATACAGCCTGGTGGAATTAAACACGTAATCCTGTGATCCACCCCATACACCCTGCGTCTACGTAGGAGGTATAATCTCACACAACACAAACTTTCAGCATGGGCCCTCCAGCTGAAGCTGTTGTCCACGTGAATACCACCTAGGGTCCAGAACCATCTCCTCACCTCTACTCATATTTAAAATTGAGATGATTCATTATCCATCATCTTAAATAACAACATTTTAGTACAAATTGTTTTATTAAAAAATATGAAGGTAAAAGAGAAAACAAATAGTTTTTATAAGGATGACTTAACATTTACATATCGGGTTTAATATCTCAGTTTCTTCTTATGTGACCAGTAAATCATGTTGATCTACCTCTGTGGTATTTTCACCTCTAATAATCCAGTTCCCACCAGAACCTCAGATACTGAAAAATAGGTGCACTCTTGACAATATGTGATTTGTTGAGTAGCAAATTGCATCTGTGATACCTTGTTAATGTTTTACCCCTCTTCTTATTTCCAGGTCAGTACTGCATGCCAGAGGAGGGGGTAAAGCTTACACCACGGGGCCAGCTGCTGACCACCTCTGAGGTACTGACCCTGGCTCGCCTCTTCGTCAAGGAGGGGGTGGACAAAATCCGCCTCACTGGAGGAGAGCCCCTAATCAGACCTGATGTGGTGGATATCATTGGTAAGAAGTGAGATGATGATGATGTAGTTGATACGGCCTTGTTACTTCAGCTTGTATTATGGTGCTATCACATTAGCTCAGAATCACTTACATAGAATCATGGCTGTGTCAGCTGCTCCTTAAGACTGCAGAGGACATGGAGGACTGCTCTGTCTTTGTGTCGTCACAGTTTTAGCTTGTCACACCAAGCTTTTCTAAATGACATGAGAAGAGCAGAAACGAGGAGGGGGACTAGTTTTCCATCCATGCATCAGATGTGTGATGTGTGGAGGGAAAAATGTTTTTTTTTATGCCACAGCTCTGTGCTTAGTCTTATGACAGATTATCGTGTCATTTTAATGCTACAGCCTGATTTGTAGGTTAACCGTTGCAGCCTCAGCCACTGAGGACCTCTGGGAGCAACATTAAAGCATGACAAAAATCATCAATTATCACTGTCACATGACGGGCTGTCCCCATGACCTCGTATGACCCTAATTTAAGTTGACCAAAGAAAATAATTTAACAGTGCAAACTGTATCCAACTTTTAGATACACTGCATTTGTATATAAATGAGCAGAATTTCCATACGTTTTATTTCAATTTTTAAAAATTAAATTAAAATTTAATTTATCATGTGTCTTGAGAGTTGGGGCTGTGTAGCAAAGTTTTTGTCTTAGATATTATCAACAAACATGCATTTAATGTTTCTTTTCTTGGTGACGACCATCTTCACCTGTAGTGGGTGACACCAGCCAAATTTATAGTTGTTGACCTTTGGTTCATAGCAACTAACAGCAACTTTCTGCATGTTTTACTGAAATGGGCTGCACCAGTAAAACAAAAGAAAGTGTAAACTAGTAAATCTTTGACTGATCGGTTTCTAGAAACCATGTTACACCCACCAATCAAAAGCAATCAATCAGAAGTCACTGTGGCATCATGAGCTGTAACAAAACTGCTAAAAACAGCTGTTTTAGGGAACCAAACAATTTTTTCTGTTTTATTTATTTACAGCATTTTCATCAAATGTCTAATCTGACAATGTTTCCACTGTAACTTTCTGTTACTTCGTGCAGTTTTTCTTTTTTTTTACTATTTCAAATTGGTTCTAATTTTTAAAGTGACAAACTTAAAGTTGCTGAGAAGTTGAGGTCAGGCCTGGTTGTGGTACGCTTCCAAAAAATACTAGCTGCCAGATCAGAATCAGAATTTTTGACAAAAGGATCAACTCTTAATCAAAGGGACAACTAAAAATGCAGCCATCCACTCATCCCCTCTCCAACCTCTCAGGTGTGAGGGTGCTTAAGTTAAATCATGTTATCACCCATATCCCTGAGAGCTAACCCCCATAGTGGCCACACAAAAACAAATAATAATAATGTATAGCATCAACAAAAAACAATAAATTAATCAACAAAATTCCTACAAATTTGTCTGTAAACATTCATGGTTCCTACAATCATATTTGATTGTAGAGATGAATGCAGCACATTCACAACAGACCCCTCTGTCACAGTCATGGCCATCTGCACACAGAGAAATCCCACTGCACTGGTGCAGTCAGTCGGAAAGGGGTCACATATTAGCACGCTAATGTTATTCTAGTCAGTTTTGTTGACGCCAGCGGGCCTGTTATACTACGTAAACTGTTAAGAGACCAACACAATAATGAGCGTTAAAAAGTTTTAAAAAGCATAGGATATTCTTTATTTCTTTCAAAGTTGTGTTTGGACTTTGTAGTGAGGAAACATGCAGTATGTGCCATATCTTATACCACTGAAGTATCTCTAATTTCAGGCACAGAAATTGTCCTTGCTATAAGCCCTATAAATAGCTGAAGTTTGAGCTGAAGAGCAGTTGACGTAACCAGCTCCTGAGGAGTGCCTCATACATAACCTCATACTTAACCACAGTTTTACCCATAGAGTGTGGCTCACTCCTCTCTTGTCCCTCTTTCATTTCTTGTCGTTGCCCCTCTACAGCAGAACTGAGGAAGTTGGAGGGCCTGAAAACCATTGCAGTAACAACCAATGGCATGAACTTGGCCAGGCTTCTGCCCAAGCTGAAAGATGCTGGCCTCGACCTGATTAACATCAGCCTGGATTCACTGGTCCCTGCCAAGTTTGAGTTTATTGTCAGGCGGAAAGGTAGGGAAAAGCATCTGACTCAATGCAAGACATTAAGGAAGTTGATTGAAGCCTACAATGTAACAGTAGATGTATGGGTTAAAAAACAGATTAGTAAAAATACAAGCGCCAGAGATGAGCAGTCTTTGATGGTCTACTACAAGATATATTGAATTATGTACAGACAGTCAGTTTTGTTGTCCTTGCTGCTGTGTCAATGTTAAATTTGTTTTGTTTAATTTGCAGTTTTTTGACACTTTTGATGGCTTTTAGTAGTGGTAGTAGTAATTTAGTGGTTTGCCTCTGCTGTTTCTCTGTCCACAAACTGCTGATGGCTTGAATCACTACTCCTGTTTAATATGTGGCTGTGGTTGTGGGTCAGGTCCATTAGTTTACAGAAGGAACCTGCAAGCTCTAAACACACATGGACTGGTCTGGAGGTGACAGCAGGGCAGAGCGCTAGGTGGTTGGCTCGTGGAGGCCAGACACAGATGGACCGGCTGAGATTAGGAAATGAAGGGGAGAAAAAAAGAATGAAGGCGGTAGTGCCAAAAAGAGAAAGCAGCTTCTGAGCCAACCCCCATCAACAACACCTGATTTCAGGATAAGGTTAAGCAGACATTCAGTGCTGAAATCCTGTTTCTAAGCTTATTTAGGACTTTAAGTATGTTTGTGGCATTTAATTGCTATTGAGAGAATCGTAGATGACTAGATTTAAGCCTCACCTCCTCCAGAGCACCAGCCAGTGAGAATCTGCCTGGATTTGTGGGTTTTGCGCAGATCAAAACAAATGATGAGTGTGACATTGGCAGTGTGTTGTTACAAATATCTGGCTGCAGCTGAGGGATTACTTGTAGTTATTTACATATCAGAGGTATGGACTTACTTACTCAGATGTTAAAAGGCAGCAAAAAGAGAAAACAAAGCACATTCACAGTTACAAGCAATTGAGAGTTACCAATTTCCTTAACCTTACGAAGCACTGGAGGCTTTTATGCAGAGTTATAAGATACTATGGGATGATTAGTATGGTACATGTCTTTTTTTCCCCAGGGTTCTACAAGGTCATGGAGGGCATTGATAAGGCTATTGGAATGGGCTACAACCCTGTCAAGGTATTTCATTCATCTTTTTAACTTAGCTTTACTATAGTTTACTATACGTTAACCTCTCCTACAGTATCATATATTTGCAGATTAATGTGTGTTTTTCAATCTAATTTATTTGTCTGTCTTTCTTCTGTTTTTAATGACCCTATTTCTTCATCTGTCTTTTTATGTGTATTTGTTTTGTTGGGCCTTTTCAATTGTGTTGTTACTGAAGCACCACAAAGAGAGATGCCAGAAAGGAGGAAAAAAGCAGCATGATGCTCTCAAAAGTGAATGTTCACTATTTCCAGTGAAACATTTCCCAATCTATGATTTCTCTATGGTATAAGGACCATTGTCAGAACGAACTTTGAAGCTCTTCATATGCTTCATATAATTATATTTTTGGAATTTTAAATATTTGTTTTTATTATTAGAGTGAGGCAAAGCATTGGCTTGTTCTTAATGGTACACTGCAGAAGAGTGCTGTAAGAGAATTTGTGAGACTAATATTTTATTTATGTCCTCAATCTTTGCCTATAGAGATTAGAAAGGCCCTGAGATGCTGTATGACTTTTAGTTTAAGCAACTACTCACTACTGATCACAGAATTATTGCACAGCATTGAAACTAAACTAAAGAACAAACTAACATCTAAATAGATTCAAAAACCTGTGATTCCCCTCACGAAGCCTGATAATAAAGGAAGATGTGATTGTGTGATACATATTTCTACTGTTGTATCTAGTGCAAAGAATTCAATTTAAAAGACCTTCAGACAACAGGTGTTGGCTCATCTACTCCTTCATGATAACATGAAGTTAGAGACTGTTATGTTATGTTATCTGTTATGTAGGCAGCTTCTCAATACCCAAATACTGACTTGCATGAGAATAGCTGAAAGAGCTAAAAAATAAAACTATGTTGCAAAATCATTTAAATTTAGCACCCACCACCACATTGCGTATTAGTAGTTAATTTATGAAGACATTTTTGTCACTGGATATCAGTGCTTTCTGACCACTATTTCTTCAGCAATAGTGTAATTTTATGAAGTGTAATAGCTTACATGTCGTGTGGTCTATGTTGGCTACATGGCCCACAGAGGGTGTGTGTGAATGTGAAATATTGTGTGGGCACAGTGACGAGACACTGAGGTTGGAAAGAATCATAAGTTCACTAAACTCTGATGCTAATCATCATTAACAAAGCAGTGGCAGCATTTTTAGCTGCTTTTGCTGGTTAATGTGACTAACTTCACCAACAGCACATTATATCCACTGTCACTAATTAAAAGTTCTGACAGTAAATTACACTGTTTATGAGCTAGATGCCTCTGTCAGTGAAACATAATTTGACTGAGGAAGCCCAGGCATGAGAGTGTAGCGACATGGTAATAATGTACTTTTGCCAACTGTCAATAACTGTTGCTGCCCTCATTCACAGTTTTTCAAACTGCTGACAAAAGCTACTTTTGATTTGCCAGAACTTATCATGATGAAAAGTCATCAAAGCAAACTGGTTTAAGCTCCTACATGAGACCAGACCAGAAAAACCAGAAATCAGCCCAACTGTTTGGGGCCAAAAAAATAACATCTGCATTTTCTAGAAAAGGAAAAAAAACATGGCAGTTCAGTTGGACTTTAAAAAAAATCCAAAACATTGTCCACATTCAAAAATTTATGGTGGCCCTCTAAGTGGCATGTTACAGTGAAGACATAAGAGATTTCTGTGCAGATGGATGTACATCTTAGCAATCAGTGGTTTGTTGTTGTGTGCTGCCCTCTGCAGGTCAACTGTGTGGTGATGCGAGGTCTCAATGAGGATGAGCTGCTAGATTTCGTGGCACTGACAGAGAAGAAGCCTCTGGAGGTGCGCTTCATCGAATACATGCCATTTGATGGTGAGTGCTCACTTCTACTTCCTGTTGTGTTACACAGGTCTGAAGGCCTTGCCTTGCCTTGAAGAAATATCCAAATAGTCAGATTGTATTAGTGGACCATTTTTATACTGTACATTATATATTCATTGTTTAGACACTCATAGCAATGAAAAATGTATGTTTGTTGGCTTGTAGTATGCTACACCCAAGACTGACCCACACTGCCTCTCTCTCTGCAGGCAACAAGTGGAACTTTAAGAAGATGGTTAGTTACCAGGAGATGCTGGACCGCATCCGGCAGCAGTGGCCCAACCTGGAAATGCTTCAAACTGGACACACAGACACAGCCAAGGTCAGTGTCTCCAACTGCATGATCTGCTCCATACCGTACTAATACTGGGTAGGGCCTCCCTTTGTTCTCAAAACAGCTTCAGGTCTTTGTGTATAGATTTTACACAGTGTTGAAAACTTTCCTCTGTGGTCCATGTTGAACTGATTGCATCACATAATGTACAATTTGTCAGCTGTACATTCATGCTGCCAATCTACTGTCCTGCCACATCCCAAATGTCTTTTACTGGATTCAGTTTTGGTGACTGGGGAGGCCGTTGAAGTTCACTGAACTCACTGTCATGTTTTTTAAAACTAGTTGGAGGAATTTTGTATTGGTGCATTGTCATGCAGGAAGTAGTCATTAGAGAATGGAAAACTGTGGCCATAAAGGGATTCACATTGTCAGCAACAATACTCAGATAGATGGTGCCAGTCAAACCATGACTGATTGGTATTAAGGGGATCAAAGTGAGCCAAGAAAACATTTTCCACACCATTAGCCCAGCACCAGCAGTCAGGATTGTTGACAAAATACAGGTTGGGTCCATGGATTCATGCTGTTCACGCAAAGTCTGAGCCCACCATCTGCTGTCTCAGCAGAAATCCAGATTCATCAGGCTCACCAACAACAGGCAATCTATAACCGTCTATTTTTGGTGAGCCTTTCCCTTGCAGCAGCCTCAGATTTTTTTCTTGGTTAACAGGACTTGGTCCAGATGTGCTGTAGTCTGTCCACCTCAAAGTTGGATGTGTTGTGCATTCTGTGATACTTTTCTGCTCACCACAGTTGTAGAGTGAAGTTGAAAAGTGGTTATCTAAGTTACCACAGCCGCTCTGTCAGCCAGTCTGACCCTTCTCCTCTGGCCACTCTTACCAGTAAGAAGTTTCCATCTGCTGACCAGATCTGTTTACGTCCTAGTGCAACCAGGATGATCTGTTCACTGGCAAATATGATTTATTTAAAGTCTTGTCCTGAAAAATAAACTGAGATGATGCTAGCACCATTCATTCTTAAATATGTGCAAGCTAATGTTACTTCCATTACTGAACGCTTCCTGATCACATGTAAGTCATCAGACTCACTGATTACAGAATACACTGGTATCTCATCAACAGACATGCAGATGTAGCACTGGAATAATTAGTTAATTGATTGTGTTATCAATAGAGAGCTGAAAGTAATATTCACAATTTTCTGACACATCTTATTTGTGACCAGATCTAAAGATAAACAGGTGTTTGAACCAAATCAGGCCCTTTGTCATTGGTGTGAAGGCTTGAAGTTATTAAAGTAAATCTTTAACTCTAAAGGATAATGGTTGAAAACTCTTCTTCTTCATTCAGACATTTAAAGTGCAAGGCTTCAAAGGTCAGGTGGGCTTCATCACCTCCATGTCGGACCATTTCTGTGGCTCCTGCAACCGCTTACGCATCACTGCAGATGGCAGCCTTAAGGTAAAGCTGTAAGAGCTGTTAATGACTGTCTGTTTTAACCACCAGTGGTTCTCTTTTTAGTGTCTTACCCACTCTCCTCCCTGTCTTCTGTCAGGTGTGCTTGTTTGGTAACTCGGAGGTATCCCTCAGAGATGTCTTGCGCTCTGGGGCATCTGATGAAGAGCTTCTGCAAATCATTGGAGGAGCTGTGGGCAGGAAGAAGAAACAGCATGCAGGTAGATTTGTGTAACGTTCATTTATAAACAACACATCACGCCTAGGGTATACTCACAGATTCCTGAGGAGAGTTACGTTTTGCTGGAATATTATCTCTTCCTCTTTGCCTTTTCAGGCATGTTCAGCATTTCCCAGATGAAGAACAGGCCTATGATCCTCATTGGTGGGTGACATGACTGTACGTACAAATCTCGCACACTCAGTTCTCTCACTGCTTAGTCATGATTGATGATGTCGGTTTGATCATCATCATGGGCTCTACCATATTTTTTCTACCTTCACGGACAATTCATAGTTGAACCATCTAATGAAATGAAAATAGCAAAATACAATCTATTGAAATAATCAATCATTCTTTTTTTTCAAATTTGTGTAGTATGTGAAAATGTGTTTTTAATGGTCACTCACTATTGTGACTGGAGGGATATGTTTGTACTGAATTAACATATTTCTCACATGCAGTCATCAAAATACTTATTCATCTCATTCAAATTCTCATTCATCAACCCATTTAAGGTCGGTAGTTTGATTCCTGGCTGCCCCAGTCCACATTTCGAAGTTGCCCAAATTGCCCCTTGTGTATCAATGTTGTGTGAATGTGTCTGTAAAAGGGATTGCATGAATGGATGACAGTGGCTTCCATTGTAAAGCACTTAAAGTGGATGGGAAGAAGTGCTTTATAAAGCCAGTCCATTTACTATTGTTGCAATCAACATGTTTACTCATTTTAAGACCTTACTGAACAGAGTGGAGTAATTGCAAATGCCCACATCAATACTAGACTATACTTAACTAAATATCTTTGTCCTGCCTGTTTAATGCACTTCACCGGCCTTTTTATTTAAGAGCTTTGATGCAGCTGCCCCCCACTGATGGTGCAACCATCACCAACAGGCACTTATTATGCAGTATTTACTGGAAATGTATTGATAGATTGTTTAGCGATATTATTACAGCATTGTAACTGAAACAATGGGTTAATGATGCATTTTATGTTTGAACTAAAAACAAACAAAAAATCTATTTTAAAGTCTGCTGTTATGTTTAAACAATGTCCTATACTAATCTTCTCCTTGTCCAACAGGCTCCACTTCTCAGAGGTCTTTGTCTCTGCCAAAGTCAGCAGACAGCCAGAAGGCTTTCCCCATTGTTTCCCAGCTTAAAAATGACGCATTCCTCTCCCCAACAGCAGCTCCTCCTGTGTGTCGTTCAGGCAGCAGGGGGGTCCTGTGTAGAGAGGGGTTTTTGTGCCTTCCAGATTGCACTGCTTCAACACAGGCAGCCCACGTTTGCTGCTCTAGAACCTCAATGAGTGGGGGTCCCCATGTTAGGTCACATATCAACAAAGAGAAACCTAAAGCGACTGACCACCTCCACAGTGTAGCACCACGTCACTCCTCTGAATTTGGTAGTGGTCTCACTTTCACCAGTTGTCACACCAAGACAAGTTTTACTACACGCACACATCACACAAGGAACATTAATGAAGACTGTCTCAGGTACGCACAAGCCAGGGGTCCTGATGCCATGAAGAGCCACTTACTCGGGACCCCAGGAACACCTATGTTTTGCACACTAATGTTTGCCAAAATAAATCACAGTGTTAGACTGTGTCACAGCCAGAGTTCTAACAAAGACCCCAGCGTCAAACTCAGACAATCTGTTAGTGATGAGACCAAGCGAGGCACCAATGTGTCCAACACTCACCTGGATGAAACCACCGAAGCCCAGCTGACGCATACAGATGCCCAGGGCCGAGCCACCATGGTGGATGTTGGGGGCAAAGTTCCCACATGGCGAACAGCCACAGCCAACGCCACCGTCGTCTTGTGCCCCACTGCTTTCCAGTTGCTTCGGGACAACCAACTGGCTAAGGGTGATGCTCTGGCAGTGGCACAGTTGGCCGGCATCATGGCTTCCAAGCAGACCTCAGCCCTTATTCCACTCTGTCACCCGCTCCCTTTAGATCACGTCTCTGTTACCTTTGACCTGGATGAGCTGCAGAACGCAGCAGTCATCACAGCAACGTGTAGCACTACAGGCAGAACAGGAGTTGAGATGGAGGCACTGACAGCTGCTTCCGTGGCAGCACTGACTGTCTATGACATGTGCAAGGCAGTGAGCCATGACATCATCATCACAGATGTTAAACTGGTCAGTAAGACCGGAGGGAAGAGGGACTTTCACCGTCACCCTTGACCACCACCCCTGCCAAGGAATCTGACACAGGAGAGTGAGAATTAATGAGTTATAAGCATCATCATATTTTATCTTCAACCTAAAATTTATGCTGTTCAAATACTTTGAAAGTTGTTCAATTTAGAATTTTTCCCATCCTGCCACCGTCTGCCTGTAGCTTGTTTGTCTAATCCAGTGATATTGTACAAGCTGAGTTACCTCATGTCACTTGTCCGACACAATATGAGTCAAAGTTCAAGTGCTTTATATATGGCAGCAAGATACTGTTGTACACAGTGCAACACATACAAATGAGGCATTAAAAGTCATTGTTGTGTCTTTAGGATCATCTGTTTTTCCTGAGTGTCCAGGATCCAGATAGCTTAGGGGGTGAGGGGTCAGCTACTCTGGAGGCCTACCCACCATAGTTGACCTCCACAGAGCATGTCATGCTGTGCAGGGTAGTGGGACATGAATCCTGTTATTTGAACAGTTTATTTTAATTTAGTAAATATTTGCAAGTAATGCATGAGGTGGTACATTTCATGTTATACATAAATGCAACGAGTGGAGAGTTTAGGATACATGTAGATGGCAGTGTTGTTTTTTTGTCTCTAGATGGCAGTCAAGTATTTCATTCACATCTCTTTCAGTGACTAAAGAAAAGGTCTCTACACTGTTGAATGTATGTAGTTTGGAGGTAATTCCATTAAATATGAAACCCAGGGGTCTGAGCTGGAAGCTAGGATGATCCAGAATGGTGCCCTCAAGTAATAAGTCATCCTAAATAAAACTGATTGGCATTTTCTTACATAATATTGAAAGTTCATTTTCACATGCTGCAGCCTGGCGTTCCTTCTAGCTGATGTCATTGAGATACTTGGTCAACACATCAGGAAGTAATGTCGCCCCACAGCCCTGCCCCCACACTCAACACTCATACCAGAGCAAATTTGATTCTGATTTTCTGTTTGTTGATCGAAAGTTATCTCAGACTGTGAACACTAATGAATGATTCATTTGATTGAACTGCCTGGTGAAAAACAACTGATGTAGCATCTGTAGTTTGTCACATTCATTTTGCCAGTGTTACTGTCAGTATGAACCTCCCTGGTCTTCACTGTAGACCAGCAGTTCTAACCTATTGCGGAGGTAGAACTGAATATTGCTATTTTTGTATTACTGCAAATAGTCAATTGTGTTCACTCTGCGTCCTGCTCATTGCACTGCCCCCTTTTTTAAAAGAAATAAATGCAAACTGTGAGTCGCTGAAGGCTTCTCTAACATTTATTTTCCCTTTTTCAACGTTTTTTCTGTGATGTCTGAGCTTGTACACTGAATCTGTAAGTTCAGTATTGTGTGATTCCACACGATGGTTTCACTCATTTACAACACAGATCCATGGTGTTTTTAAGCTAAATAAAGATAGAAACATTAGGGGTTTATCTCCTAGGAGGTTCATAATATTTATTCAGGTAATCAGCCCTCAATCAATTTCATTCAGCTCAATTCTAATTGTAGTCATATTATATATACTGCCATACTATATACAACCATGTGTCTCTTCCAGTACACATCCTGAAGCAGTTTTTCCTGCCCTGTAAAAAAATTGATCACATATATAGAAATACCAACTTATTTAAACCTTAACTTACATTAAGGTCAAATAGCAACTTGTGACCTATGGCAACATATTGCTTAAGAAACTTGAATATTACCATTCACTGTCATCAGTTGTATTTACAAAACAAGACTTCAAACTTCTGATATCATGGGAGTCTGGCCCGATGTATTAGGGATGCTGCATAGTAGCACATCATAATATAGATATTTAGACTGGAGAGCAGGTCGTCAACTCTACTAGACTGAACCTTTCATTATATCGACACCAACTGTTGATGAAGCAGCTTCACAGGATCATTAGAGGGGAACAGTGTGTGAGACAGACTTTCACTAAGAATATGTGACAGTACTGTAGAGTAATGGTGGTAGATTATGCAGTGTCGCAAATGTATACATTCAGACAAAGCAGCATGTGACCATGGGCACCTGTGTAAATCTTTGTGGTTTGCTAGATGTCTTCACTCAGTTCCCTGAGGAATGCCACAGACACAAGAAGTCTGGTCCTATGATATCAAACACATGAATATCAATCTGTGTCTGAAGAACACATTTTGTGTTGACGGACATTAGAGAAAGAAAGAAGAAGAAAGAAATGGCTGCAAAGAGTGGAGACATGGTCTGTGAGATGTGAACTAGTTAATACAGTGCTGCTTGAAAGTTTGTGAACCCCTTGAGCAGTTTAGATGTTTCTGTTGTTTTAACATTTTCTTATTTTATCATCACCAGTTTTTATGTATGAAATGTTTATCAATTGCATGTACTTGTTTAGTGGGACTTGTTTAAGTCGCCCAAAAACTACATGAAACATGGGATGAGTGTATGTGCAAAAGTACGTGAACCCCTAGCTGCATTGGTTAAGTCAAGCAGGTAACAGACTCAGGTGAAACACATTTAGGTGCTGAATTAATCATTTAAGCAGACCCACACCTTATTCTAAGTTCTCCGCCCCTTATTCTAAGTTCTTAGAAGAATTCCCAGACTTTCTGTCAAACTTGGCAATGGATTAAGACAAAGTCGTTATAGTAGGTGACTTCAACATTCATGTGGATGTTGATGATGATTGTTTGGCTATTGCATTCAAGTCTCTCTTAGATTCAATTGGCTTCTCTCAGAGGGTAAATAAACCAACTCACTCCTTTAATCATGTCCTCGACTTAGTACTAACCTATGGGATAGAAGCTGAGCACATTACAGTTTTCCCTCAAAACCCTGTCCTGTCTGACCGTTCTTTAATAACATTTGAATTTACTTTAACAAATTATGCTTTATTTGGCAAAAAGTCCTACTACAGTAGATGTCTATCTGATATTGCTGTCTCTAGATTTAAAGAGCTCATTCCAGCAGAGCTTGCTGCCACACCCAGAAGCATTACAATTGGCAGCTATGCTGATCTTACTCCCTTGCAGGTAGATTATCTTGTAGATAGCACTGCAGCAGCACTCTTTGGGACGCTCGATGCTGTAGCCCCTCTAAAAAAGAAGGTTATCAACCACAAGAGAATAGCTCCCTGGTACAGCCTGAACCTGTGCACCTTGAAGCAGAAGACCAGACGGCTGGAAAGGAAAACAGCCAACGTGAGGAAGACCATCAAGCATGGAAGGATAGTTTATTAATATATAAAAAAGAACTTCGTAAAACCAGAAGCACATACTATTCATCTTAACTTCTGCTATTACCTCTTCTTAATCAGCTTGATCCAGTCCCATCAAGACTGCTCAAGGATGTCTTCCCCTTAGTTAACACCTCTATACTGAACCAGATCAATCTTTCCTTAGTCACAGGTTATGTGCCACGGGCCTTTAAGGTGGCAGTTATTAATCCCTTACTTAAAAAGCCTTCTCTAGACCCAGGTGTGTTAGCAAATTATAGGCCCATATCCAACCTTCCCTATATCTCCAAGATCCTTGAGAAGGTGGTTCTTAAGCAGCTACATGAGCACCTGCACAGTAATGAACTGTTTGAAGCTTTCCAATCTGGATTCAGAGAACACCATAGCACTGAAACAGCACTGGTAAAAGTCTCTAATGATCTTCTTATAGCTTCTAATAGAAATTTTGTCTCTATACTTGTACTTCTGGACCTCAGTGCTGCATTTGACACTATTGACCACAGCATTCTGCTGCAGAGACTAAACCGCGAAATCGGGATTAAAGGCTCTGCCCTAAAAATGGTTTGAATCATACTTATCTGATAGGTTTCAATTTGTTAATGTTAACAATGAACATTCAGAGTGCAGCAGAGTTACGTATGGCGTACCACAGGGCTAAGTTTTAGGGCCAATTCTTTTCATTCTCTACATGCTCCCGATATAATCCGGAAACACTTGATCGACTTCCATCGCTATGCAGATGATACCCAGCTCTACTTATCGATAGAACCAGATGATAAAAACCGCCTCAATCTGCAAGACTGCCTAAAAGACATCATATCCTGGATGTCCTCCAACTTCCTGCTACTAAACTCGGACAAAACAGAAGTCATTGAGTTTGGACCTAAACATCTCAGGGACACCTTTTCTTCGCAGATTGCTAATCTAGATGGCATCACCCTGAACTCAAGTATGACTGCAAGGAACCTTGGAGTAATATTTGACCAGGACATTTCATTCAGCTCACACATAAAACACATGACTAGGACTGTCTTTTTTCACCTGCGCAGCATAGCCAAAATTAGGAATATTCTCTCTCAGAGCGATGCTGAGAAACTAGTCCATGCATTTATCACCTCTAGGCTGGACTACTGTAACTCTCTGTTGTCAGGATGTCCGAAAAACTCTCTATAGAGTCTGCAGTTAGTCCAGAACGCTGCAGCAAGGATATTGACAGGAGTTAGTTAAAGAGAACACATCTCTCCCACTTTAGCTTCTCTCCATTGGCTCCCTGTAGGATATTGAGTAGACTTCAAAATCCTTCTGCTGACTTATAAAGCCCTTAATGACAAAGCTCCATCCTATTTGAAAGACCTCATAGTCTCTTATTATCCTTCCAGAGCACTTCGCTCCCAGAATGCAGGTCTGTTAGTGACTCCCAGTATCTTTAAAAACAGACTGGGAGGTAGAGCCTTCAGTCATCGGGCTCCTTTACTGTGGAACCAACTCTCTCCATGGGTCAGAGAGGCAGACACTCTCACTACATTTAAGACTAGGCTTAAAACCAGTTCAGGTAGCTCTGAACCATTTTATAGCTATGCTGCTATAGGCTTAGACTGCTGGGGGACACATCAGGTTACATGGAGCTCTCTCCTCTCCTCTCCCACATTTGAATTATCATTTTCATTATCTGCTGCACCTTGTACTTTGGCCTTGGTGTCTTGCTCTCNTGAATACTTGACACTTTAGCCTATAGAAGCTTTTTTTCAGATTTTTTTTTTCAGTTTTTTTAATATTGCTACACATTTCCTGTATTTTCTGGTTAAATTCTAATAAAAACACTGAGAAATAATTATATGTTGTCATTATTTTATTATAATATTACAGTGTATATATATATATATATATATGTGTGTGTGTGTGTGTGTGTGTGTGTGTGTGTGTGTGTGTGTGTTTGTCTACACTTATTCTTATGTCTACATTCTGCTTGAGGGCATGTGGAGGTTTGACACATACATGGATAAAAAGAACTAAACCATCAGCTCAGAAGAAGAAGCACATCTCCTGTTACCTAAATGTTTACCACAAGTTATCAGAACATATAAAGATTCAACATAATGTCATCTGTCTCTAACACATCCTCAGACCTTCAGTGTTTTTACACTCTTTACACAGTAACACATTGACCAAAGGTATATTTTGCCCTTGCAACTGATTTTACCTGAAGCTCCTGTCATGTACCTGAATGATCTTATACATTTCAGTATTGCCATATGATTGGCTGGTTAGATAATTGCATGATTAAGAAGGTGTGCAGGTGTCACTGATATAGTGCTCAGTGAGAGTGTCATTGTGTCTTGCTGGTGTCTGTTGGAGATTGTGATGAATTATGTCTCTCAGTGGTCACAGTAAGGAACATTAATGTTTGTCATCATTATCAATATCACCACTGTATCACTGCTGTTACTGATAACATGATACATTTATTATCAAACAATATGTGCCACTGCATTATATACTGCATTATAATAGGCACAGGCTTCACTGGGCATGGTACCAACATTTATCCACCTTTATTTACATGTGGGATGGACAGAACATTAGAAACTTTTCTTTCTTCATATTGAAAGGCTTCCCTGTTTGCATTAGAGTGATACTCTATCTGACCTGATTCTGGTATGAGGCAATCAAGCACCACATGAAGTGTTGTGTTCATTCTACAGTTTCTGACCATATATCACACTCCTGCCGTCAGGCTGTAGACACAGGCTTTTAAAACTGAGGAGAGCTCACTCGTGTTAAAGTTTTTGTTCAATCTGCCACAAAGTTACTAAATACAAGGTGTGGATGACTTTATAAGAGCCTGACTGGTCCATGACTGTGATGTGTGTGTATGTGTATATGTGCTGACAGTACCATTTCTGTATGTATCTGTTTATCTGTACATTGTTGGGTTATTATCTTTATGTTTCTGCATAAACTGAGTCATTTATATAATAATTCCATCAGTCAATTAGTTTTTTTGATTAAGTGGTTTTTGTGTTTGCCCTATAAAAAGAGGTGAAAGACTAATAGTTTCAGCACCATTAGTCCATTACAGACCACAAAATCCAACTTGAGACCAAGAGCTGTATATTTCTTCTACTAAACAGTGTTAGCATGTAGAGATCATACTCTGTATCTGTATCTGCACATATCATCAGGTCTTTCGGTGTCATCTACTGTCTGAGCCAAACACTCTCACCTGCACCAACAAATGACAGAAGAAAAGAATAAATGATCACTTGTCAGGGACAAAAGTTTATTGTAACCCTACAAAAGACACAGGGTGAGAAAAAAATACAAAACAAAAATAAAATTATAGAAATGAAAAAAAAAAAAAAAGATTCTCATTCTTATACAAGTCTCAAAACTATCCATCATACACGGACCACAGTTTAATTATTCATATTCATATTTTTAATATAACATTTTGTTGTAATGCTGTGTGTACATACAAAATATAGCAAACTAAATAAGGCAAATAAATAGAGGTACAATATACAGGAAAATTGAACATTTCTCAATGTTTTACTCTTTTTTTTAATCTAATCTCAAACATCAAGAATGGTGTACAAAATGCTTTTTTTTTTTTTTTCCAACTGTACATCTTTCTGCGGAAGATACTTTTTCCAACCATAAAAATACTGACTCCTCACAACTATACAACCTCTAAAACTGGGTGCAACTTTTCAGGCAGTACAAATTGTGTAACAGGTGTGTTCCATATCGCAAGCAGTTTTCTATCAAAGGTTAAAGTCAACACATCACACTTTGTGCACCCCGTTTTAGGCATGCAGGTCAACGTGTCTGATTTGACAGAAACATAGCCCCCCACCACCCCTTTATTTTTTTACACTCCAAAGTAGGTGACTCTCAAGCTTGGCTTTAAAACTTAATACACTCAAGGTACAAAGGACTGTCACCTCTTTGTGTGCATGACCCCACTAATTCCATCTCTGCCATCCAACAAACTATTGATGTGCTTCCAGCGGCCCAGCCGGAGTCTCCTGCCTCACTCGCTCCTTTCCCGTCTTTTCTCTTCACACCGTGTTTTTCTATTTCTTTGCACCACTCGTTCGTTGCACCCATATCATTTCAGAGGCATCTAAGCCCTCAACGTGGTGCTGCAAATGGAAATGTCCCATAATAAAAAGTGCATTGAACAAGCTACTAATTTCATTCCTCTTGTTTCCATCTTTACACTCCAAAATCAGCCAGTCAATGGCCAAATAAAGATCCAAACATGTAACAACACAAACATGTAATAATACTGACAATGTTGCAATACCCCTCAGTAAATAGTCTGCACTACAATATGGGTTAAAGCTCTGGATTAAGAGTTTAAAGGGTCTGCCAACGTCTGATACACTAAGTCTGATTAACTTGAAAGACAAAGGAGCAGAGGTTAGAAAACAGAAGAGCTCAAATATACATGAGATGCTGGTTAAAGACAAAGCTGTCATATGACATTTCCCCTTTAGGACCTTTCGAATTTCTATTAAAGAGTCTGAAAGTTTGAATCTATTTGGTTTACCAGTTAATCCCTACAGAGTGGGACATGGGGTCTCAAAGATCCTCTACGTTTTGTCTCACATCACCTTTTCAACCTCACACCAGCTTCTCTCTGTTTGAGGAACAGATGAAAGAATTAAACCCTGATGAGCTGTGCTGTCTGTGAAATAATAGATTAAAGCTGTAGGAGAAGACTGAAGTACACCTGATGGACTTATTCAGGAGTCAGGAGTTATTCTTGACCCTTGGGAGAGCTGCTTGTAACCGCTTGTGGTGTAACACAAAGTGAACTATGTAAAGCCACAAGATGGCGTCAGTTCATCTAACTCCAACTGTGAGCCTCAGTTCATGCTGCGCATGTTTTAGAAAACCATGAGCACGAGAGCACAATAAGAGGAAAGAAGCTCATGTGAAAACAGGGTCAGAGGCACTTCATGTGTTTAAGAACAGAGGAGCTAGAGGGATGAATGGACAAAGACTAACTGGGACAATCACGTTATAGAGATACATATAAATACAAATACAGAGGGTGTCAAGTCAAATGTCTGGAATACTAGAAATGGGGAAATGGGAAATGGTGAAAAGTATGAATTGTCTGTGTTTACTGCAATTGTTAATGTTAATTGTTGTTAATTCTTAAAATATTTTATTTTTATCCTTTAAAAAAACTGAACTGTTACAAATCAAAATTAACCTAAATCTAATACAGCTCCAAGGCAGAACATGAAGTTGTAAAGAAAGAGACTCAGCTAGTGACCCAGACTTGTTAATACATTATTAGAGCACAGACGTGAAAGGCTTGCCAGAGGAGATTAAACACAAGTGTACAATTCCCTGCTGGTCAGGAAAAAACATCCACTCCTGGACTACTAGCGTAGCCCTACACTATGCTACAGTAAACATGCATGTGGATGGAATGGGTTCTCCAAGAACACCAAGAGTGATAATCTGGATATTTAATATGACCTTAATGAGTGTTTTTACCCTCTGCTAACATGACATGTAGATTCAAATGGTGTGTTTTTTTTTTTTTTTTTAAACTCATCCTTCCTTTCATTTTATGTCCCAAAATGGAGCGTGAACCTCTCAGCTTCTTTATCTTCCTAAGCTCCAGGAGCAGCAAGGATCCGACCCACAATTCAGCCCAGGATTAGAGACCACTGTGTCCATCTTCAAGAAGATGTAGAATGTTTTACTGGTGTAACCACACACACTCCTAATGCCTAATGCTTAGGTGAATGCATTTATGAGAGGCCGATTCTTGCTTGTCTTCAGAATTATTGTTATAATGAACTGATCATAGAAATAGGGTCTAACCATATGTAAACAAACATTGAAGAGAAGCTGGAAGGATTGTTTTCTGTGATATTTTCTGAGACTGTTCTCTTCCTGTTAGCGTCCTGTCAATGAACCCTAAACATCTGCATGGAGCCACAATATAACTTTTCTACACAAGTTGTTAGTTGTTTCTCAACTTTGTAGTCAGACTCAAGACAAGGGGCTGTTCAATAACACAATACCAACTGAAATAAAAACACAGGTAGTGTGTGATGAATCTTGGTGACTCACTAGAGCACTAGTTTCCCTTGAGGTTTAACTGGACTGATGGCTCTGTCCAGAGATCGCATGTTTTAGCACCAGTGAAACAGATCCCACTCATACTATGGATGAGAGTCATTAAAGGCCGATGAGACCTGCTGTGTAGCATCCTTTTGGACCCTGTTGAGAGTCTGTGGCCTGCATTTTATTGCAGACACTGGAGCTGCAGAAGTACACAGTGTACACACATTCAGACAGCTGAGCAGGCAGAGAGCACTGTAAACTAACTGAAGATTGTGCCTTTAAGATCCAATTAATACATGACATTCCTTCATTATCCTTCTTTTAGATAAAGGGTGGGTGGGCTTGTGGACAGTTGTGACTGCAAAGTTTGTCAGGAAAGCTACAGTGCAAACAAGACATACAGGTTTGAAAAGCAATTATCTTTCTTTTTTTTTCTTTTTTTCTTTTTTTTACATAAAGCGCAAAATGTATTGAAATTCACTTCAACAGCAATGTGAACTTGCAACACCAACAAATAATGCATTGTGTGTACAAAACCCCAAAATGCCATGAAAACATAAAAAACCTCTACATCTTTGCAATTAGCTTGTCTGCATCTAAATATAAATATATATCAAGGCCTAATTGCAGTATGTTTTGTATTAATACATTTACTTTTGTTTTCTCTTTGCTTTGGCACTGCTTCATGCCAGAACAATGTTGAAATCATTGCAGAGTGTAGGTGAGGCCTGACCCATGTGGCACAGTCATCATTCATTCAGGTGGATCAAGCTGAGTCGTGGTTTTCCTTGAGAACTGTTGTATCCTCGGAAGTTGCAGCTCAGGATGTAGGTATATGCTGCCTGGGAATGCTGTGTGCTGCAGGAGGCCATTGGGATACATCCTTTGTTTTGAAGTAATAATCCCGACCCTTCCTGCCCTGCTTTATCTTATATCACTCCTCCACTCTTTCAGAAGCCTACAAAGCATTCTGGGATTTGGCGTCTCCATGTCCTCCTTTGTCGTCAAGGAAGTTCATGAACATCCATCTATTCTGTTGCAGAAAACTTATTTCTGGGAGACACTTGAAGTACCCATGACTGTCAAGGTTATGGCTTAGGTCCCTCCCCCTTTACACCCTTTTCTTCTGTGTTTTCCTGCCTGAAGTACCTTCATATTCCTTTGTCCAAACCTTTCTCTTGGTCTCGCGTCTATGTACAGTTTGATTGGCTGATCCCAATTTCCTGTGTTTTTAAGACCCAGATAGCAAAAAGATGGACTTGCTTCAGCACCGAACAACTTACTGAGGAACACTGAAGGGCTTGTGAGGGAAAAAAAGCTGTGAAAAAGTGAGTGAAAGACTGCCAGAAGCTTGAGCACAGTGTTAAAAAGATATGGTCAAAAGACATGGGATAATGTGTCACAGTGGTCTGTCCATCCATCCGTCGATCTCCATTGTCCTTTGTCCAGCTCAGATCATACAACTTCCAGGACTAACAGGTTGGAAATAGCTTTAAAAGACCAATCAGAGGAGAGTGTCGCATCCTTCAAAATGTCGTGGCTGTCCATACATGTCACTACATGTCCAGTCCAGCCGTCATTCACATCCTCTCCATTGTCTTGGTCACTGTTGAAGGACCTGGACTAAAGGTGCTAAGAGATGTACACCACGGCAGATTTTAGGTGTCTTGTGATTTTTTTTCTTCCTCCTCCTTTTCCCTGCCTAGTAATTGACCTTGGTGACAGCTCGTTCGCGGCCACCGCCCTCCACCAGCTGGTTTACGGAGCGCTTACGGTTACGCTTGAACTTGTTCAGGTCCTTGTCGAAGACCTCACCTGAACGCAACGCTGAAACCAGGTCGTCAAACTCGCCACCAACCTCGTCTGAGGTGCCACTCTTCTTGGCCCGCCGCTCACGCTCTCTCTGCTCTTTGAGCTGAGGGGTTAACATGTCAATTTTAGACTTGTGAAGCAGAAATTATGTATGAAAATTTAACAATCACTTCTGACAACTGGTGATAATTATTTCTTTTTAGGATAACACGGTAAAACAAAGAAAGAATATCTCAGGTTTCTCACCATGGCCTCCATTCGTGCCCTCCTCTCCTCCTCGTCCTTGCGTCGCTGCATGTTCTCCAGGTCTTGCCGTGCTTCGCTGAATGACTGTAAGAACGTGTCGAAGATTCCAAAGAACTCATCAGGCTGCATCCTCCCTTCGTCCTCCCCAAAGTGCTTCAGAGATTTGGCAAACTAGACAGAGAAAAAAAAACAAAACTAAAAATGAATTTCATTTTTATATTTTGATCGAAAAAGCTGTCTTGTACACACCAATAGATAAGCATGGACATGGCTGATGCACCAAAATCTTTATTGTCTCTGTCTATTGTATCTGACTCTGGATATTGCTTTTTCTAACCCAGATCTCTCATAGTTCTCATTGCAACTCTAGTGAAGTGTGTGTGAGCCTGCATATGCATGCCTTCGCTCAAATTCATATGCCGGTACGCATGCTTGATATTCTCAAAAACTGTAGAAACACACACAAGCACACACAAGGTAAGAGAATGACCGCATGATTTGACCACCGTATGTCCACCCTGTTCTGCTCAAGCTGCTCAGTGCTCTGTGCCAGGACGATGCCTGCAGCCAAACCTCTTCTACATTCCTCCACAGACAGCTTTGTTCTGCTGTATACATCAGACACACAGATAGGTTCAGCTAATACCCTTAAACATAATGCAATACTTGAAGATGGATATTAAAGGGCCCCATATAGTCTGAAGATAGTTTTCCATGTCTTTTCCAATTATTATTAGTATCAAAGAGCTCAGCCCACAGAAAAATGCTCATAGCCTGTATTTAAGCACCGCCCATCTGGACCCATCATCCAGCCTTGCAGGATTTGGTTTCTCTGAGTGTTTTGATGTAATCTGTTATATAGGCTCAGAGCTCAGGCTCTTCTGATTGGCTGACTGACCTGTTATTAGAGCTTCAGAGTGAAGCCTTAGAGAGGAGGCCATTGAGATGTTTTTTTGTTATTAAAACCACAAATATGTTCTTATGTATATTATATTATGTATTATCTACTAGTCGTATTATTATGGAGGTCCTGACGGCTGGTTTTGAGGATCAATTTCTGAAAACAGGCTGTGAGCATTTCTCTGTGGACTGAGACCTTTGATACTTTTACAATATTAATATAGAACCTAGACCTGGTTTACAGTCATACAGTCTAAATCTACCTTTAGACTGTATGGGACATTCTAAAAAAATATGACAGGCACATCATGCAGTGATTAATTGTGAAAATGTTATATACTTTCACAAGCAAATGAATGAACTTGCATGTCACTTGGTCACCTCACAACTCAAAATCATCAGTCTCAAAAGAAAAGTTAGAAAGCGTCAGTCTCTACTCGACAGCACCGCTCTGATCTATTCTCTTTTTATGTGGGAATAAAGTGGGAGTCATTCTACTTTATATGAGGATAGTACACTGTATGTGGTTCTAGTGTTAGTGATATAAAGGAGCTGGCGCTTGTTCAGAGGATCCAAAACCGTTCCGCTATTATGGGCTGGTCACCATGGCAACGCCCACCATCACTTCTCTCTCTCCTGTAATTATGTGTCTGGTCAAATCTGTTTCCTCTTGTCCCCTCAGGTCTGTGCTAAATGAGTAAAAACACACAAACATGCACAAACACACAGCACACACACAATGAAATGGAGAATATGAAGTCACACAGATTTAGCTCATCTCACACAGACAGACACAAACACTGCAGTGCTCTGCTCTTTTTGTATTCTTGGAGTATTTAATGCGCCCCTACTGAATTCAAAATATCTCATATTGTGTTACTATGCAAGTTGAAGTGAGACATTTTCAGACACTTAGACACTTAAATTTGTTTTAGATGAACACAAAATGGATTTGGACTTGCCTGGCACCTTCTCCTCAACCACTGCTTAAATATTATTTAATATTAAGATGTATTGTGTGTGCTTTTTAATCCTGCAAATGCAACTTGCAGGATTGAAGGATTGAAACTTAATTAACTGCATCTATTTACAAACAACATGAAGCACATCCTTTTCTGTCCAGCACACAGAAACAGATGGGAAGAAGACAGGGATGTCCTCAGGTAATCTAAGTGATTTTACTCGTGTCTGTTTGTTTGTCTGCAGGATTACACAAAAAGTATTGAAGCAATTTACACCAAACTTTGCGAATTGCTTGAGCATGGGCCAGGGGAGGGCCCTTAAGATTTTGGAGCAGATCCAGACAATAATTTACGATTAATTTGATTTTTTTTTTCTCTGAAATCTGGTTTATGTTACTTAACATTGGCCTTAAGGAGGTCTGTGTTCTCTGAGTGACCTTCTACTTCTGAATTGATCTTGCCCCATCCACGGACACTAATCCAGTGAAGACCTTAAGAAATGAGCCAAGTTTGTCTTTCACTAAGTCTTGGACCCTGGAAATGATAACCACCTGTGAGTTGGCAGGTTCAATGAAGGTCGGTGAGTAGGAAATAAGTTTCTGAAATTCATGCTGAGTTAGAGATGGAAATATGAATAAAAAATATTGCACATGTGTAGAGAAACTGCAGTGAAGTCAGTTTCTGCAGAGCTTTGGTCAGATGCTGCTGTGTAAAAGGATCAAAATATATTTCCTTCATAACTGTATTACATGACTTTTATCCTTTCACTGGACACAACATGCAGACTTATTAATCATATGGTTAAAAAAAATCAGACACTCCAATGATGTTATGCTGCAGCCTTATGCTAAAATAAAAAAAATATATTTTTATCTCATCAGTTTACACTCAATCCCCCATATTGGTCGAGTGACAACAATTTTAGACATGTTTGCAAATATATTAAAAATGAAAAACTGAAATATGACATTGACATAAGTATTCAGACACTTGTGGAACTCAGGTTCATCATATTTCTCTTAATTGACTCAACCTACCAATTCAGATTGTTGGAAATAAAAAACACAGCTGCATAGAGTCTCACAACTGACAATGTATATCAGAGCAAACACCAAACCATGAGGAGGAGGAGGAGGTCACTGTCTGCAGACCTCAGAGAGAGGATTGTGTCGAGGCTCAGATCTGGGAAAAGCTACAAAACATACTACATTTAAGATTACATTGATCCCCAATTTTCTTAAATGGACCTGGTCGTCTGGTCAAACTGAGTAATCGGGGGAGAAGGGTCTTGGTAAGAGAGGTGACCAAGGACCTGATGGTCACTCTGGCTGAGATTGTATTGCGACAGAGACTTTCAGTTTGATAAAATGCCTCTAAAACTAATGACACTCCCATCAGCTTTGGCTGTACTTGTGCAAGACATTGTACATCATTATATGCATGTGTTTGATGTTGCCAGACTGATATGTGCTGATATGTCTAGTTCTGCTCTGTTAATTCTGCTAATTCTTTTATTTCTTGTCATGTCATTATTTGCATTTTTGTCCCAATTACATCACAGCTGTCTGATGAATCCAGCCACATTCAAACCAATCTGTAATTTCATCTGGATAACCCTGCCATGATAACATAACTTATAATAAAAAAAAAACAATAATAAAAGCAGACATGTTTTTTTTCCTACAAGTAACTCAAATACAGTCAGCCTGTAAGTGGGAAAATAGTTTTAAGAAAAATAAAAACTCAAGCTCAGTGTGCTTTGAAAAACAGTTGGCAGCAATGTGCAGTCGACATAATCTGAAGCAAATGGGCTAAACCTTGTAAAGGCACTGGTTGTATGAATGATCAAAGTGCAAAGGCAGATTGATGATACACATAGGTGCTATTTTCAATGTGTTTTATTTATCAAATTAGTGGCTGATCAAGATTTTTTGTACCTCTGGTGCTCAGAATTTTCTCTTTTATCTTAATATTTCCCTTTCAACAGCACACGTGGGATCTTGAAGCACTCCCTGCTCTGTTTTCTGTTTTGTTCTAGGACAGACACAAAGTCTTATATTGTCTGGGAACATGTTGATGTGAGGGTGTGCGAATGTGTTGTTAAGTATAAACCCGATCAATCTCTCCAGATGAAAGAGAAATCCCCTCTCGCCTCTGGAAACCTCTGTCCCAATGACCCACATAACCGTGGACGAGTGTAATCCTTTGTAATGTATGTAGTAATGTCTGGTGACGGTGTGTGTGTCTTTCTCTGAGACACACACACACACACACACACACACACACACACACACACACACACAGTTGCCATGGAGCTTCATGAGCCTCGGCTGACTGCCTGCTCTGTTTAGTCATCCTCCTCTCCCTCCTGAAGACCAAAACGCAGGGTGCACACCCACACCTCCATATTTGTATTCCACTGGAAATCTAACAGAGTGTCAAAGAGCCTCGACGAGCACTGAGTTAATGCGTCAGACTCCCCATTTACCAACCACACACACACACACACACAGACACACACACACACAGACACAGATGCACAGTTGTTAAGAGAAGTGTGTGTTCAGAGTCTGGGCCGGTGAACACAGGTTCTTTTGTTTTACAGCAGTAACCGGCACTCTGCTCCAACACTTCTTTTCCCCTGACGTCCGTCCCACAACTGGCCCGCTCTCCCTGCAGTTTTTTTTACCGACCTCCTCCTTAAGCAAATAATCAAGTAAAGAGGAGGCTCTACATGGAAACCCAATGGCCTGTCCTCTTGTCTTCCTCCCTCACATTATGCTGAATTTTGAGTTATTTTGGAAAAAAACATCTCACA
This sequence comes from Rachycentron canadum, assembly GCA_038496675.1. Taxonomy (NCBI): domain Eukaryota; kingdom Metazoa; phylum Chordata; class Actinopteri; order Carangiformes; family Rachycentridae; genus Rachycentron; species Rachycentron canadum. Next base: position 19,544,811 of record CM076661.1, read on the forward strand.
ATAAAGCAGAACGTCTGCATTCAATAGTTCCAGGATGCTAACTATACAACCGAGCAGTGAAGGCCTGCAAATTAAACACATTCACATAAATCTTTGCAGAACTGTCTTACTTTGGGATTCCCGCAGTCCCACAGATGTCTTCACCTTACACTCTTCCTACCATACATCAATACATAAGCCAGCAGGGTTCAAAAGGCCCTTTGTCCCTGTTGTGCAGAGTGTGGATTTAAAACACTAACCTTTAAAGAGACAAACACAGAGGGAATACGTGGGGGGAATAGAGGGTCAGCTTTCAGTGCTGAGTCCCCCCCCCAGGCACTGCTGAGGTCATCACACTGGACTAAGAGGGACATGCAGAGGTTTCACAGGTTTCCCTTCAGTAATTTGTCATCCTCTTCCCCCTTCCTCTCTGTCAGTCTGACATGGAGGCTTTGCAGTGGGGACAACTAGCAAAGGATGTATTAAAGCCACCCACATGGACATATTAACTTACACTTAAAGTATGATCTTTCCTCCCATCACAAACATTGCTTACTGTATGTCTGAGTGCTTAAACAGGTCACTACCTTGTCCTTGGCTTCACTAAGCTGGTCCTCCAGTTCAGAGAAGCTGAAGCCAGCCACAGTGATGAAGTCACCAATCACGGCTACAAACTTGTCCCCACGTTCCCTTGTCCTGCTCTGCTGGTAGTGGAGCTCCTGAAAGGGAGGGGCAAACAGACAAGACAAAAAGAGATTCATAATGCTCATATTATTCAGATTGACTTCAGACTCCTGTTAGGTGCCATATGTGTATGTGTACATCAGCCCTTGTTTCTGTGTGTGGCAGCAAATGTGACACTGTGCCACAGTGCGGGAGCATTACCAGCGTTTAAACACCTCACCCTGCTGTCCATCTTTGCCCAGCTTGAAAACGTAATTACAGACAAGAGAAGAACCAATGGGAGGGAACATGAACAACAAATGCACAACTCACTGCCTCGAGAGCCTTTAGTCCACTTTTGATATGGTGCACCTCTTTTTCCAACTCAGCCAAACTAAGAGAAAGACAAAAAAGCAGACAAAGATATAGAGGCAATCTTTCTTTGCCGTTTCCCTTGAAGCTCTGGGATACAGTTTGTGTCCTAGTTTGTGCTTTCAATTAATTTCACAAAAAACGTGCACTTAAGACAGAGAGCTTGTCTCCCTTGGACTCACTTGACTTTGGCGGCCTCTGGTACACTGCTGAGGTCCTCCTGGATGTGCAGCGTGTCCGGGTAGTTTTTCTCAAAGATCATGATCAGGTAGTGCAACATAGTGATGTTCCTGTTGGATCACAAGTAAAGATGTGAATCAAGCAAAGTTTATCGTAATTAATCTAGTCAACACAACGTCTTGAAGAGTTATGCAACAAAGGATCACTTTGAACACATGTCTCTCTGAACATTAAGCTGATTCTGCTCATGGTACTAAAAGAGGTATGGGTTTTTTTATGTAGAATTTGTCAAAGGGTTTCTAAGAGTTGTCCATAGTCCCCCCTGGCCCACCTGTCTATGCTTGACTTGGTGTCAGCGATCTTGTTGAGGCTGGAGACCCTGAAGCCGTATGCATTGCCTCTCTGGCCCTTGTTCATGAAGTTGCCGAAGGCCAGCACCACCTCCAGGATCTGAGTCAGCCGCTTGCTCTGAACCACCTCCTTGGATGCATTCAGGATGGCTGGAGGAGAATGGAGAGAGAGAGACAGCTGGAAAGTTCATTTAGTTGGTGACACATGTGTATGCACTTTACTCAGTGCATTGCTTAAAACTTCCATCTTACATAATAAACTGGCCTTTTTCCTCTCCCTTCCATCCTGTTTCTCTACACAGCCCCTGTGGACACACATGCAAACTGGAGCCTCAGCTGTGGCCCAGAGGTTCTCATCCTTTCCTTCAGTTTTTAACATCCTTCATGATGATTGATCAATATTCCCCACAACAACTGGGCAGCTCAGTGGGGAAACCCATCAAACTCTTCCATCCATCCATAAAACAGCAGGGGGGAGGGGAATATTCCAAACACAACCCCGTGCTGTCCATTTCTTTAACCCCCTCACACCCCACCCCTCCACCAGAGAACAGACTTGTCTGGCAAAGTGCAGGTGGTTCCCCCCTTCTCCACAGAAGAAACCTCAGTGTGAATGTGAAAATCATTAACAAAATCCATATTGTTATTGTTACAGTTCTCTCTGCTGTGATACAGCATGGGAACCATTCTTCTGGCTGTGCCGACAGTGTTCTGTTGGACGCAGAAAGGCTTGGCTGAACACTGCACTGTCTTCTGAAATGCTTCTTTTGAACATGCCGGGTGGTCCAGGGGAACATGCTCTCATCTAGACTATATGACAAAGTAGCATGAATCATAAAAGGAGATGAGAACTCTATTACAGGCATCGATGAAGAATGTGGTCTGGGAACATTTGGATCCATCAACAAATATTCTGGAGGCTTGAATCAATACTCAAACTCACTGCTGGTATGTTCCTCCCATCACTGGCAGCCAGTACTATTTGTCAGAAGATAACTTATCTCAGAGGATAACGAATAGACAAAAACATGTCACTCAGCGATCACTGCGAACAAAAGACTGCTGGCACAAATAAAGTGAAGAGCTCGTCACAACCCAGAAAGGCAATAAGGCTACCAGAGAGATGGCTTCCAAGTAGCTGTTGCTCAAACAGGCACCACACCAGCACAGTCATGACACACCAGTGTGCACGCGTTTTTCCCCCAGTCTCTGAAATGAGCTGCAGTGTTTACGAGAGAGGCTCTCCCCTCTCAACATGGGCCAGCTTTCCAACACAGCCTCCCTGGTAACCTGGAAGCTGTCTTACAGGGAATAGCTGCAGAGGGCCAATATACAGTTGGCCACCCGCTCTCACCATCCACACACATGTACACATAACACACAGGGATTTCACAAGGCATTGTGAAATGAAATGAAAAGCATTGGTCAAAGTGTTCAAAGCTGATGACACTTTAACTGTTTGAGACATTTTTTAGTTAGTTTTTTGCTTCTGTGTGAAACTGTGTACAGTACTTTTGTGGTAATACCTGAAAATATGTTATTCAGAATGACATGTACCATTTGCATGTAAGACTAAAAACCATGTCAAAAGTAAACTGTTTTGATCAGAGGATCTAAACTAATGCTAATATTTCAAAGGACTTCAAAAGATGCTGTTATACAATGTTTGTATTGATACCTACAAATTCAATGAATGGACTAGTAGCCCATCACTTCTACTTCACTAAAAATTGGAGGCAAATATGCAACATTTAATTTTATGAAAAGATTCATTAACTTCCTGAAACAGCTAACAGGAGAAAGGGCATGTGTTGCTGTGAATTAATAAGACATTTAATGTACAATATTTTCAGCACCAGGAAACTGGATGTGGGGTCAAAATAAACTGCAGTGAATGTGTTCATGATAATTAACATGTCACTATATATATACACACACACACACACACACACACACACACACACACACTTTGGCAGGAAACACTTGTTGTTATAATCAATTGATATATTGAAAATAGAGAAAGAAAAGAAAGAAAAAAACAGTAGAAAGAGTAAGAAAAACAGCAAATATAATAGTCTGAGCCTTTAAAACTGATTTACACATACATATTAATTTACATAGCAATAACTGTCCATTACATTCAAGCCAAACAAGTTCACACAGAGCAGGTTAGGCCTGAGGAGGGGAGCAACTGTACCGAGAGACACAAAGCAGGCTGCAGACAAAAAAAACAAAACAAAAACAAAACAAAACTTGATGCTCAGAATTAAATTATAGAGACAGAAAATGATGGATGGCAAGGACAAATGGATTACCACTGGTGTGGCTTTTCATCTTTGGAGAGTGCTGTGTGTGTACTTACTCTCACTGCCAGAGGGGGGAGACAAAAGTAATGGACTGCAAGTTTTAATAATAAGTGATCACAGATTCCACCTCAGCTCTCTCTGCCTTTCACTGGCATCTAAGGTGTTTGTACTAACCTTCAACTTTAGGCTTAGTTTCACCCAGACGCTCTGCAAACTTCTTCTTAAAGAACAGAGCCTGCAGTCTGTGCTGGTAGTGGTCAATTCTGGCAAAGAGAAGAAAGAGGTAAAAAGAGGAGAAATGAAAAAAGGGAGGCAAGTTAAATTTGTCTTCAGGGGAGTGTTAAGTTCAAAGCTAGAAGTCACCCAATCGTACAAAACTCACTCTCTCAGGTTTCACAGGCCTTTTATCAACTACTAGGCTCCCATCAAGCTGCAACGTTGACTAATAGGTTTGTTAGACCTGCCCAAAGGTTTACCCAGGGAGGGAGCAGGAATTTCAAAAGAGAGACAGGGGATATTAAGTAGCAAAAAGAAAAAAAAAAAAAAAAAAAAGGAAATCCCAGATGTATTCTTCAGACCAAAGGAGATGTGGTCACAAGGAAAGAAAGTGGACATGAGTAGTATTAAATGGAAAATAAAATGCTTTAATTATCTTGTACAAAGAAAACTAAGACACTGATTTAAAGTGTCTCCACTTTGATGTGATTGGAGTTGCCAAAGGGCAGCCATGACTTAATTTCTCAGCTAACGGATGAATCACCCTGAAGTATGAGGCTTGTTCTTCCAGGTCCCCTTACCGCTTCATTCATGTAGAACACACATTCTGCTTTTCAATATTTCAGGATCTATTTGTGCTCGACTGGCTGATGTGTTCATTCAGTACAAACTCTGCACAGACTGTGGGATGTTACATAACACTAACATCTGTTTCATCACAGTCCCGTGTACCTGCTCATTTCAAAGAGGAAGCGATCAGCCCGGGCCATGCGCTCCAGCTCATGTTTGTGCTCCTCCAACAGGTCAATGTCACTTTTCTCTGGGACAAACTTCAGCAGCTGCAAACACAGAAGGGCACTGTTAATCCAGATGCAAATATCAATCAAAAACCTTAGTATTATAATTTTTTTTAAATTGTTGAGACATAAAATGACACAGTGACATAATAAACAAAACAAAAAAAATTGTATACAAGGTGCCTATATAATAATAATGATGATAATAATAATAATACTACTAATAATAATTTACCATCTTCATCATTATTAATATTATTATTGTCATTATTATTACTATAACAATGATAATCAGAATTATAACAACTGCATTTATGTAGAATAATAATAAAAGAATGCCAGGGGGGCACGGAGCCCCCAGCACCATAATCAGAGCCCATGGAGAGGACAGCTGGGGTGTCCCAGTAGGGGCTCACCTATTCCCCCCTTTTCTCTCTACTCTACGCAAAACTAAGAAGTAAAAAAAACATTTCACAGTGTTTCCTTTCTTCTGCCTTGTCACTTTGATTGGACATATCAAATTAAATCCATACTCACTGTTTTTACCTATCCAACCTATTGTGATGGAGATGATAAGCCCTGCTGCTGTACTGCTGTCTTACATGTACATGATCATTAGTGAGCCTTACCTGCTCCAGCATATCTTTGGCAAGCTCTTCTCTCTCATCCATCTCCAGGATCGCCCTCTTAATCTCCTCATTACTCATTTTTAATCTGCAATGGAAAAAGAGTTTATTGACACTTGTTTTAATTACATTAATTACACATGATAAACACACAATAAAGAAACCTGTGAGTTTGCTGGCACTAAAACTGTGTGAAATCCGGTCTGATTCAGTGTGTGCACTGCCAGCTGTTTTCAATGCATCTGATCAGCGTTAAGTGTGCTGGGTGGTGATCAATAACAGCATTGTTAGTCTGTGCATCAAAGCTGTATTGACCAACTGCTGACCCTGTTTGGGTCTGGTTTGGACCCTCGGGTCATTTGGTATTGACACAAGAGCGAGTTCAGTGACCATGCTTCAGTCCTGCTGGACACAGAGAGGCCTCGGAAAGCCTGTTTATTGATCTGTGAAGGGGGGTAGGATTCAAAGAGCTTTGGATCATTGCTGTTGGGAGATACAAATGGTATGTTGTTGGGTGGGTCTTTAGTGATAACAATTGATTCCAGTTCAGATATAGTGGGACACTAAGTCCTTTGGGATAGGGGGGTCAATTATGTGTCTTAATTGATTTTATATGGCTTCATGTGGATAATCCAGTACTTAAAAATAGACAAAACCCTTATTGAAATTTGATCACTACTTCCTGAGATGCACCCACTCCTGGGCAATGCTTTCTATCTGTTATATGGCAGTTACTTCCTTTCTGGAAAAAAAACATCATTCAATTATCCTGACAGATGTCCTCATGTGTCTATTAAAAACACATTTCCTGTGTGGGAGCACCTGCCTCAGGCAGCTCCACACTTGAGTTATAGCTCAACCTCCTGACCCAAACACTGCAATGTCAGTTATTTCACATCAGCCTTTGCATGGGGCATCTCTTCAAAATTCTAATCTCTGGAGCAGAAAGTAACCAGCTGTTTACTGTGTATTGTAATTATTCATTCTGAGTGGGACTCTTACTTTGAAAGTAGGATGACACAATTCTGTGCACGTCGACCGTCAATGACTGACAGCTCTTTGACCTTCCGTGTGCTGACGTATATGTCGTCCATAGAGCCCGTCTCTTTCTGCAGACACATAAAGACAGAAACACGTTAACTTTGCAACATAGTCCCATTTATGTGCTCTTATAAAATACAAAACCTGCACAATGAGACCGCTCCTCCTCGCATCTGTTTGACATCTTTGTCTCCTTGAGAGAAGACATGACCTCTTCTACGCATTTAATATTGTGTTAATTTGGGGCAGACAAAAAAAAAACTCCAAAAAAAGAACCAAGGCCAGTTGTTGCAGTTTGATCACCACCACTATAAAGCGCAGACAAAAAGGTTGCACTCCAGCCAAATACTTTAGTTGGCCTTAGGTCAAGTTCCCTGACCTGCTTTTGCACTGACTGCGTCTGTCAAGTGTTATGCATCAATTCTCAGAAGCCATAATGCACGCCTCATTAAAAATTATAAACCCTGGACTGGCTCCATATGAAAACACATTTTTAAAAAAGCAGTGGAAATTAAAAAAAAATGTCTCAAACTGATGCCGGTGCAAGCAGAAAATCTAAAGCAGGTCTTGGGAGCAGAAGATTTTTTTTGGTGAGTCACCACTGCAAACACAATGAAGGCAGGGCTATAAACCTCTCAGAGGAACAGGAAACACTGTTCAAAACTGGATTCAGGCCAGTCAGATATTTTTGTAAGCTTCACACAAATGTAGTAAATTAAAAAATCCACAAGGGGAAAGAATACATGTCTGAGAAACCTGGCTGGAGCTGCACGTTAAACACATTCTATTTATGGTCCGAGCTGGTTTCCTGCTCGCCAGAAAATGTCCACTTTGAGGTTGCTGGGTATGACGTATGTAAAACAGATGCGGCTTGTAAAGAAAGTGTCATTTTTCCATGCCCGCGTTGACCCACGCTGCCTGGCAGCAGACTGAGGTTGGCACTGGGTTAGGGGGACAACTCCCATTCACTGGGCTTGCCAAAGGCCTCTGTGCCCACGCACTGAAGGCAGTTCTGCCAGCTTGTGTATAGCATTTACACTCAGCCCAATGTAACAGGAGACCAGCCCCTTCATCTTTTATACCACTTATTAGGAGGCTTGATCAGATGTGGTCAGGAGTTTTTTTTTTCTCTTGTGCAAAGCAACATGAGTGTGAAGGCTTTTTCTTAACATGCAAACTTTTCCCACTTATTTCATAATGAACAATTATCACAATTAAGGCAATAAAAGATGTTGATGGTAATGATAGTAAATGATGAAAATGGAGATGAGGATGAACAATAGGGCACTGACGATGATGAAGATTAATGCACCATTTAGGTTTGGGGTTTCTCTACCAAGGGAAAGTGTCCAAGTCTATAGCCAACCAGCTACACTTCTTTCATTTGCTCTATACTCTACCCTTAATTTATATAGTGAAAAGGGAATAAGGTCTTTAAACCTACATTAATTGATTTATAAGATGGTATAGTAAATGCGTCAGCAAATAGTTGCCTGCAAAAAGCAAAAATTTTATTCATTTTGAGTCATATTCCAAGCTACCTGATCAATGTGGACCAGCTCCACTATGTTCACCAACCAGTCACTAACACTGGCTGCTGTTTGGTGCTGGGCAGTTAGTGTCGGTGAGTTCATCTGAGCTTCTATTTGCTCGGAACAGCTGCTTCGACTGCTGGACTCGTTTCGCACGTGAGCGGTGAGTCCACACTAAAACAGTAATGTTGAGGGCTGTAAAGCCAAAACACTGAGCGGAAACTGAACCGTAGGCTGGCTGCTGCATTGCAGAGGAGAAGGTGACAGAGCAATGAAGACCATGGGAAAAAAAATAAGAAGGAAGAACTGGAAGAACTTTAACTCACCTGTTTGAAGGATTGGTTAGTGAGCAGGTCCTGCCCAGGTAGTCGGAGAGTGCAGAGAGACACACACAAAAAAATTGAAAACACATGCAAAGATTAGCACTTCAAGCAGAAAAAGTGGTGGCTAGAGCAAAGAACTACAACTATGTACACTACAAGCTGAAGCTGGGAAACCCTCTGTGAGAAACACAATAATCGGTTACTGTCCAAGTCATCAGGAGCTCATGACATCTATAAATCTGAAATATTTCTGTGTTACATAAGTAAGTAAAAAAGATTTTAAACTCATATCTATTTTGGCTTCTGTCTAAAAGAGGTCACGGTTGTTATAATGCGTTCGTTTGATTGTATCTACGTCTGTCTTGACATGCAAAAACAAGAACATGAAAAATGAGTGTGGCAACTAATCCTACAGAGGGCAAATGTAAACTAAAGCCCATTTTGAAAGGAAGACCAATGACAAGCTTTAAAAAAAAAAAGAAAAAAAAAAAAGCAATTATGCCATGTATAAACTTTGCAATATTGTCCGGTTGAACTGAATCTTGCTCCTGCCAAATGGAACCTAGTTGTCAAAGCCAGGAAGATCTTGGATATTTAATGTGGCTATATCCATAGAGATCTGCATTTAACTGCCGGCCTGTGCCAATAAAAACCTGCTCTGTATAAATAAATACTCACAGTAAATCACTGTCAGCAACAGCCTCAAATGACCCATTACTCTTGAATAAAAGCCTGTGAAGAATAGTTGTGCTTTTAGCTGTCAGGGGGCTTTTAAGAATGGCAGTAAAATGCATTATACAGGAATTTGACAAGTATAACGCCTTTACAGAGATTATATATTTCTCTTGCATTCAGTCTTAAAGGCATTGCTTTAAATTGTGATTATTAGAAACTAAGTAGGTCACATTAACATTCCACTTAAATCTATTTGAGGTGCTAAAATATATACATTTATGCAATTGAAGCCAATATTATCAAATGACAGGTAGTATGTAATTAGTTTGTAGCACCGAAAGAAGAAACTGCTGTGCACTATGTGGTATTGGCCCAAAGGCGTGCACAGTGCAATTACCCTATTAGTTTTTGGTTCAACATGAATTGAATGAGTGAATTGCCTCTTTATTTTAATAAACTAGCTCCAGGAAAAAGTTTTGCGTATCATCACTACTCGTGACTTCAGCATTGTTGATTGATTCCTCCGTTTTGCCCTGATTCATGAGCACATGAAGACATGGTCAGTTCACCAGTTCTCACACAAATGCTCTGCAGACACAAGGGCAAAGCTTGAGCTGTGTGGCGTCTCTACAGTAAGGCTTTCAGCAGTGAACAGCAGCTCCTTATAGCCTGGAGCTGGACTCTCGGCTCTCTCAAGAGTCCTCTGACAACATCCCACACCTCAGCCCATCACACATACACATACACTTTCACTTATTACACATTTAAAAAAAAAAAAAAAAAAAAAAAATCAAGGCAAACTTCAAACTTGAAATGCAACTTGAAACTCAATTCCGTTCTCCAAACAACAGGTATATCTGTGTCTATATGTCAATGGTCACCAAAAACAAACCAAAAATACACACACTAAACCTCAAGTCATAAAACTCTAATCCAGAATACTGTAGTCCATTTATCAACAAATCCAAACCTGCTGTCTCTGATAGGCTGAAAACATCTTCTCTATGTCCTTGAGGTCAAGAATCTTGAAAGCTTTCAGGTCATCAATGTCATTCCAGATGGTGCCATTGATCACATTCTGGAAAGAGGTAAACAAACAGAAGAGATTAACATTTTAACGCTGATGATTGAAGGTACCATTTCTAAGTTCTGTGTTCTGTTTCTGTGCTTTTCAAATCAGAGGTGAACAGATTTTTGACTTTATTTTACAATTATATCAAAATGTTAAATTATATCAAAGTGTTAAAAAACACATCCATATACTGCAGAATAACCACACTCATGAGATCTGTAAGGCCTTAAAGCTCTGATATAAGAACCATGTACATTGTAGGTCCCATATTTTACATTTATCCAGTGTTTTATCTGAGGTGTTCATATCAACAAGAAGATATATTTGTGGTTTTAACAACCAAAAATCCTAAAAATGTACATTTCCATCTCCTCTCTCAGACTTCTCTCATGAGGTGTTGTGATAACGGGGCGAGCAGTCAAACAATCTGAGAGGAGAGGGTCAGAACCACTCTTCTGATTGGCTGACTGCTTTGTTGGTCCATCACAAAGTCACAGAAATCCTGATGGCTGGTTTTAAGGCTTAGTTTTTGAATATAGGCTGTGAGCATTTATGTCAACTGAGCTCTTTATTTATTTAGACCTGCTTTATAATTAAAAGAGACATGACACTTACATGTCACTTACAATATGAGACCTTTAAATGAATTATTATAACATTGAATTATTGTTAAAATGATCTTACGTCAGTTGCAAAAGGAAATTTTTTCCCCTTCAACTGAAATGATAATAAGATTGTAGAAAAGCTAGTTTATCAGTACAAATGTTCTCAGTCGTCTCTCACCTCTCCTAGTTTAGACCAGTTGAAGGACTTCAGGGGATGAGAAGGCTGAGGGATGGACTTGGAACGCATAGTGCTCGCTGAGTTGAAGGAAGAGGGCATAGGTGGAGGTGGGGCTCCAAAAATGGGAGGGGCTCCTGGTGGTGGAGGCGGGGCACCAGGTGGGGGAGGAGGTGGGGGAGGAGGCGGGCAGCTAAAGGGTAGTGGAGGAGGAGGTGGAGGGAATCCACCAATCATAGGTGGCGGAGGTGGTGCCACAGGGCCGCCAGGTGGTGGAGGAGGTGGGAAAGATACGCTGCCACCCTGTTGGATGAGAAACAAACAATAAAACATACAGTTACTATATAGTGAATTATTGGGAGTTAGACATTAGACGTATTCATTTCTTTGGGTAAACTGCAGGACTCATTTAAAGTTAATATCAGAAGGTATTAATAAGATAAACACTTAGCAGCATGATTACAGAACTATACTGTATTATTGGCTCATACAATGTGTTTCTATGTCATTTTGTAAAAAGGCATAAACAGCAGCTCTGCTTACAGCTATGTCATTGATGCGTGACGATAGGTCCAGGACTTGTTCTCTGGCCGAGCGCAGCTCTACACCCTCACGCTGTAGCTTGTCCTTCATCTTGTTCAAAGTCTTCATCATCTCCTCCTTTTCCTGGGTCTTGGTTTCACACTCTCGCTCCTTCCTCTCCAGTTTAGCTAGCAGCTCTACATGATCTACAAAAGCAAAACAGAATTTTTTCAATATATGCAGAGATTCACACATTTGTATTGAAGAAGAAATTGATGGAGGTTTGATGATGCGTTTTCTCTTTTAACCTGCAGAGTGCAGTGTGTCAAATGTGTGTTACCTTTCCTGAACTTCTCTGCTTGGTCTCGCCACTGTTTTACCTCATTCTCATTGACCAACCTGTGAAGCAGACCGACAACAATCAAAGCCAACACAAAACAGACTTACAGCCTTGCACAAAATGTTTGCATATAGAGGTCAACTGCAGTCCAACCAAGTCATGCCTCGGCATTTTGAGGAAATGTGATCATTGGATTGGAAATTCATTGATCACTGACAGTAATTTTTGACATTTTTGTGAGTCAGATTCATTACTAGCATTGACTGGGTTGATGCAGATTGCACTCTCTTTTAAGCTGCATTGTAAAACATTAGTGCTAAAATAAATCAATTGCACTTAGTTCTGCAGAAGGTTTGAGATTAAACAGGGTTACTCTGACAGCCCAGCGCAAAACTGAATCCCAATAGTGAGGTTTATAATGAAGGGATCATAGAGAAAGAGGAAAAAACTAAAGTCCACATAAAAACTGGATGAAAGAAACATGAAAAGATGATTGAATGGAATCTTTTGAGAGATGAATCGAGATGAATAAAGACTGGAAAGTGAAACCTTGAGTACTGGTGGTAGCCACAGCTAGAGTTGAGAGAATAGACATGTTTCAGTGTCACTAAGCACAGAGTATAAACAAGCAATTAAAAAAAAAAAACAGAGAATGAGTAAATGAACTACTGAAAAGGAACAGTGCTGATGTCCAGCTGCCAATGAGGATACAATAACTTCACTGTGGTGATGATTCACACTTTAATGCTTGGAATCGATTCACACAAGGAAATCCACAAGGCCATTTAAAAGCAAATTGCTCATTAATCAGATTTAGGTCTCAAGTGTTTGTGTTAGTGAGGAGGGCTGTCTGTCTGAAGTTGATTACAAAGTCAGTGCAGTTTTTATTACACGCAATAATCTAACTCATTAAAACAAAAATACACAATGACTTTATTGTTGACTGGTCAAATAAATTCCTTTACATAGCGGCGAAAAACTATGATTTGTACAAGAGTGTTAATTTTGGGTCAAATACATGTATGATTAGTCAGAGCCATCGTCATGGTAACCGCAGATGATGAATGACTTTGTCTCCGCTTTATTTTAACAGTTGTTTTAACCCACCCCCCCCTCTGAGGCAGCACGGCACGAGACTATGCGTTTGTACCCGTTAACTGTCAGGGCCTCCGGCACAGAGCCAAAGCAATGTGGAGAACTCCGTTTGTGCACTTTTTTTCCATGCATAATTTACTCCAGGAGAGTTTATGGAAACACAACAATCCTTTGGCAGTAATGTAAAGTGAGGGGTGGGTTTTGACCACTGTGATGAATCTGCAGTGGACAGTAATGGACGTCCAGGCTTAGATGCAGCGCCCAGGTTCCCTTACTGTACGCTACTGGAAAGAATTACACTCAAGTGTGCTGATTGCACAAACAATGGTGGCTGAATTAGTGAACAAAGTGGGAGCCAGCTGGGGCCAAGGTTTTACCACGCAACATATCATATGGTGCTTTCACTGCGGAGACTAAACACATTCATCACTGATCTGAAACGTGGTTCAGAAACAACAAAGATGAGGAGAGTGGAAGAGAAAGATGGTGAGAGGGAAGAATGACAGCAAACACACACCAAATGTATCGTATGGACAAAGGAGTGAACGCCATCTTTTAACACGACCTACACTCAGTCGTTGGCTTCTTAAAACAAGTCCAGATTAGTCTAAAAACCCAGACCGCAAAAAACAGCAAATGTCAGTGATCATTTGGAAACAAAGCTTTTTGAGTGACAGCGTAAACTGTGCCCATGATGACATATGCAACACACCTACTTCCAAGTCATAGTGCTGGGTTTTTCTTGATTACTTCTCCCTGTCATCTCCCACATGAAGCCAAGTGACTGCTTCACTGCACCTAAATATGGCTGACTTGGCCGGCCTATCCTGCTTAATGCGATTAGAGCAATTTCCTTTTGATCTCCAGCTTCCGCTTTCATGCCAATTCACGCTTGGGGCAAGGCTTCTTCCGATTCTGCCCATGGCCCCATGCTGCCATCTTCTCTTCACCTAACCTTCCTGTGAAATCACATTCTCCACTCCCATCGCTGGCACAATGGCTCAAAATGGAAAATAGACGGGGTGTTAAAAGTCTTATTATTCATGGTGAGTGTAAATGTTTCCCTACTCCAAAGCTCTGATGCAAAACTCATGATATTCCACTGTCGCTTTGAAGTGAAGTAGAGGTTGTGAATTTGAAGTGAAGCTGATTGGACACATTAACCACAAGATTTTTCCAGAAATGAGAGCATGTTTACAGTTCCAGAGGACGAGGGGAAGCTTTTAAAAAGGCTTGGAGGAAGCATTAGGACTACAGTGCACTTACAGTTTCTCTTACACTGGCATGAATAACAGTATGTTTGGACTAGTAGTGTCTGAGGATGGTGAATAAACATGTCATAATGATTCAGATAATACATCATTCCTCATATACTCATGTAAAGCAGGAGGAGGGACTGTACTGTATGACACCCTTTTAAGTGTGTTCTTTGAGTATAATGAGGTTTCACTTACATGCGAATGATGTTCTTCACACTGAAGTTGTCCAGAGGGGCAATGTCAGGGTCCTCCCCCTTGTCATCCTGCAGGACTATCTGCTGGAGGATCCTGTCTAAGAGCTGCCAGTGCTGCAGGCTGCCACCACCGCGCTTATCTGGACATGAGGTCAAAGGCAGAAATGAAAAGTTGGCCTGTGACGTAGATGAGTGGTTCTAAGACTTTTTCACATCCAGGATTTCTATACTGACACAAATTAGGCCATGGGCCCCCATTTGATAAGATCACCTTCAAAACCCCCTCAAGGAGCCCCACTTTGAGAACTCTGATGTAGAGAACACCCCAGATATAATGAGAAAACCTGTAGGCAGCCACTCACAGGGCATCTGCAGGGAGTGTTGGAGGATGGACAGGAGGTGGGGGTAGGCATCTGTGTGGCTCAGCTTCTTCTTGATGAGCTCAAACATGGCACCTGCACTCTTAGTGTCTATATGGGTCTGTTAAGAAAAAAGATAATCACTCTTCAGTGGATATAAAGTCTGACAATTGTTCTGCTAATCTTCTGACAAATAGAGCCACAAAGCTAGTGTTACTGAAGATATTAGCAGATTACTCACCATATCAAATCTTTTGGCCAGTTCTGAGTCATCCTCATTCCGCACCATCTCAAAGAAGTCCAAATGCCTGGAGGGAGAGAAATAAGATATTACAAAATTCATCTTACACAGAACCACCTCTCCAATAAGCCTGTTGTCTGCCATTAAGGGTTTATGACTGTTTGTTCATAAGAAATCAACAGCGAGCTCCAGCTCTTGAACACAACTAACATCACTATATGCAAATCACCTCAAACCAAATAATATACATATGTGCTCACATATAACCCAAAAATATATTTCCTTATTTGATATAATAAGAAAAGCTTTGTGGTTATTTTATTAAGTTGTCAGCTTCATGGTTTACCATTTCTCCACATATCGGGAATTAATAAGGAACAATGCAACAATGATAATATTATTGTTAATCAAAATAATATGAGTTACTATTATTACTGTTGTTGTTGTAAAGCTCTGTGGTCCGTGTGACCCTTTGGTCTGTAGCACTCACTGATGAGGATGATTGTTTTATTAGGTCTCATTCTCACCTGTCCAGAGTGGCGTTTTCATGTTCTCTGAGCTTGTCGATGACTGGCTGGATGCCTAACATCAGGAACTCGTACCTTAGGTGGAGGCGAAACTCCAGGTTGTCCTGGAAACATAAGAATTCACAATAAGACAGGATGATGAATCCACAGAGATGTTTCACAGAGTTGTGTGACCCTGCTCTGCTGGCTATAGCTTCATCTTTTCTGTACAGTGGTGTTAAGCTTCTCATCTCATCAAGTCTTTACCAGGAATTGAACAAAATGTCAAACCTCTAAAATGGTAACAACACATAACAAACTTAAAGCAGGTATATTTTCTTGGTTGTACCATACAGGTTACATGCAACTCTCACATGACTTTTTCACCTTTGAAATAATAATACTTAAGGTACTTATTAACACTTAAGGTAAAAATGAAAATGATTATTTTCCCACTATATTTAGCTAAAGTTTATTTGTTGATATTGTGACTCTAATAAGACATATGAGTGTTCATGCACACCTCTCCAGCTCCAGCGTTCAGCACAGCATTGATGAAGGACATGATGGCTGTCTTCAAGTTGACCTCGTCCCTGTAGCGGCCCGTACTCCTGTCCAGCTCATTCAGCAGTGTCTAAGCGGTCAGGATAGATGTTAGCAGCTAGCAGTCAAAATTGACCTAACACAACACTGAAGAGAGCCAGGTCTAACACATGCAGGGGTGGACAGCAATGAAACACATTTACTTGAGTACTGCACTTAAGTATATATTTCAAGTACCAGTACCTTACTTGAATATTATTTTTCTCAAAAGCTTTTACTCCACTACACTCAAATACTAAACATATACTTTTGACTCCATTACATTTCTATGAAGTACTTGTTACTTGCTACTTTTATTTTATTTTCAAAAACAAAAACCAATCACAGCCAACTCCTACGTGGTCAGTCATGTTGTGCTTGCTTGATTTCTGAACAGCTCAGTTTGACCTTGTGTCTATGCTTTGCTAGATGAAGATGAGGCAGATGATTTTTGACCAGAACACTAATGGCCTTTTCTGAAGTTTTTGAAATATGAATGGCCTCCCACCTTAAGAAAGCATGTTGAGGAAATGTTTGTTTAATTCCAGATTAACTTTGAACAGATACATTGTTGTAGTTTCAGTCAGTCCATACATGTGGAACAATTCAACAATGTATTAAGAAAATGAACTACTGTACTGAAGTAATATTTGACCAGGTGAATGTACTCTGACTGAAGTAATGGAGCTGTGTACTCCTCCTCTGCACGCACGCACGCACGCACGCACGCACACACACACACACACACACAGTCAGTGTGTCCTCACACCCTTTGTCCTCTCTTACACTGACCCCTGACATACTTCAGCAGCCTAATCATAACTCAACCCAACATGAAACGTCCTGAATCACTCTGCTCCTGTTGTGTTAGTTTAGCCTGAGGTGGTGTGATTTGCACTCAGCCCGAGGTACATGTGAGATGTGACTTGTTGACTCAGTCCTGCTAGTCACTAAAGCATTACACATTCTCTGACCTCCATAACTTTGGACTCACCTGGCTTTAATATGGGCCTTGTGTTGACTTAACCCGAGGAAGTGTCTGAGGCACCACAGCACAAGTCTCCAACTCATCAAAACAATCAGTCTGATTTATTTGAGCATCACCCTGAAATATTTTTGTTTGCCCTTTGCCATGCTTATCTGCTCCATGTCTCCAGCAAAGACTCTTTAATATATTTGACATAGACTTAAATTGATATTGTTTTATTCCTTATTTATTTTATATACATTATTTTACTATTGTCTTTCTTTCTCTGTGCTCATGTTCTTTTTGCCTCATCTGGTTTTATTTCTTTTTGTAAAGCACATTGTAATATTGTTAAGGAAAATGCTTTTCAAATAAAGTGTATTATAATTTTAAGTATTAAACATGACCCACAGAGTGAGACAGCCGTTTTCACCTCTAAGACTCTCTCACCTGGAAGCGGGTCCTCTCAGCAGCGTATTTCTGGTAGTGTGCCATGGCCTGCAGCACCTTCTTGTGTCCGTCAGGCACCAGGCACACTGCTCCGAGAATCTCCAGCACCGCCACTTTGGTCTTGATGTTCTCCGTCCGCAGGCTCTGTGAGATGGTGTTGATGCTCTGCGGGTGTGCCAGGACGTGAGCGCGACCCTGTGAGTTGTTCATCAGGGCCTTGATGCAGCCAATGACGGAGGTGTGGACACGGCTCTCTGATGTCTCGTAGTCCATGCTGCGCAAGAAGTTGAGGAGGCAAGTGAGGCCATCCAGCTCAATAAAACGTGTGACAAACCTGATGGAAACAGGAAGGAAAAAGAGCACAAATTTACACAATGGCTTGACAATGGCTTCATCCAATAGTGATTGAGATATTTCAGCCTTAAATTAAGTGGTGGACTGACTGACAGAGCAACTGACAGACTGGCATTACTATCCATAGAGCCAGTGTAGCTAAAAAAAACAGTAGGAAAATTGTCCAAGGCAATATCTAGGAAGTGAAGTGACATCTCCAATTTACTTGTTTTATCTGACCAACAGTCTAAAACCAATAAAGCAATAATTAAAAGCAATAGAGGCAGTCAGGTTTTGAGGGGTAAGAATCTATCTATAAATGTAATAATAATAAATAACACAGTCAAAATAGTTAATCAATGTTATATCTATTTATTGATCTAATAGATCACTGAAAACCTTTGATGTAGCAGAGGCTGAAATACCCTGACCAAAAACACTGAATCCTATTGGTCCCATAATATTACCCATAAAATCTCACTGCCTGATAAATGCCTCCACAGCCGTTCTGTTATAAAGTAGTAATCCACAGCCTGAAGCAGCAACAACGCTAAAGACATCTCTAAAGACAAGCTATGACATCATGACCTTCAGTCAGAGCCACTGTTTCACATGTTAATAGGTTCCCCCAGGGAACTGGCCTTAAAGCGCTACTTTCTTAGACTTATCAGGTCTAATTTATATTAACTCACTTTAAGATTGCACACTCAAAGGTCCAAGCTCCTATTGACTAACTTCATTAGCTGGAATAATTAGAAAGCAGTGAATCATTGACCAGAACCAGACCGACTGAATGATAGACAGGACATGTAAACACTGATGGATGTCACGTCTAGTGAGCACACTGTGGGCTCTTTGGAAAATGACCTTCCCACTCACTAAGATTCCTGATAGTCGTCATACATTATTTCAAACAAACAAGGGCTTGTAAGAAGGAAAGAAGGAGAAAGAGGGAAAGAGAAAAGAAGGACGAAGTCAGAAAGTTGAAGAGACGGTGAGGAAAAGAGGGAGCAGGTCTGAGAGTTGAGATTTATTGCTACGCATTGTAACAGATACACAGTTTTGATGTGGGAAGTTCCATCGCCTCCCACTGCTCTCTTGGCACAGGAAAGCATGGAAAAAACATGATGCAAAAATGTCAGTCATCCAATTATTATCCCATACTCCCCTACACACAGGATCAAGCCCAGATTTCTAGCAGATGTATGTATATGCATACATAAACACTCGCACACACACAGACTTTACCTGGCATGACCAGTAAATCTCTCAGACATATAATCCACCGATTCCCAGCAGCGCCTGGATGAGATCAAGAGGCTCATGCTGCATGCATGCATTCATACAGACAGTCATTCTTGACAATGCATTGAAATCACAGAGAACACACATAACCTTTCAGCAGACAATATGCCTCTTGTTTGAACACAGACACAGCAGCCTCAGCCTCCACTCAACAAAAAGGTGGTGAAAAATAAATCCAATATATTAGATATGACTTGACTCAGATGTAAAACAGACACTGGAACTAGAGCAAGGCGGGAATGATCCAGCTGTTAAAAATACTCATCGTATAAGTCTTTGACTGGCAGAGAAGCCAGCGATTGTCATACGCTTGTCTGTGAATTGCGGGGCCACCTCACAGAGAGAGAGAGAGGCCTCAGACTGGAGGAAAGTTAGGGTGAACATCTATGTGATTAATGTATGGAAAGCAGAGGGTGAGAGATGATGTTTTTGGAGCCTGGGTTCAAAAGGGTGGACGGGATTCAAGGCTTCACTTGCTGCTTTCTCGTTGCTCTGCTGGTTTGCTAGAAACACACCAGCACGAACGCACCCTGTGCATCACAAGCAGCATGTGCCTATGCATGTGTGTGTGAGTGTACATGGGAAGTGGAAGGACAGTTGCATGCACTCAAAAAAGTTCACAAACATAGATGCATGGCTCCTTCAAGGATGTTCAACAGTGACATCCAGCTCTCCTCTCTCCTCCTCCCCTCTTTCATTTTCTCTCCACCGAGCACTTGAATCAATGGATCCTCCTCTGACTTTGGAGTCTCCTCTTGTCTTCTCCTATCCACTGACATTCACACTCAGCAGAGTGGTGTGCAGATCTCCTCTTTTTCTTTTCTTTTTTTGGAATAACCACTGCATTCTTGAAAACCCGCTGGGGTTGCGTTGAAGACAGTGAGTGCTCGACAACTGCTGCATACGATATGAGCTCAGGCAGAGCTGAACAATACAGAGGCCAAGCCAACCACACACACACACACACACACACACACACACACACACACACACACACACACACACACACAAGTTCTTCAGACAGACAAAAGAAGTGAGTAGAATAACTAACAACAAAAGTGACAGCAACGTGTGGGCCAAGGATGGTCAAGGTGATGTTAGGTTAGCTGCAGATGCCTGACATTGCACCATTAAATGATTACCAATGTTGCAAGTGAGCCTTCTTTAGAGAAACCATGAGGGTCATGTAATTTCCATTGATCTAAACAGCGTAAAACCTCCAACCAGAGGCAGACAGTACTCTAAATGAGCAGGACAGTGTGGAAAACTAATCCAGATGCTCAAATTTACTCAGAAATTCATTCCAACTGAATGGGCTGTTTGAGGTTTTAGCAACAAAGGCAAAACATTCTGCCTTCTTGAACTGTGGATGACCCATGTGTGGCAGACAGTCGGTCAAGAGTTCACCCTTGTCTCAATGTCTAACCACACAAACTTATCAAAGTGCAACACTTCCAGACAAACTCCAGCGATCATGTGCTTGCTGTCTCTTTTCTGTGCTTCATCTAATCATCACATTCACCCGTGCGCGCATGCGCGCGCACACACACGCACACACACACACACACACTCTTAACAGCTCTGTCAAACACCCACTCACCTACACCAAGGCACAGGGACGCACATATGCATTCACACACGTCTGGTTCTGCTATAAAGGGCCATGTGGATGAGAGCCAAGGAGTTTCTTCAGGGGTGCCATTTGGAAAAGAAGTCATACAATATCACCACGGCTCTCACTCAAATAATTTATTGATGTGAGGCCAAGTGTTTAACTGTGGTAAAATAGGGGCTGAACAAAGGGCGACACATATTTAAGGATAACAATAAAACCCCTGGCCACAGTGCACATGTGTGGTGTGTACAGTATATCATGGCACAGAGGGAATAGTTCTTATGGGCTGGGTTTATCGTGAAATCCACAGGGATCTGTTTATGAGAGTGTTTGTGTCTGACATAGTGGGGCATGTTTCCATAATGGCTCCTGTGACTTGTTGATGAAAGACATTAGTCAAACACATAAAGAGTACTCCACTGATTTAGCTTGGCCCACATAACACTGTCGACCTCATGACAGACAATTAAAAACAAGAAGGCCTGAGAACTGACGCAGCAGAACCACAGATATGGTCATTTTCTTCCTTTTTTCCTGTTTAAAACTGGCATCTACGTTACCCACAATGCAACTTGACTGCTGGCAGTTTAGTTGGGTATGCTCTGTTAGGTAGTGACTAATGTTTTGTTCAGCTGCTAGCTTCAAACAGAGATGGGCAGCAGGCTACAGAGGTCTGGTAAGCTCACTTCATTCTCAATACACACCCCCAGATTGAATCATTACCTTTCATTTTACAGCAACAAGTGAGGGACAACATTATGGCCTCAGTGCAGTAGGAGACCTTGGAATAGATACTGAGATCTATAGGTGTTTAATAAGTCAAGGTGTTTTGGAAGTGCTGGTCAGGGATGTTAAAGGAGGTGCTCCATTGGGAAACCACAGATAAGAACAGTCTGGACTGAGACCCCTTGTGTGCAGGCATGGCCGTACCAGACGGTGTCTGGACCATCTGTAGGGGCTTAACCCAGAAGGGCATTTCAGTCAGCAAGGTGGGAGACACCCATGGCCTGGACCTTGAGTTGACTGGCACATTGAGTCAGGTAAGGCCTGATTTTTCTTTTGTTCTATAGAGGAGTATGACCACAAGATGAATGCAACGCAGTAGGAGAATGATAACTGGTCATCAAACATGACACCCAGGTTCCTCGAGAAACTTAGTTTAAGACATGAAGAGAATGATTCATAGAGGCAACTTAGCAGACGTCAAACAGCTCCCTGTGGGGTCACAAAAGATTTCTACAGTCTATTAACATATGTACTAGTTGTCCCCATCACCAGTAAACAAACACTGATGTGTGAAATTAGTTTCAATTTGACACACATAATCTGAGAAACAACCAAACTAAACTTTTTATTTTGTGCTTTCTGTGTATATAAGAAGCTCCGACCAGGACCAAAGAGAGTGTATGTAATTACATGAAAAGCCAAACCTTACATGGATTAAAGTAAGGGCAGAGTATAGCCTGTGTGCTTCACTCTGACCTTTTTCCCCACTCTCCATCTGTTTATTGCCATGCCAACACAAACCTCCCTTACCAGCAGGATCAGTCTTTTAAAGCCGCCTGTATCTACCCACCTGGCCCTATTTTCTCTCCAGTTCCCCCTCAACTGCTCAGTAGCAAAGGGTGAGAAATCTGCGCTCTGAGAGAAGCAAAAACATTGCTCCATCCAAGACTCTTAAAAGGTGTGATACTCCGCTCCCACACTAATGTATCTGGTAATATGTGAAAACAGATATAAAGTTCACTCTCTGTTAAGCCCAATCTTTGAGAGATCCAGCGGCAAAATGTTTTGAGGGATAATATTTGCATGTGGTGGTAGCGAATCGTCCAAAGGGCTATTGACACAGGAGCAAGGGGAACGGCTGCAGTCGACTCAAGTCAATATTCTTGCTGGAAGAGGTTTGCAGCAACAATGTCCATGAGAGCTGTCCTGGGATACACTGCAATGGTCTACTGACATGAGCTTGGGACCGCAGTGCATTCTGGGCCAGGACCTCAGTGACCTCTAGGAAGGCTTCATTTCCTGTCCTCCTGGAAGCGGAAATGACAGTGATTGAGGGGAGTGATGTCTTGGATGGAAGAATGCACACACACAGTCCGCTCATCAGCATTAACATCAGTGCAGATGTGCAAATGACTCTGGAGGCCAACAGTGCTGATGTAAGTACACGTAATGATGTAGTTAAAGTGAGTTCCTACGAGATTGTAAATACCTCAATAATTGGGAGCTAAATTGAAATGTACAGCAGTCTGAGTAGATTTGATGTGACTACACAGCTTCCTGTAGCCGTTAATGTTTGGACCTCAGATGCCCACTTGAGTTATGACAGCTTTGTGCGAGTAAACACACATTCCCAATGCGATGGTTCAAGCTCCATTTGACAGATGGCACAAAGCAATAACTGGTGGCAGTGAGAATGAAATGAGCTGTAAATTCAAGTGAAACAAAAATTCAAAATGTCTCCTTTTTATGACCGTCTATGTTTTGGTAAAATTATGACAACAACTGGTCACTCAGGAAAGCTGAAACACATCTCAAAGCACAGGTTTTAGTGGATTAATTGACTGTTGTTGTACAAGCAGATGTATGAAATGTCTATGCTCCTTCCAGCTGCACTGGAAATGTGATAATACATAATTTTATTTGACCATGAAATAAAATTATTAATTAATATTTTTGCTTGTGGATTACAGAACTCTTGACTGGACTTTCCTTTATCCTTTAAGCCTCCACATACATTTAAAATGAAACAACCTGAGAGCAAACAAAAGAAATAAATGGACACACAACAGCATTACAGTAACGTGGGATAAGGATCACAAGAAGACCTTCATGTTCTGGCATCACAAATTAAAACTGGGCAACTCTGCAGTTGGATTTAGTTTACTCTGAACACTGGGACGTAATGAGGTTGGGATTGTTGAACCTAAATTCACGCGTGTCTGTTGTTTTTCATTTCACACTCTATATACAGTGAAATGCAAGAGAACACATGACTAGAACATGTCACCTTGTCATTTCAATGGCTTATAATCAGCCAGTGAGTGAAAGTGACAACAGTGGGTGGCTTGTCGACAATGTGCTGCTTTTGTGCATTCTGCCTGGCACCCTGCATGCCCACAATGTGTTTGGGGTCCTGTGGCCCTGTAGAGCAGGCTGAGGGCACAAGGGGACCTCTTCACAACCAGACCCAGCTGCCTCTCTGAAATGCCAGAGGGAGAGAGGGAGGGAGGCCATTTCAGGCAGTCATCCAAAGGCAGACATCAATCAAAGCTCAATACGCACAGACACCACCATGTCTCACAGAACATGGCCATAAAGACAGTATACAGGCACACAAAGGGACACAGCAGTGACACATAAAGGGGATGCTTAGGTTCAGCTATATTTTTGCCTTCACTGCTCATTTGTCACAGACACCGACACACTGCCCAGGCTTTCCCTGAACACCCATATTCTGTGGGACACACCTGCTCCCCACAATACGGCTGTAGTACTGAAAAGCATCTGTGTGCTGATGACCAATAACTCACTCTGTGAACAGTATTGGTGCAAGTGCATTACTGAATAGTGTCTTTGAAAAGGAAAAAAAAAGTACACTTGAATTTAAATCAGGCAGTGAATAACAGAGAATGAGTGGAAGCTGAAACTCAAAGTAGCACAAAAAGATGCACGAACACAGAAGTTATTGACACTTTCTACAGACTGCCAAAAATTATTTTATCATGTGTCATATTTACAGTTTGAAGTGCATAATACCTACAGTTGCAACTGAACAAGGTAGCATCCATAGCTCTGCCTCATTAAAATCTCTAAAATCATTTAATCATTCGGTGCAGCTTCATGCAGACGTTTCACCACTCTATGCTTTCACCAGGGTTACTATTAGAAGTATAGTGTCTTTTGTTCTCTGCTTTAATGCAACAGCAGGTACTGACATGAAGTGCAGCACATGTAGCCCTACAACTGAATATGGGTGTCTAAAATAGTCAGTTTCTTTTTACAGTCCCCATCTGGACTGGGTGACAGGGGAATCTGAGCAGGTTTAGGTGGTAAATCAGCTTTAATGTTTAATGAGAGTGTCTCCAGTTTTCTTCCCTCATTTAAATAAAACCCAAGGCACAAATGTGCAGATTTTATATTACTGTTTAGGGCAGGGTAATATTATTTAATGAGTCTTAAAACATTAGTTTCTTCAGAATATTTGGTGAACTTTGTCATTAACATCACACCTTATTTAAAGTTCAACTTGGGTCACCCCTTAGTAAGGGGCACGCCACATGACTGCAGGTTGGGGGGGCTCCTCTGTGATTTCACACATTGGTTTGTGAGTCGCTGTTTTGAAGCCTCCGGTTTATAATTTGGTTGTCGGCATGTTGGTTTTTTTTAAACCAGAAGAAACCATATTTGGAGGAGAAGGTGGAGCTGAGGAGGAGTGAGGGGTGGAGCTGACATGCTCTGTACTATATCCTGATTGTGTGGTACAGTCTGTCAATCACACAATACCCACACCCCATGATACATATCCTTGTTTGTGGTATTTTCCTCTAAATGGGACCATCATTTAAAAAAATTAACATCATGTTGTATTGAAGATTCAAAACTAGAGACTGAGACCATGAACTCAGTAGGAAAACATTTACTGAGCTAATAATTTAAGGGAGAAGTAGAGACATTTTCACACAGACTTCAATACAATCTGACTTCTTTAACAACCAGTGGAGTCGCCCCCTGATGGTCATTAGAGAGAATGAAGGTTTAAGGCTCTTCAGCACTGGCTTCACTTTAGAGACCCAGAGTTTACATCCACTTTTATAGACAGACTAAATGTTCCCTCACATTTGTAGCTTTCTTGACAACATGATCCTTTTTAAAATTTTGAGATTTTCTAAAATCATAAGGTTGAAGTAAGGAAGAGACCAAACAAATCAGCTGTGTGGTAAAGCTAAGCTGCTCAGTAGTTTATTATTCACTTTACATAACACCTACATTATTCTATAGATTTTTCTATGAATAAGACTTTTAACAACACTGAGTTTTTCCTTAGACACTCATTTGAAGTGTTTCTGAGTGTCTGTTGAGCATCTGTTCTGACTTAGATGCTAATGACATGGACCTGTATAAACAACACTTACATATGTAACCCTGATGAAGGCATACAGTAATGTCAGTAAGAGACTATGAATACTTTCCACACTACAGAATCAGTTCCAGTGATCAACTTTGTGTATAATCATCCCCAGAAATGTTTCACTGTGAATATTTGAGAACTTTTCTAATGACCTCCTATTTTGTGTCTAGAGCCCAGAAGTAGCTTCTGACTAACCTTGTTTCTTGTTACAGTGGTCTGGATACCCATATATTCACAGATATGTGCATACACACGTCCTAAAAACACACACAACCCAGACATGACCCAGACATTTAGGCTGTGCTGGGTTTTTGTCACTCTGCACATTAGGGCTCACTTCACAGCCTCCCTTGAGAAAACTCAACACCCCCACTTTGGTTCAGACCACTGCATCATACAACTGGCACAGGCTGATGGACAGATCCAAAGGAGCTGCTGACGGGTAGAGGGAGGCAGTTTGTATTAGGGGGTTGTCCAATGTCCTTGAATGTGGTGAGTGAGGCCTAACAGCTGCTGATGACCATATCAAGGGGAGAGAAGATGTATAATTTGGTGATTTTTTGGGCCCCTTTGCTGCAACAATAGACAGACTTCATGAAAAGTCTTTCCAGTGTTGTGCTTTATTATTAACTAACTTTAAAATGTGTGGCATTACTCCAACAATTGAAATAATAAGAGGGCATGGCTGAAAAGGATCGAGCGATGTAGAACTGTGAACTGACTGTAGCAGAGGAAAAGATCAGAGGGCAGTCGACAGGGAGACTCGCTCACCTCATGGGCTGAGTCCGAAGTGCTGTCTTCAGATCTTCCACCACCTTGTTCCTCATTTCCATTTCCTCCTCATCGAAGGCAAACAGGGTCTGCATCTGCAAAAATTGTGACAAATGAAGATGGAATTTAGTAGAAAAACAACCGATTGATATTCCTCAATTACGACTTCATAGCAGGTGCCAGTAAACACTCTACTGGCATGAAATCTATGTTTTTCACTTTTAATTAAGAGCTTTTCATGGTTTCTGCATTTCTTCTTCAGGCACCACAAATCAAACCGAACATGTGTATTTTCCCCTTCAGTTTCATTTTACTTTTAAAGAAGTGTTTGAAGCTATAGCCCACAACATGCCAAAAGAAGTCATGCAGGCAATTAGCTCCAATCAAGCTTTCAAAAAACAAGGTAAACCATAAAAACACTTAGGCCAGTAGTAGTGTTAATGCATTTCTACATCACTTACAGGCCCCCATCAGCAACATCAAAGGGATACTGTGTTCCCATTAGTCAAGGCCACTGGGCTTCTGTTTAGCCTCTCCAGGCTTTTTCCATGCCAAGTGTTCAAAAGGTTCAAATGAGTGTTTTAGCTGTGAAGTAAGCTAGTCACAGTGGCTGCCCATCAATTTGATTGAAAAATATATTTTCTTAAACGTAACCCTGTTTTCCAGCCCTTCAACCTGAGAAAAAAAACAAAAAAAAACCCCAAAAAAACCCAACAACGTGCAGGTCAAAACTGGGTGCAAATATTCCTCAGTAAGAACAGACTTTTTGAACAAACAGCACCCACATAGTGAACTAAAGCCACCGCATGTTTGACTACCTAACAACGGCTCTGGTCTGTCCAGTGTGTGAGAGTGTTTAATCTAGAAACAGCACAGTCAAAACATCCATCACGTCCAGATGGTTTCAGGGACCCTGTGCCAAGAAGCAAAGGCTCTGGCTCCAGTTTCTCTCAACGAATATGTTCATAGTCAATGGGAAGTTGGACACAACAAGTGTTGGGGAGGGTGAATGATTTGGTCGTGCTGCGAGCCAGTTCACCGTGTCAATGAGTCTAGCCAAATGGCTCCTTCCTACATCTGCTATTTGTAAGTTCATTCTAACCTGTGGCCAACACGCACATAAGGATAGTATTATAGCCGATTGGTAAACCAGCAGAGGGTACTTCCCTAAATCCTTATTATGGGAAGTGCCCCCCAGAGCCAGAACTGCGCCTTCAGGCTAGTCGACAGCGCATCGTTAACCAGGAGAGTGATGAGCGCAGTTCATCAAAACCTTAATTTGGACCATGTGCGTCACTGATGCGTCAAGTAAAAAGCATTTGTTTGAAATTAAGGCAAATAACATTATTTTCACTACAGCGGTCAGGCAGAGTCAGTCTGGGGCACAAAGCCCCATGAAGCTAATAGCAGTAGCTGAAACCAAGCTTTTATGACTGATTATCCTGTTGTTCCTGGGTGGCTAGAAACTAACAACTGACATTGTGTGGATTGGTGTGAGTGAGACTGACGTGTATGCACTGTTATTACATATTTATATATTCTCTAACCTTTCAGTATAAAGTGCTCAAACCAACTGAAAACTACCAACAACATTTTTGATATTCAAGCTGAACACCATAGCATTTTCATGTCTCTTCACAAATTGAGAGCAGAAATTAGCTACTGAAGTACAGATCAAATTTTTCTTTTTTTTTTTTTAACTTATTTTAACACATAACACCAAATATAATCTTTAAAGCCATTGAAGTTTAAAATATGAAAACATTACTTGTGTAAATAAATAACATTAAAGTGATTGTTCGGGTTATTTGAAAGGGTCGCGTGATTCAGCGCAGCACTTTTCCTGCTGAACTACCATATTCCTATGAACAAGTGGACCAACAGCTGCAGACAAACCCAAACTTCACTTTGCTTTGACAGAAAGATAAAGCACTGAAAATAATCTAAAAGAAGACTACATCTTTTCCTGTGTTGAAGTTGAGGAGCTGTACATTTACTGACATCATGGGTATCCAACCACTGCGTTGAATCTCCTCTGTCCAGCTACAGCGAGCCCTATTCAGGTGGGGGCTCTGAAGATTGGCACACTGGCTGCGACACAGCAGGGCTACAGTAACTCTTGTCCGAGTCATGAGGACGTTTGAGTTATCACGAACAACCTCTGGGCTCTGACATGGTTTTATGAATGAACATCAAGATGCTGGTTGTACAGTAATCTCTTTGGGCGGCAAAGCAAAAAATGAGCTCATCCAGCAGTTACTCTGCTACTGTGGAAGGGCTGTCCCCGGTGAGCTCGCTTTGAGAGCCAAGACATGAAGTCATGGACAAGCAGAGCACCTCCAAATTTCAAAACACTCTCTTGTCAAGAAGCTGTCTGGAGCACTGTGCCGGGGAAAATGGAAAACTGTTAGTGGGGGTGAAAGAAGGAGCCAGGAAGAGGAGGAAATTGGTCGGAGTTATGGTGAATAAGGGAGACCCTGCTAAAGTGGGACTCAAACAAGAGACCACTTGTGCAAAAAGGACTGAGAGAGAGACTGCAAAACATATCTTTCTACAAGTTATTTAATCTTCTACAGACTCATAAATTCTGAATCTTCTATATGTAAGCAAAACCAATTCAGCCAATGATGTAATAGAGTCTCACTTGCTTCCAGTGTGACTCAATTTGTTTTACCTTTCTTCTTCAAACAAGTTTCCCCCCAATATTAGTGTAGTAAATTACACTGACACTGTATGAAAGTGGAAACATCTCAATTTTACACTTGTTTTATGAAAATGTCAGCATTTTTAAGCTCTATATACTATTTATTAGGCGACATACGAGTGCCTAGCAAAGGCTCAGTGTGTTTTGCAGCAGATGTAGTAAAAAAGACCCTGACAGTGTGTCTGACATCTAATAGCACAGAGGCACTGCTTCAGCCCTGGCAGATTTAAAATTCTCACAAATCAACACTTCCCCTTGACTTCACTTAAATTACTGTGTATGTCCATGTGTTTATGTTTATGTGTATGTGCGGGTGTGTATGTATGCAGCTGCCCTTTAAGAAAATGTCAGAAAAAATTGTTTTTCCAGACTTCAACACCAAGCTCAGGTACCGGCGCAGCATTCAGAAGTAGCTCCTTCTCGTCCCCGGAGCAGAGACAATAAACAAAAACAGCTGTAAAAATAGCAGCCTTCCACATGGATTGTTAACACAAGACGTGTTTGCCAGAAAAGCCAACAAAATGGCAATAAACAGATATTAAATGCCATTATGTTTTGGCTTGGTGTTAAAGGTGGCCTGTTCAAATTATGGCCGAACAGTTTATCTGATCATACTAGTAAATGTATGAAGTGGTGGTCTGCTTGGCTGTGTTACCATGAGGGGCTCTTGCTAGAACTGCAAGGCTGTCTCCACCAATAACTTGCTAGTTGCTAAATTTCATGCTTACATGTCATCCTTTAAGACCAGCTCCTAAAATGTCTCGTTTTATGATCTCCAAACATTTGGGAGCCGACTTGTCACCCAGACTCAGGTTGAGAGGTCAGGGGCCAAATGTACAACCAAATTACACAATAGACAAGCAGCTGTAACTGTGTAAAATGACACAAAGATCAAGGATGCAAACTGTTTTGTAATGGTATCATGTTGTTTTTTATTGGCAGCCATTCAAGCTGGAAATAATGAATATTGCCATCTTGGCGTTGCTCCGTGTCTTTGACGGTCATTCCCACTGACTGAACTGCTGAGCGTCTAAAGGGCCTGTTTGCCATCACAGTGTGTGTGAATGCTGGGGTCACAGCAAAGGAATGTGGTCATGCACACATAACAAGCAGTCAGCAGGGAGATGACAAAAAGCAAGCCAAGAGAGAAATGTGAGGGAGAATGACTGAATGGTGGCCTCTGAGGAGTGGTAGTCAGACGCCTGAACTGAAATATACCATTATAACAGAATAAAGCTGGCAAGGAATAGTCAATAGAGGGGATAAGACAATGAGACAATGAGTTTGACTTACAGCAGCCATGGAGTTGATGCGGTCAATGTAGTAGTCCGGCCAGCTGGTGGCCAGCTTGTTGGGGTCCTCTTGCTCCTGTGCATGGACATGAAGACAGACTGAGTCAAACACAGTAGCACTGACAGTTAGAGCACATGTTGAAACCCATTTGATCTTCCCTTCTTCCCAAACTGCGACACAACTGAAATATGCATCACATCTGCTGTATCAGGAAGCACATCCACTCTGCATTTTCATTTGGCATGGAAGCAGTGTGAGTGGTTTCTAAGACCTTAATTGCACTGATAACTGAAATATGTCTTTAAAACTTATTAATTAATTCTTTGACAGAAGTCTTGTAGTGTTGCCATTTATCAAGAATGTAGCGAGATACTGTAGATAACAAGCTATGTGATAAGACGACGCCCTGATTCCCAGCTTAATCCTGCCTACTTAACTAATTGCTCAATTGCTTTTCTAACTTGGAGAAGCAGCCATCAATGAGCACAACACCAGACCTATTTGATGGTGATTCGAAAGGACTGGAACCAGTCTTTTCCTCTGAGGATGATTCCTCATGATTCTGACGATACCCTGACCTTTCCTGGAGAACCTAATTGGAACTTTAGTCCATGACAAGATATCAAAAAAACAAAATGGGGGATTTATATGGAATCTGCTGTGAATATTTATGCCTCTGGTAACCCTGTGGCCTTTCCACTCTATGCAACATCAGGCCAAAACTTCCTGTGCACCAGAAACATCTAAATGTAATGGGGCCAACTCCTGACATTTATGGTCTCCAGGTGACCATGCCTTTCCATTTCCAACACTGTCTGTTTTTTATGTTGTTCATTATATCCAACTTGTGCTTGTGGGTTGTAATGAACACTTCAGCCTCTATGGGTTGCTGTGTCTCTTTGACTTGTGTTTTCTGCACATGAGATTTATTTACTTTTACATTATTTCCATACTACTTCACTTTCCTAGCTTCATCCTTCCGCTTTCTACCTTCCCTTCATACCTCAACATCCACATGAAGACTAAATGGATCAGGCAGTCCAGTCCATAACAACTGGGTCACAACATCTCAGACTGCTCACTTGTCTTAGCTTTTATTACACAGAGAAAGAAAGAAAAGGAAGAACTGCCTTGAGGTACAAAGTGCACTCCACAATAGTTTTCAAATAGCTCTGTCTGAGATCAATTTGTCCTGACCAATGCGAGGAAGCGTGGTGCCACGAGCAACCAAGGCACAGGGGAATACAAAGACCATGTCCCTTGCTCACATCTGGTCTTGTTTAGCTTGAAGCACTAGCGGAGCGTTCTTGTTGTTCTTGTTACTGTGTGCATGTCAGTGAGAGGGGGAAAGTTACAGTGTGCCATGGTAGTTTTGTGAGGTAAGAGAGGAATTTTGTGCCAATGTTTTGTGCCAACGCCAAAGTGTCTTTTGAATCTCAACATATCCCAAAAATGTAATAATTCAACAAGACGAGGTTAAAACCTAGCGCCTGGTGGATCGTGCTGTGGGCTGTTTGCATTCTGTCTAGTGGCCTGTTTAAGCCCTTCCCGTTTGCGTCGCTCCTACTCTCTGTGCTCACGTATACAGTATTTTCATTTAGCCAAATTTCCAATGAAGCTGTTCTCATTTACATGTTTCTGTTTCTGTTCTAAGACAATGGAACACATTTGAAATAGTGAAGCCATTTCCAAGCTGCTGTTAAACCCCTGATTTGACAACTGCAACGTCCCCTGACGAAATCCCCAAACATGCAAGTTAAAGTCTCCCGCTGTTGCAGTCCAGTCAAAAAGTTTATTCAATGCCTTATTTTCTATAGGTGCAGTGGGAATGTAGGTCCATGACTTTCTTCTTGGTATATCATGTATGGAGTGCTGGTCCATTGACACTAGAGACATTAGTGGTTTAGATCCTCTTCCTACATAAAGCTACCAAAACCTACATAAAGCTGTTGGAGCTTGAGCTAAGTTGAGTTGAGTTAACCATGAACTCAAATAACATTGTAAGAACCTGATAAAAGAAACAACATATTCAGTGGTGGAGATCAGCTTAGAATAATTAGCATACTATAAAAACTACATATAACACTCCACCAGAGATTATTTATCAAACTATGTTGCAGACATCAGGGACAATTTAAGCTCTTTACATAACTTTCTTGATTTACAACGGGGGCATCCATGTTGCAGCAAGAGCTCATAAAATCATTCTGTGATCCTTCTTGATATGGAGAGAAAAAAAAAAATCAATATATTATGCCACCCAATCTTTTTATTTCTAAAACGTCAATATTTACACAGTGGCACGACACAGCAAAAAGCAAATGACCTTTTCTATTACTTAAAGAGCAGCCTGAATTGACTGTCCCAGACATGAAATCCTCTTATCTCCTGTAACTTAATAAACTTCACACATAAATGTGAGCTCCAAAAAGAGCAAATCCACTAGTTATGACTAAGAGTTATATACACTCAAGAAGCTTCCAAACAGACTTCTGGCTCGGTCGATTGAGTATTTCAGTCCATGTAATGACCATCGTCTCTGATTTGTAACACTCTGTGCCAGAATTTCAGCTCAGGCTAAACTGGCTAAACTAAAACAAAAACAATAGAGTTCACTGTACTACTCAGGTTGTGTTTTCCACTATACTGCTGACACACTCAGGATGCAATGCCAGACAGATCCTGACGCTGAGATTAACAACTTAACTGCCTCTATCTGGCCCCTCAGCAAAATTACAGCTGCCCACACGCCCTCAAAAACATGTCGAGTCCAATGCAACATTTACCCTGGCAGTTTCACGAGCCGAAGTAAAGTACTGTA
Source organism: Rachycentron canadum (assembly GCA_038496675.1). Classification (NCBI taxonomy): domain Eukaryota; kingdom Metazoa; phylum Chordata; class Actinopteri; order Carangiformes; family Rachycentridae; genus Rachycentron; species Rachycentron canadum. The sequence continues at coordinate 19,578,214 of CM076661.1, forward strand.
ATTATCGTCTTGTTTTGGGACAAATGAAAAAATTATTACAACGTGAGGTTTGTTTTGGGGGTCCTACTCATATCAGTCTGCACACTTCCTGAATATTTGCCTTTTAAATTAAATTTCCAAGAGCTGACGTGATGGTAAGTTTGGTCTTGATCAAACCTTTCTGGGAGTTAATCACTGTTGATGACTGGTATTAAAATGTCCCGATAAGAAGCCGGATTCCATAGAGTGGAGCCTGTTATAAATGAAAAGTGGACTGTGGATGTGAATGGAGAGTTTGTGTCTGCATGTGTACACGTTTAAATGAAAGTGCTGAAGTAAGGTACTGAGAGCTCTTCGACTTCAGGTCCTCTGGGTGAAAACATTCCAGTCGCGTGCTCCACTGCGACAGTTTAAGGTCAAGCCCATCATTCTATTACAGCAATTACACACTTACACCACACTATACATTCCTCATGTCTGGTGACATTAAATATGATTTACAGTCTGGGTTGCAGCAAAGGAAGACAGGAATCCCCAACAGTGTATCAGCTATATTTCTTTAAGGTGCTCCTCTTGTTACGAACATCTGTTGAGGGATATATTGTTTCTGCGAAGGCCCAAATACCTGACTAAAGCCAGAGTTCAAGAATATTTCTCTCTGTATTTGGCAGGCTACTGCGTTTGCAGGGGCACCTGTTGAAAGAGTGGATGAAATTACATATTGTTGCTCCCCTGCTGTCAAGTAACAAGACTGTGTCAAAGATTTCATACCTCCTGAAAAGTTTGACAATGACAACTGAGCTCACAGGCTGTACGAGTCCTACACACATACAGTAGAAAGCTTCAGTGCTTCACTGGCCACAGTTAAACATTAAACACTTTGAAGTGCTATGGGAGATTTCTACTGTTTGTACTTTCCCCAATTACATTTTAATTTGAGGAGGTTACAAAGAAATAGTGCCATGACCCAGGCTGCTGTGCTGATTCCAGGTCCCTGCTAACATCAGCGACCAGCCTAATCCAAATCCTTCTCCAAGTGCAGTTCAACTGTTCTGGGTCTGAATCTATACATTGGCTATCAGTGACATGTTTCCATAAAGTCTCCAGTTTCCAAATGGAGATCTCGTCAGGCTTCAACACTCCCATGTTCCCATGTGCTCAGAGAGGCCCGGGGGGACCCTGGCTCTGATGAGTCTCAGGAGCCGTCCAACACGTGACAGCACTGGCAAGCAGCACAATATTGGATAAAATACCCTATATTCAAAGACCACTTCATAAACAAAGGAGAGAACTGCAAAAGACAGTATATTCCCAGTTAGAGGAATTTGTATCTGGCAAGAAATAAAAGTCTGCAGAGAAAGAACTGCAAGTGCTTAAAGGGGCTTTTTCTGCCACTGAATGTGTTTGTTTTTTGTTTTTTTACTGGTAGTGGGTGATGGTGATTGTTGCTTGACAAGAATTTGGGCCATTGTTGTCTTTATAATACTAGAGGTGATAATCCACCCTCTGAGATGTGTCTTGACTTTACTAGAATAAAAATTGTATATGACTAAAGGTATAAAGCTTGAAGCTGGACTCAGGTTTGATATAGACTGATAAGTAAACAGTTAGTATTGCTAACGTAATATTAATATAACGTAATAACGAAATATTCTAGGTGCACGTATCAAATCCTTCACATCCTGTGCAGTACGGTAGAGAAAGCTACACATGGGCTGTCCATCCAATACAACTGCACTTTGTTACGGCTAGATATCGGGATGCATTACCTGTCATAAGTTAATATTTTTCTCCATATTCTTTGCTCCAGCTGTCACCACATATATACCCGTGTACACAACAAGTGAGACTGTCTGACATTCCAAAGAGCCAATCTCTCTGCAGGGAGTATTTATCTATGGAAGCTGGGATATAAAGTCTCACCTAGAGAAGCAGGAAATGGACAGGATATTGAATTCTGGAAGATTATGTAATGCTTGCCATGTCTTGCAGGTAGCTAACATTACACAAGTTTTAGCACATGCTCGAGCAGAAATCTTTGCCCAGGGTCACGTTAGTTTAAGTGATGGGGATAAAGCACATGTGGCTAATAACTGAAGACATATGGTTCTGCCTCTTTAGAGGAGAGAAATGTAGGGGTACACATATACCATCAGCCAGCTTGTGTTAAGCCATGCCATTCCACACGCAGCATCTGAGATGAAGAAAATGTGTGTGGTTAGATGAACTCAGGCAGCAAAACAAATACAAAAAAAATCCTCTTTGCAGGGAAATTTCGGATTTGTGCTATTTTTTGTTAGTGTTTTTGCAGCAATACAGGGCCATATTGTGTGACTGTTGGCTGAAAGTACTGTGTGTGTGTGTGTGTATGTGTGTCTATGTGTGTGTGTGGTCAGTGGAGCGCTACTAATATGAGTCAGGAGACCCTGTTTGGCTTCCAGCACTGAACGATTATCAGGAGTTATTAGATGTTACATCGTGTTCTTTACCTGGGGGCGGCTGGATGCGAGTCATACTTGCAAAAACAAGTACACACACACACACACACACACACACACACACACACACACACACACACACACATTTGCACAACCACCACACTCACTCAGAGGCAGGAAGGCAACACACTGATGTGCCATCTCTGCTGCACACGTAGACAATTGTCACTTCATTCTCACCCTCACCAAGACTGAAGTCCTGTCTGTCTTTCTCTCACACACACACACACACACACACACACACAGACACACACACAGAGACACACACAGAGACACACACACACACACACACACACACACACACACACACACACACACACACACACACACACCCCTTGCTGACTGGGTGGCGGAGATCAGAAGTGCAGATATGGTTGGTTTATGTATAGTCTGAAGACCTCAACAAGATTTTCTGTTTGGTCATGGTACAGAGACCAGAGTTGGACTAATTCTTTTACATCACTGCTGACTGGTTTGTTTTTTCTGTGAGGCTTGTTTGTACCAGCGTTCACAAAAATCTGCACAAACGTATCTCAAAGCACTCCTTTCAGGCTGATAAATGCTACATATGTGTGAGATTTGATCATTAGCATAATCAATACCCCTCAAACAGCCGTATAAAGCTGCCTGTTCCACTTTGTTTGTCGGAAACACTCACAAAAATGTCACACAAGAGTGACAAGAATTTCACATAAACCTTCAAGTCAGAGTCGCATTAGACCCAGAACAATTGTTAACCCTGTACTGTGACAGAAACAAAAATATTTAAAATGAAAGCATTTAACATAAATGGAATAGTGATCCAGATTGTAGAGGTATAATGTCCCTCCTGCAGAACCACCTGACTGGCTACATGTTACTGGTAAAAACTACACAGACTACACAGACAGGAGCAGCTCTGGTCAGAGAATGGAGCTGTATAGCTCAAGCAGCAGACACTGCAGGAGTTGCAACATCACAATACACCATTGTTATAACAGAGGGTGATACTGGACAGAGGCCTATATGAAGACCCTGAGGCAGCTGTCGCACTGACAGAATTTTCCAACAACTACAAACAGCAAAGTGAATGAGCTGCTGTGACAAAACAAGCCAATTAATCAAATCTAAAAAGACTATAAATCTGTAAATTGGCAAATCATGATAATGCTAAGCTGAGCAGAACATTAAGTTTTTTTTGGTATAATACATAATAAAATTTTATTCAGACTATAATTCTTTTGACCTTTGTACCTGAGAGATAAATCTAGAACAAGAAAACCTCTGAATACCACAAATTCTCTGAAATTGCTCACAGGTGCCACTTAAAACAAATCTCTTCATGTAACTGCTTATTGCATGATGTCCATTGATTTCTTAGTTAACTCTTTTATTTTAATGTTTTGACTTCTCCTTGACCTTGTTTCAAGCTGCTGCCAGTTTCAGATAAAACCAATGTGCACTACTTGTCCAGAAACAAACAGCAAACACAAGATTAAGAAAGTGACAACTAGCTAAAATAACCTGGATATTTTTCTCTGAACTCCAAGAATGGCCTACCCAGTGGGAAGAGGAGAGTGTTAGACAGTGTTAGTTGTATTGAAGTCTATGTGAAAAATACTTCTCACTTGATTTATTATTAAATAAATTATTGATTATTATCAGTAAATGTTTTCCTAATGAGTTTATGGTCTCAGTTTCAAATCTTCTTCAATACAACATGATGTTCATTTTTTTTAAATTATGGTTTAGAGGAAAGTACACCATAAAGTAGAGAATATATTATGGGGTGTGGCTAGGGAGTAATTGACAGACTGTGCCACACAATCAGGATAGAGGACAGAGCAGGTCAGATCCACCCCTCACTCCTCCTCAGCTCCACCTTCTCCTCCAGAGATGGTTTCTTCTGGTTTCATAAAACCAACATGGCGGCGACCAAATTATAAACCGGAGGCTTCAAAACTGCAGTTGACAAACCACTGGGTCATGTCATGGTGAGTTGACACATGGTCTGTCTACTTATTTTGGAGTTCTGCTTTAACACTTTCTAAGCTTTTATCTAAAAGCTGGGAAGCCATTTATGGTTCTAAAAGGTTGCTTAAGTGGTTTTATTAGCCTAACACATAGGATCGTTTTTCGTCCCACAAGAAAGCATTTAGTTCTTCAGTTAATGTGAAAAGGTAAAAACGATTTGGAATGTGTCGTTTTTACTGGACTGTGGTAAAATGGACTTGGTAAAGGTTAAAGCTTTGCCAAGGTTTGCAGTGAATGTGCTAGCTAGTTTGTTTTGCAGGTGAACAAAGTTAGTTTGTCCCTTTGTTTTGTTTTTCCCCTCAGCAGCTCCCTCCAAATGTTATCTAACCACAACAACTGGAGCAGTGGCTTGGCTGGAGGAAACAAGGGAACCAGTGTTTGCCACTGACATGAACGGCTGAGGGGAAACTCTGCTGTCCACTGCTCCCCATTCAAATCACTGTCATGCTGTAATTCTCAGGAACACAGAGTAAGTATTGTATGGTGTATGTGTGTGTGTCTGAATAACCTGCATGTGCGTTTTTTTCCTAAACATATGCTTGTTCATGTCTGTGTGGGTATGTGAACATGAAGACAGTATTCATGCCTTCCTGCATTTTCACACACAGACATGCAGGTTATTATCCAATATCGGATGCCAGTTGTTTTTTTCCTCATTCTCCATTACACTGCCTCCATCCATGAATGAGGGGTTTGTTTGGTTTTTCCTCTGGCTTTCCGCTGCGCACTGTTACCCCAGTTTTGCTCTCCATTTCCTGGCCTAGACACATAGCTGTTTTTTTTTTCACCTTAGTCTTAGAGGAAATGATTTCTGACTGGGAGAGATGAGGGAGGAACGACAAACTAATATATCCTACCTCTGAACCCGGCTTAGGTGCACACTGCAAACCATTTTGGTTCCAATATACCCAGGTCGCTGCCAAAAAATTTTGTTTCTGCTACCTTCTGCTACAGCACAAAGAGTCTTTATAAACATCTGTGGTTGTTTCAGTGAGATATTCAATAACTGATATTGGAGTATTATTGAACGTGGGCCTTTCATGTGGGTTCACATGTGCTAATGCACATTCTGCCAACAATTCAATCCCCTTTGATTCTATGCAATGTATTCAGGGGGCATAGGACATTGCAAGTCCTACAGTTATCATAATGTATTTAAACAAAGATCATATCTCCCTCCTGTATTATTTCTACTCGTGTTCCATTTCATTGTAAACTGTTGTGGTGCTCCAGCTTCCATCCTCGCCTTGACATCCCTCTAAACACACCACAATTCCACTGCTCTTCTTTTTCCTAGTAACCCAACACTGGCCTGGATACAAGTACAAACTTTTACACATGCAGGTGCGCACGCACACTCACACACACACAAAAGCGAAGTGTGTTTACTCCTTTTTAAAAAGGTTGTCAGAGCATATCACATCAGCTAAGCTGAGCCTGCATGCCTTGGAAAGTGAAAGGAGGGGTCTGATCCTCATCCGATTTCCAGCACAAAACCCTCAGCCAACAAACAAATTAGCAAAGAGACACAGGGGAGGGTTTATGACTATTTATTCAATTTGCTATTGAGTGAGGGGGGGGGGGCTGAATTTTCTCCAAGCACAATGTCATTTCCTGGTGGATATTTGACCACAAAGTGAGACCAGAGTTGTTGTGGAGAGACACCCTGAAGGGTACGAGGAGAATTGGAGATATTTTGGCGAGAGGAGAGGGGTGAAAGAGAGGGCTACCGAGAATGTTCTGGTCCTCACATGGTATTTTAAAAATTCTTAAGCAGCATGAGGAAACTGCTTTCTCCAATGTGGGGAGGAAGATTTGGAAATTGAGGGCCTTGAAACAAAAGCTGGTTGTGTACTCTGTGTTGTTTACATGTGTGCAGTGTATGTGCACATACAACACCCACAAATACATATTACAGCATGCAGGAAATGCAGTGCATGTAGCTGGTGTACTACGTATGTGCATAATGTTTACATCAATGCACAAATGGAAAGTTGGAGACAGGGCTGAGATGATTCAAACTGGGTTCTGCTATTCACTGCTGACAGTGAATGTGGCCAGTCAGAAGCCAGTGGACAGCCAGAGACTGGAGCTGATGTGTGACATAAGTGCAGAGGGGAGCGACTCACCTTCTTCTTGCTGCAGTAGATTTGCCATTTCTTCTCATCAGGCAGAGCGAACATGGCCTCCCTGTTCTTATCTGTCAGGTCCAGTTCATCCTACAATGACAAGGCAGGCTGTTGAAACCATACAATCAATTTACTAATATGGACAAAAATGCAGAAACTGGTAAAAACCTGACAAAAAAACATAAAAGCAGGGCACCACATTAACAAATGACTGTGAAAGGAATGAATATAATCTAACAAAATCCCTCAGGACACACTGTTGTTTGTTCAGATTTTAGCAATGACTAAAGATCACTGGAGGGTCAAGTTTACATAGAGCCATTTCATTGTCCAGTCTTCCCACTACTGAGGACTGGTCTCCACTGACGACAGAGCAGTGTTTTGATATTCACCCTGCTGCTCTGTGCAATTCTTCAGCTGGGTACAAGGAGCCTCCTGCACCTTTTGAAATGCATATGAACTCAGGAAATGAGTCTCTGTGTGCCAGGGAGGAAAAGTAAAGTCTTGGAAAAGAGCGATGGATAAATCAGAGTTGAAGAAAGAGAGATGCATTGATAGAAAAAGAGGAAGGTGTTGAATAAAGCGGAGAAAGGAAGCTATGTGGTCCTGGAAATGGATAAGCACAAAAAATAGAGTGAGAGGGTGAGATGCCAAGGCTTTGTGTACAAGCTCACACTAATCTCATCATAATGGTTTTGCTACGATGACGTCAGCCAGAAGTGCTGGGCCCCCCAGGGCCCCCCAGAGTGAGGATGGCTACCGGTGCCAGAGGTGGGGCCCCTCAAAGCTGGCCAGTAGATTCACAGGATTTGTTTTCATCCATTCAGCTGGACTGGGGGGGGCTGAGGTGGTCCACATTCCAAGCATCCAACACTATGAAGAATGACATCATCTCTCACCCCATCCTTTCAATGGGATAACCAGCAGCAGCTTTACACAGAGACTCCCACCCAGCAGGGGTCCACATCACCTGATACAATAAACAGCATGCTGCTGTTATTTGCAACTCTGTATGGTCTTGACTGTCAAGCAGGGACCCAGCCGTCACGTGACAGCTGAACATCAACCCTCTGACTCGCTGCACTTCAGTCTTTACAGATTTCAGCTTTGGCTTGGACCACAATACTCTCTCCACATCCCTCAGCTTAGAAACAGAGGCCTAGAAGCAAGCTCATCTCTGGCCTGTTGCCCAGTCACTGTCTAAACTGCTGCCTTTTGGTAAAGCTGATACTTGGGGGCTCCTGGGGAAATCAGTGAGAATGAGACCCCCGGATTTCTAACACATGGGAATTGAGCCCAGTAGCTCATCGCTATGCTCCGTTGTGTTCTCTCACCCCCTAAAGCCTCTCAATTTAAGGTCTTATATGGTTAAGTGTTATGTGAGAGGGCAATATAGTACATGAGCAATGAAATGAGGATTTAGGTGCCTGCACCATCTGCATTCTACAGTTTAAAGGGGGTAGGAAATCTAAACCTGGATATTTTCTTTCTTTGAAGGTTTCTATTTAGAAATTGATAAATGATTAAACAATGCTTGAACATGGCAGCCTGGGTTAAGGGCTAATGCATATTGAGAGTTTAAAATGTGAACTGCATGTTTCATTCAGTTATTTTCAGGTAAAAGAGGCACCAGTTTACATTTGAATGAGAGAAAAGGGAAAAGAAAGATGAAGTCGAGGATGAGGACATTGGGTGGGTGGAGGAATGTTCCTGTCATGCCAGCCAGAGGACTTTTCACTTTCCAGTTATGCAATATCCCAACATTTTCATCCACCATCAATGCTCCACCCTCCGCCTTCACACTGTGCTCCAATACCACATCCGTATCACATGGCCTCTCCTCATGACCGTAGTAACACCCCCCCAAAAACCCTCAGCCCTCTCAGTCTTCCAAAACAAAACAAAACCACTTTCTGCTTTGCTTTGTAAAATCCTCCTCTTGATGTGCCCCCATGCTCCTGCACCAGCACACTCCAGTTGGGAATTCACATAAACCAAAGCTAATATTGTTCCACCTGCTGCTCGAGAGAGCAGAAAACACACACCTAGGTTGTCTGAAAACTCACTTTCATATTCTGTCCAGAACTGCCTATCGAATAATGTTACAAATTAAAACTGGCCGTCACATGGCTGTGAGATTTGACCATCATGTGCGCCGCAGACTGACTGACCTTCTCTGTCACTCAATTTCCTGCTTCTCAAGACCGGTGGGCTTCTCATATGTGCCGAGATAATTCAAAAGTTATGGAGGCGATACAAGAGCTGGAGTCAGTGCGCCTGACTCTGATGTCAGTCTCATCATCTCATTCTGAGAAGCACAAGGAATATATGCATTTCAGGAAATGTAAAATTATTCCTCAAAATGCCAATATTTAGTGAAAGTGAAAGTGAGTTCATATAACAAATGCATATCAAATGCATCATGTGCTGCACACACATGCATGTGAAATTAAGGAGGAGGCAGCCACCAAAATGTGAGGGGAGCAAAATCTACAGGAAAAAAAAGAGTTGGTGTGATTGACTGGTCTTTACACCAGTCACTGAATGAACAGAAATATCACAGATTTTTTCCACCTACATAGGAAATGTGTGTGTGGTCCAAGAATGACACCCTTTCACATGCATGTGGAGAAGTGACATTTCCACACTGGATATGAAGTGTTAGAGTACTGGTTGAAAAAGTCAGTTAAGCATAGCTCTGATACATACATACATACATACATACATGTAAAACTAATATTGCAGAATAAGCATGAGTGGAATCCATCTTTGGTTGGCTTTGGTATATATATATATATATATATACACACACACATGCATATACATGTATATATATACATGTATATACACACACACACACACACACATACACACACACACACATCTGCAGGAGCAGCCTGAACCTCTGAATGAGACAAGAAGGCAGAGGAAAGACAGGCAAGATGGCAGGAAGTCATATGAGGTCTCCAGGGACCCACAGGAAGCTGTAGCTGCCATTATTGACCCATACGCAATTCAGTGAATTTCTCTCTCTCTCTCTCTCTCTCTCTCTCTCTCTCTCTCTCTGTGTATGGGTGTGTGTGTGCCCAGCCTCACAACTACTGCTAGAGTTTTTTGAAGTAGGCGTAGACTGACTGTGAATCATTTACCACAACCAAAAAAAGGACTAAGATCAACTTCTTATTCTTATGAAGTTGATCTTGACCCCACCCCCCACCCCCACCCCACACACACACACACACACATACACACACACACACACACAGTCACTGGTCTCACACCACTTCGCACCATTCAGATGAGTCATAGTGTCCGCTCTATAATGAATCATTTAGTAGCCGTTGTCTACCGCCTCTCCCCTCGTCCACATACAGCTTGACCAGTCCCATGATAGGTTTGGCTGAGGACTGTATGAGCTGGCTTCACAACAGAGGTAGGAAAAGAGTACTAGAAATGGAAGCCAGGCAAATGCAAAGGAAGGAGTGAGGGGAAAAGGAAGGGAAGAGGGTGCATCCCAGGGTGTACACTGGAGAAAACTCACTCCTGATGGCTCAGAGGGTGGAGAACATTTCCATTCCCTCTTGTTACGCAACACATTTTTGATTTGTGTCCGGCTTGAAAGTCATGCGGGAGGGAACATTAGGACAGGATTTATGTTTTAAACAGGCCAGTTTTCCTGGAAACACACGATGAGGTTTCAAATGAGAGAGGATCATTTTACCATCACTGTTTTGAGAACATAATTTACGTGCTACTAAAACAGTGATTGGAAGTCATATGGAGTGGACACCACTAAAGGTTGTGGTGCAAGGATGACACTGGGCAGCTGGACCACTGCCACCCCAACAGAGCGGGAAAGAATGAGGCTCCCACATGGCGAGAGATGCAGGTAGAGCAGTTAGAAACAGGGGGCAGAGAGAACACACACACTTATCTGAGTCTGCCAATGCTGCTCTTGCCAGATGTTGGCCCAGTAGATCTGATTCATTTGTGCCAATTTGGCAAAATGTGCTATGCATTATATCCTCTCTCATCTCAACTTGCTGCAGATGGCAGAAAGACTGGGTCTTCCCTTTAGAGAAACACTGAGGGACTCAGGATTCAATCGCTACCTGTGCTCTATGTAAACAAATAAGGCCACAAAGATGCTGAGTCAGGCTTAGCAGCTATTTTTATTGAAACTGAGCCACTGCATTTCATCCTATTCCCCTGTATAAATTCAAAAAATCTTTGTGTGTAGTGGGTCAGTGATTTGCATAGTCTGGTTCAGTCCTTTGCAAAAGTGTCAACACATATGTAAACATGTATATGCTACTCTTGTTGTCCCCAGACAACCTCAGACTCTGGTTTCTCTTTGAAGAAACTTTCTCAAACCACCACCAGTGAGAAACGTGCCCATGTACCCAAGTGACTGAGCAGAAGCCATTTTCAAGCAGCTCAATATGAGAGCAACTCCACGTTTGATGATAAAATGTTATTAGCAGGGGATTGCCTTGATAAACAAAATAAAGCTGTCATTGTTCTTGAAGCTTCGCCAAACTTCACACATGGTCTATATATCAACTATGCATGCAAGCTTTGAAACACTGGTGGAAAGAAACTGCTGCACTGAGATCCAAAGTAACAGAACCCAGAACTGCAGCACATTTGCTATCAGGAAATTCTGCGGCCAGATGCAAATGTGTAGTTTAATTGATGCGATCCATTAGCCCCTCTGATGTGGTGTTTGTTCACTGTGTTTAAATCAGTGGCGATTGCTTCCAGGTTCATTTCCATGGTTTTTTTTAGTTCACTGTCAAGCACACAAGGCTTTCATATAGGTTTATGGCAAATTTGGAACAAGCTTTACTCTTCTGACTTTCCCATTTGGCAGTGTTTACACAGGGGAACCAAAGATGGATTCCACTCATGCTTATTCTGCAATATTAGTTTTGTTAGATACGTACAAAGTATATCATCTCTTGTATGTCATCTCTTTTGCATTGCCACATTATTTATTCAGCATTGCTGCATTTTGCACAAAGTAGCAAAGTTAGTAGAGGTTTCTTAAAGGTCATAATTTCATAAGTCTCCTTGTGAGTTAACAGTATGTGGAAAGTCTGGTTCAGAGACACCAGAACTTGCAGTTGTATCTCTGGGGGGAGAAAATGGACAAATGTTACCAAGTTTATTGCCATAATATGTCTGCTTTTTGTATTTAACCTCAATCATCCAAAGCTCTATCTTCCAAAGAAAGTGCTGGGGACAGACACATCATATCACATCTTCCATTAAACGGCCACTGCACATTTGACAAGTTTCAGCTATGGATTTTTTGCCCAACAGTTTTTTCATGTAACATTCCTGAGGTGAGGCAGCTCTGAGTCTTTTCGTGCACTAACAGTGGAAGTGGAGGAGTGTGCCCTCTGAAATCTTTAGACAAGGTGGAAGACCCCATTATGGACATGAAGACACGTGGAGGTGGTTCACTCCTCTGTTTGGCCCAGACCTGTCGCTCCCACTCCAGAGGCTCCATTGAGTCTCACTCTCCTCCTCAGGAAAGGCTTTCATAACAAAAACCCCCATCTCCCGTTTCCATGGAAATGCACTATGTTATGTTATTTCCTATTTTTCTTTATTTCCTCCCCTGTGGCACAGATCTTCGCCTCCCTACGTCGATTCTCTGCTTGTGTTACAAGCAGTGTGTACAGACTAAGTGACTGCTCGAGATCTGATTGCACAGATTTTTGGACGACTGGTCAAATGTGTCAGCGTGTCGGCTGCAGGATCAGTAAAACAGATGTGGAGGACCAATGGCTTGGCCAGATGACCATAGGTAGAAGCAGTTTGTGCACTGGTCATCCAATCATAGCAGATATGAATCAAGCTGTCAAGGTTGAGTTATCATCTCACGGGAACATCATTTTTAAACTTTCTAGCATGAGTTTTTAACCTTTTAAGTGTTGCATTCAAAGCTGGAATTCTGCAGTAGAGCAAAGACAAGATGAACCAGAGCCCAACACAGCCATTATCCCAAAGACAAAATATCTAAGCTTGTGAACGACACCATGAGATGTAGCCGTCCAACAACCATCTTAAGAATGATCTATTTACAACATGTGGAAGGGCCCAGATCCAATGAGAATATGCCAAATCCTCTCTTCTCTCCAGGGTCGAAAAGCTGCAAGTCAAGAGGTTTTGAAATCTGGGACGAATCCTTCTGCTCTGCTTCTTCCTCAGCTCATGCATCTGTGTCAGTTTCATTGTAAGCTCAGATATTTACCCCAAAATAAGCCGAGGGTCAATCAGTCCTCTCAACCGTGAGGACTGCCGTAATTTGGCTAAGCACTCCCATATGATAAGCATGTTTCTGTTTTCACCTGGCAATACACATCTCTCTGCTGTTCAGAAAGTTTTCTGCATTTCAAAACCAGATTCATGGAAGCTTTTCTCAGGCCACATAGGTCATCTGGTGTGTCAAGTGGCAACCTGCTGGTCCCTCAGAACTCAGCCATGGGCATTATATAGCTGAAAGGGCATTAGGTCATTCCAGAGAAGGAACACTGATTGAGGCAATCAATACTTTAATTTTCTCCAATCAAGCCAAGACTGCACAGTAAAAACTTAAGCACAAATAGAAAATTTAGGTTGAAATCAGGTCAATTAAGAGGAAAAAGGGGGAAGGATCACCACTGGGAAAACATCTGCCTTGATAACAGTGAATTATTTCCTACCACAAATGGAATTTCACTTAATGTCCTGAATTGATTTTGACATTTGGAGGAGTGACATATCCTGCAGCCAGTGGAGTTTAGCATTCCCCAAGACTAAGACTCGACAGCGCCAGAGGCAGTCCTGCACTAATGCTGCTGAACACATTGTTGAGAGAGGGAGACGGAGACGCAGAGAAGCAGGAAATCTGAGGTTGAGGGAGAGCGACAGAAATACTGTGCTGGAGACAGACAAGACCGAAACAGACCAAGAGACAGGAACTGAGGAAACAAAGAGACAGAAACAGCAAAGCCCTGTTCTTCCAGCAAAGCCAGAGCCAGCTTGCATGGCAGCTGAAACCCACAGCGGACCTCTTCAGTCTGACAGCTGTGCCCTGATCCCTCTCCACACCATGGGCACATGCCAACACAGCCATGCTTGTTTGGCACCACTACAGACCAGCAGACTTTGCTAACAAGTGTGATCTTGTGCACGAGACGGGAAGTGCAGGAGCAGGGTGGGCTGCATGTATTGAGAAAGATGAGCTTCTTAATTTGTTCAATGGAGTGGTGGGGCATGGCCTCATCCAACCATCAAGACGCCTTCCGCAAGATCCAATCCCTTCAAATTCCTGTCCCTAATCCTGTTTGGTCAGGACAATGAGCAACACACTAAAAGAAAAGAACTGAGCTGCTCAAGGATACAAGGACTACAAGGAAAAATACATCTCCAGGATTTATATGGTACTAAAGTACTGTTTTGAGCCAATGTCATAGATTTTTATAATGTTTTCACTTTAATGAGAGGTATTTTGGTGGTATTCTGTCCTTAGTGCAAAACTCACAACAGCAAATAATTGCAATACATTCAAATGAACCCAGTGATGCAGTGGATGCTAACAGGTAGATATGGAGATAATCGAGCTCCAGTGCTCAACATCCTGAGAATTTGCTGCCAGAAATTCTGACAGAAATCAGTATTTTGCAAATACTCAAAGTAGCTTCACTGTAACTGCTAACAGCTCACATGGGAAGCTGTGAGCAATCTGGACCGTTCACTTAGTGTGGATATGACTGAAACAGCTGAAGTGTTTGAGTGTACAAATCTCAGAAATGGTTAAATAATTGATAACGTCATCTTAATCACGTTCCAAAATGTTTTGTGTTATGACTTAGGCCCAAGTATAGAGTGGCCATGCATGTATTATGATAGCTCTGCGTTTACTCACCACCAGTTCGGAGAAACGTGCATGCAGCTCCTCAGCGGGTGGCATGGGTGCACTGAACTCCAGCAGCTGCAGGGGCACGCTATCCTTCAGATTGATCTCTGGGGGCTCGCTGCTGCCAAAACAGCACAGGAAGCCCAGGCCCGGCCGCGTCCTCTTCCTGGGGGGCATGATGGCTGTGGTGACACAGGTGGTGGAGGTGGTGCTGGACCAGGAAAGGTAGAGGAAGGGGCCAGGGAAGGGGAGTGGAGAGGAGGATGAGACTGCTATCTAGGGGGCATGATCTGAAACAGAGAGGAGAAAGACAGAGAAGGTTACACAGAGACAATGCTAGCACTTGCAATGCTCTAATGCATGTAGACAAGTATGTTTAATGTTACAGTGCAAGGTTGTACGTGCAGTCATTTTTTTTTTTTTTCCAATCACAATAAAGCACAAGAGAGACTCGGCCCATCTACACACTCAGTATCTGCTTGATGTTTCCTTGGAAAGAATTATTTGTAGTGTACAGGAAGCAAAGCCATTTATGTTTCCAGTAGCCGCAGCTTGTTTGGAAAAAATACAGGAAGATACATGAGGAGCAACATCCACCGAGGCCAAACAATGGAAAAATGATGCTTGAAGAATCTTCATCAAGAGAAAATACAAGCAAGAATGTACTGGAAATACAGAGCGATTAAGAAGCAAACCCTGGACAGTACGCTACTGAACTGCTTCAGCAATGAGGGCCAAACAATACAGATGATACAACCATCAACAACAAGAAGGAAGTGTTCAACTGTTCATTCCACCTCCTACATTCCCCTCACACTGTCCATATGAGCATATGCCAGGGTAGAAATGTTCCTGCTGCGAGTCAAGAGAGCACAAAGGCAGCAGGGGCTGCCATCATATCCTCTGCTCCACATCAGTTGCTCTTGTGCCTCGACAAAGAAACCTCTTGTCTGTGAGGTACAATGGTGCCGAATCCGACGCAGTGTGTCCGTGTGTGTTGTTTGCGCAGACATGCTCTGAAAGCTGCCCCAGCAGTGTCCTCACTCCTTCAATGGAGCAGACACTGTGTATATGTGAGTGTGTGTGTGTTTATGTATATATATATAAAATGTGTGTGTGTATATAAATATAAATGTGTGAATGACACCCATTACAACAGGAACAGAGGACTGAATGGGATCTCCTCAATGCTGCAAAAAGGATATGGGTGGTCTTCACTGTACGAATGACACACTTTTTACACAATATTGTATCCTATCTGGCATGCACACCATTACACAATGTGTGTTTGCTCACACAACAGCTCACACGGTTGCAAAAGAACTCTTTTATGCAAAACTTTTCTGCATTTGTGAATGAATGGCCTTCGGGCCTGTTATGGAAATACCATGGACACACACATCCACCAAGAAATCAATTCTGGAGCCATTTCTGTGAAAAGTCCATGAAGTTTCCAACAAGAAACACAGAACCAAGACCAACACAGGAAGATTTAAAAACAGCAAATATAAAATGTAATGCCTTTGCTGATATTTGTACATAACCAAACGAAGCATTAAGTAATGGCACCCGTCTGTTTAATACGGCTGTGAAAGTCTGACTTTAGTTTCCACAAGAAGCCACAATCTACTACATCTTGACTGAGCATGAGTCTCCCCGCCATCGCTCTCTCCTCTCACACGTTTGTTCAGCGTAGGAGTTCTCACTGCACCGTCTAAAAATAGCTGGATGGTAAATTCTTTATGAATGCACTGGGCCCTCAACAGGAGCTTAAAGGGGAAAAAATGAAAAGAGAAAACACCACATTTCCATTTTGCCCTTTCGTCTTTTGCTCATTTACTTTTTCCGCTTCCTTGAATCTGCCATCCCTCTCAAGACAGGAGAGGCACAGCTACAGATGAACTGGAGGCCATTTTAAATGAAAAGTTTTTCTTTGGTCTTTTTCAACATGAGGAATGCCTGTGCATTCATCAGACGACTTAATTTCTGACAAGTATTTGTATCTTGAATTATTCAGTATAATCACCTTCAGATATGGAGGCTGTTACATAGTCATTGCATCAGCATGCTGAATGTCAATTATAGCATGTGTGGCATATGTGTGCCTGGGTCTGCTGTACATTTGATACTGCACCTGGGTGTGTGTTATGCATGTGTTACCACCCCCCCTCCACTCTCTGTCAGGGCAAGATGAACCTGCTACAGGGTCCAAGGGCAAAACTGAGCTGTTCCCTGTGCACAGTGAATGTATCCCATTTCCGTTCCAGCAGGTACCCTTCAGGTACAATGGACACAGCAGATTGCAAACAGTGCCTACATGAGTAGTTTGACCATGCAGAGCAACAGAAAGTTGTAGTTCTTTGTGAGGGAGGAAGGAAAGAGAGGGAATTTTGCACTCAAATACCTCGACTGATTTGACCTCATCTCTTGTATTGACGTTGTGTTATGAAACCCAGTGTGTACATGTGGGCATGAAAGTGTTGTAAGACACACTTGAAAAAATTTGTCAACTCCATCATTTCAGTTTATTATGTGTTTTGATGGTTATTTTACCAACTCACGTTTGTAATAACTATTGTTAATCATAAGGTTTGCCCTACTGGCTTTCATATAGCTCACCTGTGTTTGGCTGTAACACTGAGGAAGGGCATCTGTCCAACGTTACTGAACTGGACGAATTCATCAATGTGATTTTAATTTATCTGAATTCATTTTAATGACCATAAACCCTGGACAGTGGTGGCCCACCTTGCCCTTGTAATAACCTTGTCCCCAGAATCTCTATCTCTACAGAAACAGCCAACAGCACTGAGCTCATATTTGCCTCAATCTTGAAACTGCGGTGAAGTCTGATAAATTGTGTAAACCTTCCCCCTGACCCGTATCCACTTCCTCCCCCAACAAAGACTCAACTCTGCTAACAGACTAAGACAACTGTGTTCAACAAGTTGCAGAGATGCTGCGTTGATTTGCATCATACCAGATGTGTTGCATGCTGACCAAGACTGCACAGGTGGACAACAGTCATAGAGGAGCCTCCATTGTGGTGAGTCAGTGGGAAAAAGAAACAGTGGAGACCAGCTGACTTCAGTGAAGTGAATCATGGAGATTTTTTTCATCCTCTCACACTTGGAAATCCTCTGCCTCCCAGTATGAATGGTGATAACTTTTCATTGTTTAATGAGGATAAGATAAAGCATGAGCTGGTGCCAAATCTTCATGGTGGTGAGTTAGTTAATGTTGCTGTGGACAGCTGGTGCAGCCTAATGGAAAAGAGGCCTCTCTGCAGGGGCTTGAAAGCCATTCAGTAGAAAACACAACCTAAACCTCCTGTCCACTGTCTGTGTGTGTGTATATATATATATAAGTGTGTGTGTCTGCTTCTATCTTCACTCTCCCACAGAGGCCCACGTGCGGCCAGTCCTCACTCAACAGCAGCTCCACTGGCCTGCTTCCAGTCCATGCCCATGGAAAGTGGGCCAGCGAATCTAAATACACACATTCTCATACACACACACACACACACACACAGACACACACACACAGATACAGTATCTGTTGTAGATATAGACTACTCTACTGTCTATGTGCATTTATAACTTTTATCATTCTGTGTGGTGGAGTCACCAAATCCACTGCCATATGTGCCCTGAGAGCCGTTCTTATCTCCCATCACTTCACCCCTCTCTCTCCCTCCCTCCCTCCCTGCCCGCCTCCCTGACTGTCATCTCCAATTATTCTTCTTTCAGGCTGAATGGAGAGACATTCCCTTCATCAGCCCCCCTCTGACAGTAACATCTGTCATTTTTCTTTGTCACTTCCCACATTTACTCACATCATCTTTGCTCCTGATTCTCTATTCCACTGTTCCCTCATTCTCCACCCTCATGGTTTCTCATGGTCAAGATATTGTACATTTCATTAAAGACATAAATGGAGCCAGGACATATTTTATCTGGCTCAGCACTAAGACTGGATGCAGAGGGCAAAATGCTAGCCACGCATGTGAAAAAAATCATATACGTATCGACAACTCAAGCTCATTAACCAACACACACCATGACAACTTTTGCCAGAACTATTTCTGGGCTGAAAATAACCTGGAGCAGTGACTGTGTGCAGCTTCCTGAAGTCTTGTCATTGCAGAGGTTGCCAGGTTTAGTGTAATCATTTGTTCAAAGTGAACAAATCCCAAACCTGTGCTCACCAGTCAAACCTGGCCACTACATTACTCAGCAACACTCAAGACAAGATCCAAATTGGAATATCTCTATACAGTCCAGCCCCTAGGTCACTATATATGATATTAGTCTTTGTTTATTATGCAAATGAGGGGAAGGTTATATAATAAGAAAATTTTATTTGTCATATTCCAAGATACAATGTAGGTAGGTCTGAAAAATAAATCAAGATGCAATCACAGAGGCTTCTGATAAAAAGGTAAAACTGTGTCAAACCATAAATCAAACATTTGGGGGTCCTAAGATGCCCTAGTCTATTAATCATCGAAAATGAAATGTAAACAGGACCACTCCGACTGAAATCATGACTCATACTGCAATCTGCCAAAAATAATCACGCTATGATTTTATGAGTAAGCAAAGCAGTGTAATGAGGGTCGCACTTGGCAACAGGGCAGAGTGTGCAAAACTGAATAACTGAATAAATAAATAAATCAGTAAAATTTAAATATTATTGACCCAGGCCTAATGGATACCTGAACATGTGAGCTCAGACACACATAAAACATCCTTATTGCTGGGAAACAGATGTATCTATGGCTGTGGAGCTGTCACTGAAAGAGTTAAAGTTAATGGCTCTCTACATGCCACTGTTAATGTGTATGTCAAAACAGGTGATGCAGTGAGAGGTGGGCCAACATCACTGCTGAATGCTCATTGTGATGGATGAGAATCTCTGCAAACACATTTAGATTGTTCCCTGCTTACATACAACTGCAACAAACACACTGTACTGTGTGGGCCGCACAGCTGCATAGTCGCATGTTCACACGTTTTAAAATTCAGACACACCCACTCCAGATTCAGATGTAAGCACATGCAGTATTTTCATACTCACACACCAAGAGCCCTGAAGCAGAGAGAGGAGCCTGCTGGCTGCTCTGTGTTTGAAGGGTCTGGAGAGCAGCCGAGCAGAGAAAGAGAGACAGAGAGATGAGAAGGAGGCGAGGGAGGGAGGCAGGGATAAAGGGAGATACTGCTGCCACTTCTCATTCAGCCCACTACCTCATCGCCTCATCCCCAGCGCCGGGAAGTAGGTCAGTGGAGGAGGCGGGGGCGGCAGTGAGGAGAGACAGGCTGCTGCTGGTGTGTGTGTGTGTGTGTGTGTGTGTGTGTGTGTGTGTGTGTGTGTGTGTGTTTGGGCAAGAGACAGAGGAATAAAATAGAAGAATAGCATAGCAATGTTCAGATCAGTCTCTCAAACATCTGTGCCCCAACATCTGCCACAACACAGTGCTTTTAGCACCAAATACAAAAGTCAGATAGAAACCAAACTTCTGATCTGTCCCATCCCTCCTAAATACACACACACACACACACACGAACACACACACACACACACACACACACACACACACACACACACACACACACAAAATCAAAAAAAGCTGCATCATTCACCCACTGCCTGTCCTTTCCTTTTTCATTCTGCACATCACCCTCCGCTCTCTGCAAATTCCAGCAACTGCAGTGTTATTCTGCATCAAAATGTATCTTGGTCACCTTCTTCTTCTCTTTGCTGCCCCCCACCTCCCACCCTAACTTCCTAACTTTCTCTTGGCATCTTCTTTGCTTTACATGCATGGACAAATGGATTCGAGCTCTTTTTGACCAACCGATGCCAGATGGATACGAAGAGGAAAAGAAAGGAAGTCAAAACTCCAATGTAGGAAGAAAAACAAGAAGTGATAATAAAAAAAAACGGCAGAAACAAACAACATGTAGATCAGACACTGCATAAAAGATCACAGGCAAGCATTCAGCACAATTTTTTTTGTTTTCGGGGCCCATAAATGAGGACATTTCCTCCAGGGTGCTGTGTCGTGGAGGAGGGTGCAGGCAGGCTTACATAAGCACCTGGCACCAGAGATGGGGAGCAGTGCTGCGCTGGAACCGGCAGAACATGATGCCAAATGAAGAGCAGATTTGGGGACTGGCATTGTTTTGACCAACTCTTGCTATTCTGCTGGTGAGGGAGGGAACACAACTGACAACCCAACCCAACAAAGCACCAGGCAACTATACTCCTTAAGATTTCAGTCTTTGTTGGTTTGGTAACATACAGTGAAACAGGATGCAGAATGCCATTCTAAATGACTTGTATCAACTACTAGGGGGATCACAAACAAGGGTTAAACAGCTGTGGGTTTAGGGGATTAATTCATTCAACTTGCTATTATAAAGACAACAGTTATCCATCCAACCCTGCTTCTCTTCACATACTCACACTCACACACACACACACACACACACACACACACACACACTTACTTGGAGTCCTGTACAGGAAAGACCAACTCCACCAGTAACAATGAGGACTGTTACATAAAGGCAATTCCAGTCAGTCACTCAGTCACTGAATGGCTTTTGTTGGCAAACTCCCAAACCATTAGTAGGACTACAAATTGGATCTGGTGTAAAGAAAATTGAAAGCATTTAATGAAATATTTCTAACTTTGAATATCACATCACGTCTACTGGAGATTCTGGAGATTGCCAGTGCAGAAGCAATCTGCACTGGCAAACATGAGCATCCTATGTGCATTCACTGACATCCCAGTGGAGGATTTCTGAGTACTGAAGATCAAATGTCTGGACATACCAACATAAATGCAAATATGATGTTTGGGCACACTATTTGTGGCTAGTCACAGTTGTGTACTGGTATGTAAAAATTGCATGTGTCCTTTGACGTGGAAGTGAATGACTCCCTCTCATTAATTTGACATGAAGAAACTATTCAACCCAGCCATTGGACACGTTGGAACCATGCCACCCTTTGGATACTGTTGCCCCAGACATGCCCTCTCCAACATGCCCCTACCCTCCCCTTCTACTGTCTGCCTGTCTGTCCAATGACTAATGGTCCTACTCTTCAATTCTTTTCACTCCATGAAAGAGCCACTGGCTTGAAGCCAAATCACCTGGGACACTGAAAGCCTGTTCTCTCATGGATCCCATAGGATCTGTGGCCCACCCACAGTCACACTCCTTCTATGGAGAAGCCATGTACACATCATACATCTTACCCTGTTAGGGTGAAAGGCCACACTGTGGTGCTAATCAGTTATTTGAGTGCAAAATACACAGACACGCTTTTGTACTTCTATATTTGTGTGTATTTGTGGGGGGGTTGTTCTTCACTCCCATGGTCAAAAGCTTAAACTGGCCCTTTTAATGCATAGATATACAAGTATACATACACATATTGGCATTTGTTACCTTTCACACCAATTAATCTTATTTTATTTATGCACTTCCCCACAGTTACGTGGGGATGAGCACCATGGGTGGTCAGTTAGTAAAGACATGACAATAAGTGACTGATGTGAAACAACTGCCTTGACTAACAAACTGGTCCCATCCATGATTACACATTAACCCAAACATGATAAATGCATTGTGCATCATAAATGCATGTCACGGTGCATGTGGTGCATTCCTAAGGTATGACATTACCCATCTATTCCAGCGCGGGTCTCCGTGGTTAGCAGTGAGTTACAGCCTTCACTGACAAATGAGCGGAGCTGACAGTGGAGGAATTGCCATTATTTCACGGTACATTTGCATGTGATGCATTCCTGCGCTCATTCTCAAAGCACACGTTCTGCTTTGGATTTCATGAGCAATCACCTGCCTTCAAGCATGGCCAAAGTGGGCTTTCTTGTGTACGGACCTTCTTGTGCCGGAGGATTTGGTTTGGGGTCTGAATGGGTGGACTAATGCAGGGAGGGCCCGTTCTCTCAGCACTGTGCAATGTTAAATTTCCTCCTTTAGCTCTGGGGACCATGCACATCTGATCTTCAAGGGCACAGTTATTTTTAACTATGACAGCATGATCACTCTTCAGAACATTCACAGCCTCTTTCATTGGCACAGCAAACGAATTAGATGAGCAAGAGAAGAATGAATTAGAAGTTTCATTTCTGGAAGCAACACAATATATAAATGTCTGCATATATGTTATGGGTGGGTGATAGTGATTAAGCAGTTAGTGAAACCACAGCCATGAGAGGCATGCTCAGGCTCCATCTGCAGGCACTGGAAGGGTTTAGGGCAGTTAGTGATAAGAACTGTCTGTGTTTTTATGCGTACGTGCATCTTCCAGGAAAAGATGCAAACCCACCCTTCCCATCACACCCCCACTCTTTTCAACCATTCCTCCAATCCTCCCTCACTTCTTTGCTTATGTTCCCCCTCAATCACTTCCTTGCTGTCCTGCAATCAGATAGGGGGAAGCTGCGAAGATGAAAGAGATGAAAACTCATTCAACGAGCACGGTGTCAGTTGGCGTGTCCACGACGTGGTTGGGGGCAAAACTGTCTCGTGAGTCATGGGCACCAAAGTACCAGGAAAACTATGGACAATGAGAATGAAGGGTTTCTAGTCACTGAGTGTAACAAACTTTAACAAAAGCAACAGAACAATGTTAAGGAGGTGAAGCTGAGTCCGTTCCATCAGTCTGTCATACAGTATAGAGCCAGCACTGTGCATAACATAAGGAAGAAATGAGTAAGTCAAAGTGCCTCCATTTAAATTGACCACAACGACAATTATTATTAATTACTTTAATAGCTCATGGTTAATACTGTTGCTTAAATATTTCCAGACTGTCTCCAAGGCAAACGCAATCACATTTGGACACAGAGACATTTTTCATTTTCTTTTATTTACAAACAGACAGCAAATGTAAGGCAGTGTAATTGCATGAAGTTGCCCTGTGGTTACAGATCTTACACATGGTTGTTCAGCAATTTTCATACCTGTCGACTCTCTATTGTCATTCAATTGCTGTAAGACAAGCTGCTCAAACACATCTCTTCCAACTACACAACTCAGTCTCTCAGTATCACATCATAAACTTTTAATCTGACAACTCTTTCACAGCCAACTTTGGAGAATTCTCACTGGCTTATAGCTTCATTCAAAAACAAACACACAAGGCACTACTGGTTTTAATGGGGCCATGAGGCACAGAAACCCACCTCACCCATAAAAAGGAAATGCCTCAACTAAACCACTGGAAAAAAGAGGAGGGGGGGGGGTGATGTTTCCAATTCTCCAGGGATGTCATTAATAGCCATTTAATTTAGTTTGATTCATTAAGAAAGACATTTCCTCGTGTGAGGAACATTCATAATGGCACAGACCATATGAAGTACTAAGGGGTTGTTACAACTGTGCTTTTAGATTGTTTTGTTTTATTTGCTTTGATCAAAAAGCTCCATAAACCCTTGAGTAGCTTCATCCACGCACAGTTACAGTTTGAAGCAAACTATTATAAACATTTTAAACCCTTCATATGAGCCATGAACCACAGACACGAGTTGCTAGAACAACTGAATCCACCAAGGGATTAGAACAAGTTTGCAGATGCACATTTTGGAGCCCCAACAGGGTAAAAGGCTCTGTCTCCTCATGCTTTTTTTTAAAGTGCATTTCTGTTCCACCTCACTTAACATCTTGTTTTTCTTAAGGATTCAGCATGCATAGTAGTAGCTGTATTCAGAAGGTCATCCACATGTTGCACAAGAAAAATCCACCAGTTGCAGCATGCGACCTAGCTCAGGAAGGAGGTTGTAGCAAGTGTTGGGGGGGGGGGGGGGCATCAGAAGCGTGGACCCACTGTTTGACCCACTTTTCCACTGGCCAACAGGCGCATCTCCACCACGAGTCACATCTCCTCTCATCAAATAGGCCGGATCACTGGGATAACTATGCTATTAATACTGGGAATGAGAAGAAAGTCGGCCATGCCACATTCCACAGGCCCCAACATTCCCACATATTAACAGGGCTCGGAACGAAATCCAATACTTGGCATCCCTTTCTCTGAAACCCCAAAGCGCTACCCTGCCGTGTCAAATCGTTTTCTTATTTCATATGGGAGGGTCGCGGCAGAGTCACGAGCTCCCAGTCTAACTAGAGACGTATTATTATATGTGTGGAAAAAAATTTTGGGCACAAGTACAACATCAGAGCTGGTTACAGTGACTCCTAAGAGGGAAGGGATGCTGGACTTCCCAGAGACTTTGAGAGCCTTGTCTTTTTGAGGGAATAAACGATTCCATCAGTCCAGTGCACAGACGACATGGATGCTTGAGAAACTCGTCTGGTCGGTGAGCAAACTTATAAACTTTTCACTGTTTTATTCGAAGTGTTTATATCCATAAGAAGATATATTTGTGGTTTTAAGAACCATCTCAATGTAGTTTTACATCTCCTCTCTCAGGCTTCTCTCCGTCATCCAACCAAAAACAAGGCTCTGAGTCTTCTCTTCTTCTGACGTTTTTCTGAGCAATCGAATAAAATTAAAGCAGACTTCAGTAAACACTCAGAGAAACCAATTCAACATTTTCCAAACCAGTTACTTTGCATACACACTTATGCTAACAACAACTCTCACTGGTTAGCTCAACAGCTTGCCATTGCTGTTGGCTTATCGCTCTTTGCACCAAGGTTTGAATATGTCAGCATGTGGATTGGGTCAGTCCATATTGTGCATTGTTAAGCTATTAATCTTGCATGTGTGAGAGGTCAACAGCTGCAGCATAGAGGACAGAGGGCTTCTGGGTAATGTCTGGAATGCTCTTCTGGGACAGTTATAGCAGCACAGATAGGGACAGCCCTGTGACGTGACCAGCATTTTTTTTTAATAGCCTGCAGTAATACTGCACTGAATTGAAGTGCTGTCAAAAGGAGATATGCTTACACATCATAAGCCCAGAAAGTGTGTCACTGGCACAAATACAATAGTGCCATTTGACACACAGTGAGGGGACTTCCAGTCAAGGAGCAAGAGGAACAGCAGCCTCTCTCCTGAGAAAACTCTCTGAGTTTTGTCCCTCAAACAGTACATACTCCTCTACGGTAAATACTACATGATGATAATCCCATCCAAAAGATCAGATAGTTGAATTTAAGCAGCTTTACAGACCTCATCTTTCTTTCTCTCTGTCCCTATCCTAATGAGGAGGCCGGTGATCTGCCAGTCAGCAGCAGGGCTGAAGCGATAAAAGGCAGAGCGCCGCTCACTAACTCTCCCTCGCACTCCCTCTAATCCTGAGAGAGCAGTTCATGCATCCGTAATGGTCGATAAAATATGAAAAGCCCTGAGAGCGCTGACGGCAGCAGAGGGTGTGCATGTAGGCTGTGTACGAGTCCTCAACTTTTGTTCATGCCCTCCAAAACACACTGAATCTTTTAGCGATGTCACTCTGATTGACCCCCTGGTGAACGTGAATGTTTAAGGATTTCCAGCAGACTGGAGAGCAAGTCTTTAATGTGGTGGAAATGGATACTATCTTCACAACGCAAAAGAAAAAAACAGACATCAAAGAAAATACATGGCCTTGTGACTGTAGAAATGAGTTTTGCCTTTGCTTCATCAGCCTTCAAACACAAGCCATTGAAAGGAAGGAATTACTTTGAATGTTGCAGAAATAATGTTTGTCTTATGCTTTTTTCATATCACTACTGATCAGCTATTTAAACGCCTGGCCTCTAGAAACAGTTTCACACGTGCTGAGGTATCTGTAATGTTTTCCGCCCATAAACCATTAGACTTTGACGAACCCTAAGTAGGCACCCCTAACCCATTTTGCAGGTGGAAATTTGGAGGGCTGGTGCTTGAACTTTCACCACCCTGCTTTCGACACATGCAAGGATTTACAGCCTCTCAACCAGGATGGGCAACGCTTCCACACGCAAAAGGACGCTTCACAGTTTCTTCAAATGAGGAAGCCTGGAAGATCAGGACAGGGTGTTTATGTTGCTCTGAGCTGCCATGGAGTATTGGCTTTGCTTGAGGGAAATGTGGAAGGCCTATTAAAAATAAAATTTAAAAAAAGAATGATACCAACATCCCAAGTGAAAGCAGGCTGTATTTAGAGGCAGTATGAAGTCTGCTTTCCCAGTTCCATATTGTGTTGAGTTGTTGCTGGGAGGAAATGTATGAAAGTATATATGGAATGTCTGGCTGCCGGGCCACTACTTACACCAAAAAGCTGACTGTGTGATTGATGAATATGTGTGATTCGCCCATGACTAGGACCCGAAATAGGCCTGTACTCATTACATATAACACTGTCCCATCCTCCTTCAATTCCTGAAATGCCAAACATTTCCTGTGTAAGTTAAGTCCCGGACATCACAACTTTTTATTTTTTTGGTCTGAACCAATAAAGATGACATCAACTCACTCCTCCAACACTCAACTGAGCTGAACCCACAATCCATTGTTGAACTTATGCAACATTTTCCAAAGAAAATGAAACTCCAAACAGTCTGAGCTAAAAGTGAGTCCAAGACTACCACCAATATGCAAAAAAGCCTTGCTCATATAATGCACAAGTATATTTGGAGGGGGTTGGAGCAAGGCATGCTGTCAACACTGCTGCAGAAAGAGCCCAAATACAACAACTGCAGACATTTCACAACACACATTCTGCTGCTTCACCCCAATTACAACACAAAGATGTGGAAACTTTGTCATCTTAGTGGAATTATAAGCTTTTGTTGCCCACCAGCTCCTTTCTTGCTCAGCTTTCTACTGACTAATGTTTATTTTATTGGCTGCAGTAGTCTGTGTGTTCCTGACTGGGATCGAGCAGCAGGGAACACAGTGTCTGAACAAACTGGGTTTACTCCTGCCAGGTGAACAACACTGTGTTGTAGCTGTTATTCACAATGGCCAGGTGGGGTTACAGGTATCAGTATCACGATCAAATATCTCCTACTTACCCAATTCAGACGGGCTGCCCTGAGAGATGGATTGTCCCTGTATCACGTTAGAAGTAATGGAAAAAGAAGAGTCTCTCAATGAAGCAAGGTTGGGAGAAATGTTTCTATCATTCCTACATCCTCTGGCTTTAAACCTCTCCTGTGGCTGTTTGGAAGAAGTATTTCATGGCCAAAATCCATGAAGCACAAGTCTGACGACGTTTCCCGGCTGAAGCTGCTGCGTCTCGTCTGCTTCCCCTCTCGCAGCTACTGAGCGGAGCTCTGGATTTCAGCTGACTGTGCTTGGAGCTGAGCTGTTGACACTGTCCCAGCTCTCTCTTTCTCTCCCCCCCCCCCCCTCCTGCTCTCTCTCCCTCTATCGTGTTCTGCCTTCAGATCATTCGCCTCCCCTCCCCTTCTGGATTCCAGCCCCAGTAGATGACACCATCCCTGTGGATGTCAACGGGAAGGTGATGGATTCACTGTGACTGCACGTATGTATGTACAGTTCGTATGTGTGTATGTGCATCTGCCTTGCCTGCTGTGCGAGGCTGAGGAAAAGGGAAAGATGAAAGGAAATGACCCTCAGTAGCCTGTACCTCCCACCCCTGCCTGCAAGCCCAACTCCACCCAACGCATTCCCTGACTGGGCAGACAGAAAACGACTATCAGACACAACACCCAAAGGAAACCCCTTATCCTGTCATGTCTTCTCATCACCAACACCCACATATGAACACACACACCCATGCATGCACATCCTCCTACACAGAGATATGCCAAATATGGGATTCTCCATTAGGAATTACCCCTGTGACACACACAGGAAAAGGTTTTCCCTGAGGTCCAATCGCTTTTCATTGAGGAGAAGTTGAGACGGGATGTTTGATTGTACTAAGTTCTATGGGCCTTGTCAAGTTCACACCATTAGCTCAGCCACATGAGTGTGTGTGTGTGTGTGTGTGTGTGTGTGTGTGTGTGTGTGTGTGTGTGCGTCTGTGTTGGGGAGGATTGGTCAGCCAGAAGGCAACAGCACAGGTGTTGGAGTTCAAATATGTTGCTGTGATTCTATACACTTGAAAACATTCGCATCATGTCACTAGACTCACCTGGGCACGCACACACACACGCACATGCACACACACACGCACATGCACACACACACACACACACACACGAGAGAAAAAAACTCCTCTTAAAAGAAATGAAAGTGCAACATTTGACATCAATACAAAGGTTAAGGAGCAAACAGACTTTGGTTCAAAGCACATCAGCAGCACATCTCCTCAGTATCAGTGTATGAGGCAGAATCTCTACATGTCAATCATGGAGACCTAAGGACATCAGTAACAACCTCTTGACCCACAGCTGACCAATCAATACAAAATCTGACATTACATAAATGCTGCACATTTTTACCTTTTACTGCCCAACACTGAGGACAACGGTCAAAAGTGAATTGATTTCATACTGAGTGAGCCTGTGTCTTCAGACTGCTTGTCTGCTACACAGGTTGGCTGAGGTGACAGCTTGTCTGGTGGTGATTTCTGATTAGTGCTAGAGTATTGATTCCAGCCTTGGTTGTATAATGTGCATATTACTGGACATAAATAGCTGCTGCAGAAGTTAGTTTCCAAGGTTTTGACTTGATAAATGTATACCATATTGCCGATGAACAGGATCTGCAATTTTTTGATAAATGTAAAAATGAAAAAAATAATAATAAAATAAATAAATAAATAAAAATGCAAAGTGTCACAATCACAATATCTGCCATCTCCTCATATTGTTCCAGACAGTGATTGCTTTAGGTCTCTATATGACGACATACAGTACAGTGTGAAAAAAAATGGAAACTGAAGCTGAAGCTTTTCTAACTTATTTGTACAGTGTTTGTGCCGCCAGTGTATGACTCCCTGCTCTCCCAACACAGGACCACTCTTTATGTACGTGTATATACTGTATGCACACTGTGAGCACCATCTGACATTTTCACTGCTGCAACTCAATGAGTTATTTTCCTTTCTGTTCCTGCTTTGCTTACATTCTGGGACTTTTGCAGAACATAACTATCATCCCACTCTCACTCTCTCTCTCTCTCAGCAGCAGAGCTGGACTTTCGGACCAGGGTTATTTATTTTATGAATCAGTAAATACCGAAGCTCTCCATGTCATTGCTTCATATTCATGTAATAAATATACAATGGGAAACTGAAATGGCTATCGTAATCACCTGCTTATGGTGATCAATTTGACCTAGACAGATGTGACCTAAGCAGTACATTAGCATTTTACAGTTGGTCTCTCACAAAAAATAGCTCCGTAAAAATACCAGTGCACATTAATAAAAAAGAAAAATCTGTCACTGTGCCTCTAAAGGAGGACCCCAAAAGAAAAACACACAAACTGGAGCCATTGATATGCCAAAGAGTGGAGAAAGGGGGAGTCATAATACCATTTGTCAACCTTCTCTGGGGACAGAAGACAGATGACACCATGTTGCTGGCAGTAATGCCTGGGTGCATTCCTGAGCGAGCCCCGGGGACGCATCCATTAGCCCGGGCTCTTAGAACAGAACCAGCTTATCTCCATGACGCCGACTCCCCCCACCGCTGCCTCTTTCTGTGCAGCATCACAGTTTGCAGGTTTGCATCATCTCTCTCTCTCTCTCCCTCTCTAGCTCCCTCACTCACAACCTCTCTCTCTCTTTCTCCCCCATATCCCAAACCAAGGGACGGCCCAAGTGCATATCCTAGTGCAGCAGTGCTCTTCAGCCGCCCCTGAAGCTTCCATCACTACATGGAAAATTACATCGGCTAATTGACACAAATTGAGTGGGCTAGTCATGGCTGCCTCGCTCAAAAATAGAGCCAAAAATAGGCCCATAGGTTCTCCTTTTTTTTAAAAAAAAGAGGGTATGTTTGTTAATTGTCTTGGACAACTTGCATTTTTGCAGAAAAAAAGAAAATAGGAGGTTACTCAGTCATCAGCAACTCCACATTGCCACTGTGAGTGCCAAGGAGATTGACCGCAGATAGTGGCCTTTACGGACTTGGTTTCACTGAACTTGCGCCACCTCTGGGTAATTCCTCTAAATGCAAGTAAGGTCAGGACTTTACCCACAGTAAATCACACCGGATGGCAAATGCCCTGACTGATAAACCAGCTGTGAGCATGTTGAGTTAGGCTGACACTTCAGATAGGGTGCTTCCCTGAATGATACCACGCACAGATCTGCAGCTCCAGATGGCCTGCCAGTCACCTGTCAGTCTGCTTAGGGCCCCTGTCCAAACCCTCCATCATCCACTGGAGAAGTGATGGAAGAGTCTATTGAGCATTCAAGGCGGTAACTTTTCAGAAACAAAAATTCACCACCACAGTAACAAGTGCAGGAACACTCACTGCCTGGCTAACAAGTGCTACGTTTAGCCAGGGGGAGCAGTGAAAAGGAACTTGGCGGTCAGCACTGAGTTGGACAAAAGGTGAATGGAATATTGGACAAGAAGAAGTGGGTCACCCAAGGTGGTCTCCTTCAGGCTCATAAACCACACTTTCTCCTTCAGACCTCTCATGCAGAGGCAGTCAATTTGATAACAGGCAAAGTAACAGTCGGAGGAGAGGCCGTAAAGTGTTTCAAACTGCAGATATTGGCATCTGGAGAAAGTCTTTCCAGGGCTGTTGTGGCGAAGTCCTCGTCCAAATCACCAGCCACCAGAACTAACATGGCAAACAGTCATGTTTTACGACGTCTTTTGACCAGGCAGCTCTCATTTAAGTTTGTTTTGATAGACAAGGAATCTCTTGTGACAGCACTTTGCACACAGTCATTTACTTTACGCCCGCACAGAGATAAATTGCCACTGAGAAAAATACTGCCACTGTACAGTGGCTGAACTCTTGACAGCATAAACATGAGGGCACATTTTTATACATGGTCTAATTGTATGTTAGCTATAAATCATGATAGAGGGGAACACTTTCAAAACCCTGCGGCAGAAAAGTAACCTAATGATAGTAAAGCCATAAACCACAAATCTAATTTTTGTCACTGTGTTGTTATGGTGACATTCTTTCCTGTCTTTATTATTTACACACCTCCTTTATAAACCCTCTCTCCTTCTAGGATGCAGTGTTGTATAGCACAAACTACAAGTGTGTGACAATCCAGCTGCTTTTTCAATCTTAACTGAGAGTAAACAAGTGTTCCATCAGGATTATCACTCATTTGTACCGAGCGCTGAGGGTGTTTGGGGTGTTTTTGCAAATCATCTGAATGGTTCTTTTGTCCCAGAGGCAGACTGGGCAGGGTCAGAGGTCACCCAACTGCCTGCTCCGACAGTACCTCTGCTGTCTGCCTGGATATGTGCCAGCTAAATGCTGTCATGTTTGGACAATGGTCCAGCTTTCTGCTGACTGACTCATGACAGCTTCATCATGTTAGCCAATGATGTAATGCCTTGATCTTTGGGGATGAAGAAGGTCACTATACGACTTTGAATAATTTAATCTTAAAGAGCAACTATGTTGAAATTCTGTCATGATAACAGGCTCAGTCAGAGTGTAGAAATATGAAAGCAAAGTACAAAGAGCACAGATGAAAACCATACATCACCTCTCAGCTCTTTTTTTGGCCACAGTGAGTCCAGGTGTGTAGAATATAGAGACTACAGAGAATAATAATGGGAAAAAAGACTGGTGGTAAAACTGAAACAGGGCCTCGCTCTTTTTATATATTCCAGTTGTTATTACGCCGACAATGAGGTGATTTCTCTGTACCAGTGCAACTCTAGCTGCACAACAGACATTACAATTTATCACAATTTCCATCCTGCCATTTTAAAAAAACTGCTCGAAAAGTACTGATCTCTTCAGCACAGACTCTAGAGTGAGCTTGTT
Source organism: Rachycentron canadum (assembly GCA_038496675.1). Lineage (NCBI taxonomy): Eukaryota > Metazoa > Chordata > Actinopteri > Carangiformes > Rachycentridae > Rachycentron > Rachycentron canadum. Next base: position 19,610,600 of record CM076661.1, read on the forward strand.
CTTGACTGAACACACACTGAACCCAGGATTAAGTCCTCAATCTGAGCGTTTCCAGGTGTGAGAATGTACCTTCTTAAATCCCATTCAAAACAATGTAAATCAAACCTTTACGTCCCTCAAAGCCATTGCATGTTGCCCATGTATGGTGAAGCATGTCTGGGACTGTTATTGAAAAGTGTATCCAGTTCTAAACAGTGTAGTTTCAGGGTGACCCTCCTTACCCCCGTCCCACTCATATTGTCACGCCACACACATGGTCATATTGTCACAGTGTCTCCATGAAAACATCTGTGAATCATCTGTTGTGCTGAAGGAGGCCCCCTGTGAACAGGTGTGTGTCTGCATCCATGACCTTCTGGCCTTTTTCTTGACTCCTGACCTCTTGTTATGGGTGGGGAACTCTTCAAACCCAGTGGCACCACCGGACATAGACAGCACCTACTGAGCAGCCAAGGTCACTTTACTTTAGATTGAGATTGCCAGTTTATTTGTTGTTTGTCGCAGAAATTGCAGGTCCGCACTTCAAACAAACATGATTGATTAATTTGAATTAGCTGATGCTAGACTGTGACCGTGTCTGTGATGATTAGCTGGTGTTGTGAAGTTCGCAAAACACAGTTAGAATTATGGCTCTGTGCAATGCTGTGACAGCGAAGGCAACAACTGACCAAACCTTTGAAGCCACTGTGACTGGTCTATACTCTCTCAAAAGATTTTATCACAAACCAGAGGAAGTGGATGACCTAAAAATAGCCCACCAATTTTGCTCTCAAACCCTTTGGTCTGGCTTGACCATAATGGGTCCGACCAACCCAGCTAAAGCCTCAGTTTACTCTGAGCTTCACTGCTGAAAATAAATCAAACTTTTTTTTAATCCCTCTATTGCTCTCTGTTGGTGAATGTAATGCTTGGAATGATGACTGAGCTGGGTGTTGCACTGCAGAGAAACAATCTTATGAGCTCTCCAGAGATGACAGAATGATAACAAACATTTCCTGTTTATCTATACAGTAGGTCAGAACAGTCTGTCCTGAGCCGCTGCTCAATCCAGCACAAATCCAGTGGTTATCACGTCTTAATATTGTAGGAAACATGCACCATTTCCAAAAGTAAAAGGGGGAAAACAGCCAATTTAAGAACAACACAACCACCTTCAGCCATACCATGGATCAATCACCTCCGTGCACACACACACACATACATACACACACACACACACACACACGCCCCGTTTCAAAAACCACAGCAGCAAATACGAAGGATTCCTCCCACAACCATGTAACAAATTTGTGGAAAAAACATACCAGGCCAAATAAGAGTTGACCTTTGACCCAGCATCATCACTCACACACACGTGCCTTGTGTTCTAGCTAACCACACTGTTTGTCTGTTCAGCTGCCTCTTATTTTGGTGGGAAGAATCAGACATGCTACCACACTGATTTACTATCGCTCTAAGTTAAGCAGCCCTTTGCCACATCCTATTCTCCAGCATAGAGGGGCTCCCTAAAACTTATTCTGCGGTGGATTGTCACATGGATCATGCTGTTGTCCATAGGATCAACACATTTCTTGAAGTGGCTGAGAGGAACACACTGAGACAAAGGGTTTGTTGATATGCAGAGTTTCAGGGCTGGGTCAGGACTATACTTCTGTGCTTGAGGCTGATAAGCAACTCTTAGCCCAGTCTGCAGGAAGCTAAAAGCACATATGTACACAAACCAAGTGAGTGGAGATTAGCCCCAAGATAAATTGATAAGAACCCAATCTTAATTTGTCACATCATTCTTTCCCATCTATGTCACAGCGCACAGAGAGAATATCACAGCTGCTGAGTAATCTACCACTCTTCACATCTGCTCCTGTGTAACACTGTGCAAAGATGACTTACAGGATAATTCTGTTTTTGCACAACTTGGTAGTTTTGTAATTTTTCCCATTAGTAAAGTTATTTGCTGAACACAGTTGGGACAGATGGGAAATGAAATGTCATCCAGACAGGTTTTCAACAAACCTGCTAGTTATTAAAACTTATCTGGATGTGTAAATACAGAGGGACTGTTACTGTCTGTATTACTAGGCCTGTAGCATTAATCGAAACATAATTGTCATATTATATCAAAATATAATAGTCCATCCATCCAGCCATTATCTTTACCACTTAACTCTGCAGGGTCAGGGGGGCTGTAGCCAACCCAGCTGACACTGGGTGAGGGTGGGGTACATCCTGGACAGCTCACCAGTCCATCACAGGACTGACATATAGACAGACAACCATTCACACACACATTATTCCAATTAACCTAATCCTGCATGTTTTTGGACTGGGAGGCAGCTGAAGAACCTGGAGGGAACCCACACAGAAAAGCTCTAGGCCCCTTTTTCAAACCCAGAGCCTCTGAGGGGACAGCGCTGACCACTGCACCACCATGCCAAATATGGCCAAGTGCAATGTCCAAATCATAGGAGCTGTGCAAAAAAAAAAAAAAAAAAAAAAAGCATTATGGTGCAACTGGCCTGATTAGCAAATTATATTCTCCAGATGTAAAGGAATATGTTTGTTTGATGCAAGACTCAACAAAAAATCACATCATAGTCATTCAAATCTTTCTGTCAGTGAAAATAATATGCAAAAAGGATGAGTCCAACTGAAATCCCAGTCTGCCAAAATAATCACACTCCCCTTTACTCTTACCTCCAAATACAATTTTATTGTAATGGAGGGAAATTGTGGCTATGCAATAAGTAATTGTGATAAACTCTTTAAGTCTAATATGCATTGCGATGTGAATATTCTGATGTTTCTCTTTGGGTGTGTCTCAGTGCGTGAGTGAGTGGTGTGACTGTGGGGGCATACATCTACTCACTGGTGTGTGCACAAGAGGGACAATGTAAATACATATAGCACCATGCCGGGTGGAGGGTTGTTGTTTGGGCAGCAGAGGTGGAGGGGAGCTGAGGGCAGCCATTGTGTGCCGATTAGCTACAAGAGGGGTAAATGATGGGTGTTGATTAAAGCCAGCTGAGCCCGGGGCAGGCTCCTGGAGCGGCAGGCACACGCTCAGCCCCACGTGCCTCTGAAATCCATCTGGCCTCTCAGAGACACACACTGACAAGCTGGCCCTGAGTACTAGTTCATTTTCTGCTGATAACAGTGCACACAAACACTTATGAAATCAAGCAAACAAACAAAAAAAAACCAGCAATATTAGTGCTCATGAGATGAACTCTGACCAGTCAAAAACAAACTCAGGCATCGCTGGACTAATCAGTCTGATGATTTGATTTGTACACATCGATAGCGAGTTCCACTGGCAGAAGACAATAGATGAGTTTTTAAGTTCATTTGATTTTAGCTTTGAATGTTCTAGATGACCCAGACTGACTAGTGTAGTTTGGCATTTTTAAAGGAGCAGTGAGAAATCATGTCATTTTTTTATTTATATAGCACCAGTTCACAACACAAGTTATCTCAAGGCATTTTCCAAATGGAGCAGGTCTAGACCTGCTCAATATAAAATTGTTTAGAGACCCAACAGTTCACACCAACAGTTGGCCTTGCAGCCCTGTTTTGTACAATTTTTGGATAATTTTTCTCCACTGCACTTAACCACACAACCACTGCAGTACCCAATACATTTTACTGGTTTGTTAGTTGCCACTAAGGTTGCACAGTTAATTGAAATATAATCAAAATCACAATATGGCAAAGTGCAATATCCAAATTGAAGGAGTGGCAATTTTATTTATTTTTTTTAATCAAAGTAAAACGTGACAACATTGTTGTGCATTGTTAGCACAAAAAGTGTTTTGTTGTCCTCCAGATGTTATTATTAATAACACACTCAAACGTGATCAGACGACTTTGTATAAACCAACTCCAACCTTCAAGGGCCTCTTCATTTTTAGCTCTGCAGAAATCTGGTCCTCACAGCTATAACACAAGCGCACATTCTCAAACACACACATTTTAATGGTTGCCAATCAGGAGTACTGAGTGAGCACTGTATCCCCAGGGACGTTCTAACTGCAGTCATGTGTAGCATCCAGCATCGTCTAAGCCAAAGCTGCAGACATCACTTCGTCACTATATGCTATATTCATTTAAATGTAGTGCAGATGTTTCCTTAGCCATGCTTCAAAAATGCATAGCCCTGCAGAAATATGGGTGCAGGTTATGGGTGACGAAACGCTGTCACACAGCGAGCAGCTGTCCCATTTGATGGTCTAAACAGGACGAAAACCTGCTCAGAACAAAAAAAAAAAAAAAAAAAAAAAAAAACCTTGACCCCTGTAGTACAAATCTGGGTTAATCACATCTGCTCTGGCGGCGTACAATCAACACACATTGTTCCGATTACATGCTATTTAAGTTAAATGGTCAGGTTGGGCCTCGAATTGTTGTCCCATTGCACGCTGCAACAAAAATGTGGGTCAGCATTTTTTTCCCTGCAGCTTTTCCTCTCTCTGCATCTTAGTTTCCTTCGTAGAACAATGAGTCTGACTTTTTTTTCTTCCCCTCCTGAGACTGTAGGACTGTAGTGGGAACCAGCATTATTATGACCACAACGGTCACTGTGGTGCAGACCGGTTAACACGCCTGCCCTCTGAGATGCAGGGTGTGATATGAAAAGAACTCACTGACCTTGCTTCACAGCGTCATCTCCTCATGTTAAACACAGCCCAAAACAGCCGTTTCAATAATCATGAGCATCGATTGAGGCTGGGATGAAAGGAGCAGATCGATGGGAGAACAGGAGAAAGGGGCTCCACAGCATCTTGGTGCTCTTCCACTGTCAACAGCCTCCGATTTGAGTGGCACTGTCCCTCAGGGGAGCCAAAATGGCTTACTCAGCTTTGGCCTTGTGTTCTGGTTTTACTGGAGACAACTGTGCAAAAATGGAAGCCAAGCCAAGCTGGAGAGGTGTCAAGAAACGGTTCATCCAAACTTGAGCATCACAGCTAAAAATATGCCACAGAAGAAGATCTGACTATTTTGCATGTGGAGTTTTTGAGTAGAAGTGAAATGTAATGAAAAAAGGGAAGAGAAGAGAAGTCTGGGAAATGTACTGCACACCATTGACCAGTAGCCAAAAACACGAGACAGATTTATGATCAGCATCTGCTTTAATACTTTGTCAACTGTGTTCTGAGTAAGGTTGCGTGTACAAGTGTGTATTCAAATGTGCGCAACACACAAATGAATCACAGCAGGGCTTCTTTGCTCTCTTGTGTTTCATGGGTCAGGTCAGCAGGCCTCTGATCAGCAGACCACCTTTCCTCTTCCTCAGGCTCTCGGATGGAATGTCAGGAAGCTAAGGTAATGACGGGCAGTCACACACAGTGTGTGTGTTGTGTGCTGTAGGTGAGTGTGAGCATTTTTATATAGTGGAAGCTAAGGAACGTGTTCTCACTTAGCAGTGAATCTGTGAGACTTCAGATTTCTGCAGATGATGAATGGAAAATTCAGCCATTGTTGAGGAAATTCCATAGCATCACTGCCCCTTTTCCTCATTCTCCCCAACCTTTTTTCTTTCTTGCTTCCTTTCTTTTTCAAACCACTACTTGCAAAGGAAGTGCAGGATGCTCATTTTTGTTTATCTTTGGCTAAGAAGGTGGAAAATAGACCGGGCAGAAAAATAAGGCTTCCATTTGCTCATGTGGCTCCTGCTCCCTACTGAGGACGGCAGGAGCACCATCCAAGGGGTGAGAGATAAAGAATGCACAAGATTTCCTGCCTCGTGGTGCAGCGATCCCCAAACATCAACCAGGTTTATGTACTGCGGCTGGTCGCCAAGGCAACCTGGCAGCAAATCAGCGCGCTAGTGGTGATCCAAGAAAGGGAAGGAGTGACAGAAACAGAGACAGAGAGAAAGAGAGAGAGGCTGAGGCAGTTTTTGAAATATATTAAATGTTCTCATGCTTTTGTCTTTGAATTCAGAGCTGTGGACCAAAGGATGCTTTTATTCATAGCAATACCTTATTGATGGTTAGGTCAGTGCTTTGCCCTTTAATTGACTTAGCAGGAGGTCCAAAAGTATCCGCTTATCTATTCAAGTCTTTTTGGAAAATCTCATTTTCATCCTCATTGACTAATTGGATTTGAGTCATTACTCCAGTGATAATCTATCAAGGCCTTTAAGTTGATATCCACAGCTCAGCTTCTGTCTGTTCTCTTTATCTGTATCTTACGTCCATTTAACTTTCAGCACAACAGACAAATATCACGTCCCTATTTCTTTCATATTAAAGCAGACCTCTGTTTCATTGTAGCAGCCCTGATCACTCTAGCAGTTAATTGAGCATTTTAGGGATTTTGTTTGTCAGCGCAGTGGAGGGTGGTGAGGGGGGTGGGCAGACAAGGAGGTGTGTATGGGTTGATATAGCAACATTAATGTCTGCACCAAGGCTTCCAGTCTGTCTGCCTAATGCCTCTTTATCCACCCCCCCACCGCTAATGGCAATCCCAATAGATGTGGTCAAGGGCACAGTTGCAGTCTGGGACCCCCCCCAACTGATCAGAATGTCTTTCAGTCTCCTCACACTACATGGTGCAGCTAATCCCTCTAGTTGCTGCACAATATGACAGTAGGGGGTAAAGAAAGCAGGGTGACTTGTAATGATGGAGGAAGACTGGACTTGCACAGTTTCTGATGCATGATAGTGGGAGGTTCAGCCAAGGTGTTGAAGATAGAGAGAGAGAAAGAGAAAGAGAGAGAGAGGATGCCAGTTCCAACAGCCAGAGTGCACCTCCTCACTCCCCTGCTGACAGGTTGGACCTTTCAACACACACATGCACATGGATATTTTGCAGATCTTTCTCAGTCTGTATGTTTGTCACATTGACACATCTTCTTAAAAACTGTCTTGAAAAAGCTAAAGCTGGCCTCATCCTTTAACTCAAAACCTGTCACAGCTCCCACTGCCAACAGCGCATTAGTGGAGGGGAACACAGGACTACATAACCACATTAGCAAAGAACTTCAAGCATGGGAGTGAATGCACTCCAAATGACTAAATAGTCCATGGCACTATTGGAAGGAACTGCTCGGGTTTTCAAACCAATGTAATCTCACAACTGCACAAACGAGTTTGCCCTGACACAAAAATATAAACAACCCTTATAAACACAACACACGCAGATACAGACAATACCCAAAAATAACCTGCTCTCCATGGTTGCTAGGACATCGTCGGGTCATCTGAGTTTCCCCTGCTGGCTCCTGTCATTTGTTTACCCCTACACTTCCTGAATGCTGATGGCAGATAGTCCTCTGGTTTATACAAGTGGAGGGAGAAGAAAAACAGCACACTGCTCTGAGAGGCTGCTGTGTGATTCAAAGGAGGAAGAGGAGGAGGAGGAGGGGGGCTGTATTTTAGTAACCAAGGGAACAGCACTAAGGGAGTCACCTGATGTCCACATGTGATATTCACCACGAGGGAGTGATGGAGTGTATGTCAGAGGAGGATGACGACTGTTTTAACAGGCTTCCTTCCCACCTCCACAAAGAAAACCTAGAATCTACACGAGTACCTGTGTTTCACATCAGTATTGATCAAGGAGAGCAGATGAGAAAAGGCACGTTTTGACAGGCACACAGAAAACACCAAAGTTCGGGTTACTGTTACAGGTGAATGTAAAAATAACAGACGCAGAAGGGAGAAGAGATGGCCTGGTAATGCTTACAGATGGAGAACACCCACAGATGCTAAATCTGGAAAAGGGACACAGTTATAAGGCAGCACAAATAAACGCCTTGCCTTTCAACAGTCCATTTGAAGTTCACTGCCAGTGCAAACCTGTGCGAGATCAATCTGCCCCTCTGGAGGGATAAAAGCAAAAGGCCCCATTTCAACAAGCCTCTCCAGAGACAGACCCCTATTCATACGGCCTTTGAATGCTTTAGTTGTTGCCAACCACGCGGTTTGTCACTCGGTGAAAAGGAGTTTTTGAAAAGAACTTGCCAGGGATGAAGGATCTATGGCTCAGGTCCACTGTTCAGCTGGTGTTTGTCTGTTTAGTTACTTGATAGCAAAATGACAAAATCATTTGTCATTGTTCCTGGATCCTTAACTGCACTCACTCATCCATCTCACAGCTCAAACACAATGAGATGGCAGTTAGCTCAGATGATGCATTAGAGTCTGGGAGTGAGCCTGAAGAGCACAGTAAAAGTGCCTGTCACAGCTTTCTATTCTACTTACGAACTCTGAATAGCAGCCATAAAGTCATGACATGATTGCAAAAAAATGCATGAGAAGCTACAGATGCCAAATTTAGTAATCCAAAAGTCTTAGCAAGAATTATGACGGTGTTGATCTTATAAGATGTTTTACTGTTTGGTAATGGCCTTTGGTTTTTAGCAAAGCAAATTCACTAGGGATGTTTTCTCTGATACTGTATGTTTACACCATTTTTTGTTCTTTGGGTCATTTGGCTTCCAATCCCTTTTGATGTTATATAACATCATCATCTCCATTCAAAACTACACTCTGTAACACATAATGAAAAATTAAGACATTTTTAAAAATATAGTAAATATCAAAATCTCTCATGCACAAAATCATTCAGATCCTTCTTTCAGTAATTCATAGAAGCCCATTTGTCACCAATTTACATTTACTCATTTTATTATATCCAAAACCTACAAGCTGCAGCAGGAAGCCTTAGTTTAAGTATTAAGAACTACATCTATTTAATATGCAACAAAAGTGCATAGTAAGTGCAAGTTTGACATGCTAGGGTTTTAGGAGAGGAGGCGTTCTCAGTGGAGATGAGATTTTAACAGTTTCTTGATGAAAGAGAGGGATTCCCCTGCTGTGATAGAATTTGGTACCTTGTTCCACCATCAGGGAACCACAGACCAGAACAGTCTGGAGTATGACTGCCGTGTTTGCAGGGACAGCAGTACCAGAGGCTGTTCCTTGGAGGAACACAGTGGCCGAGAAGGAGCACAAGCCCGTATGATTGAGTTCAAGTAGATGGGTGCAGGCCCAAAAGCCACTCTGTGGAGAAGCATTATTGACTTGAATTAGATTTGAGTGCCTAAGGGTTACAGAGTAAGTGCTCTAGAAGATGGATTTGGGCAGTTTGTCCCAGTCTCCTGGCTCATCCACTCATGTACCATCAGATTGGTTCTGATCTGAGTCTGTAAAACCTTGCTCACTTAATGCTTCAGGTCATTGCCGTGCTAAAAAGTTAACCATCACCATAGTCTCAGGTCACATTCTCTCTGGAGCGGGTTTTCTCCAAGGACCTCTCTGTATTTGGCTGTATTCATTCTGCTCCTGATATGTAATTTCATAACATGATGCTGTCACACTAGTGCCTAGTGTTCGCCACACACAGTGTTTGGAGTTCTGCCCAAAGAGTTCAGTCTTTATCTCATGAGAGCAGAGAATCTTTTGATTCATGAGCTCAGAGTCATTTAAATGGTGTTTGGCAAACTCCAAACAGGAGTTATCATGCGCCTTTTACTCAAAGTGGATTCCATCTAACAGTATTATCCTGAAAGCCTGATTGATGGAGGGCTGCTGAGACCATTGAGGTATTGGTAACCTCTCTGATCAGGGGCCTTCATGCCCAGTCTAGAGAGAGTTCCTTGGACATTATGACTGACTGCAGTGTGAATTGTGGGATCTAATATAAACAGATGTGTACCTTTCTAAATGTTGTCCAATTGATTCAATTTTTCACAGGTGGACTGTCTCTAATCTCCAATTTCTAGACACATGTACAAACGTACAGTGCACTACAGTGGGCAACACTAAATAAACTGACTACTGAATAAAACACGTCACACTACTAAAGTGAATTACAGTTGTTTAAATTGAATTGAGGGTGGAGGTGGAAGGCCTTTTTCTGACAGCCTGCCTTATCTTTAGTTAAGGATGACACACAGTACAGGTCAGTAAAGAGTCAAACACAAGTGAGCCTTTGTGGAACTTAAAGTCTGAGTCAACATTACAACAGTAAAGTAAAGTGGTGTCACACACTGTACTGTAGGAATGGCACAAAACCTGTATTTCAGGGAAAGCCCATGGAACAAATGTGAAAATAAAACTGGACTAAATATGAAAATGGAAGTAAGTAAATCAACCCAATGGCAACTGAAAACTAGACAAAAACTAGAATTCACACCCCCATGTACAAAGCCACAAACTTTGTTTAATGAGGTAACTTCCTAAACCGAATGACATATACTGTTCTCAAACTAGTGCAAGTCTTATTAGCAAAACTGCAAACTCAAAGCACAACTCCAAACCATGTCACATCAAGATACATGTTTCATCCCCGTCTAATGAGAGTGGAGAGTGTTTTTTGCCAGGCCTCTTCATCAGTGCACAGAAAAACCAAAATGACCCGCACTCTGAAAAGACCAGCTGTGCCTAAATATTAAGGAAGAGGCTTTTTCATACAAACGTCTTGGACAAGTGGTTTGGGACACAGGGCAGAGGAATTCTACTACCACTAGGGGGTTGCAGGGAGAAGAAGGACTCAAGAGTGGTGGCGGCACTCAGCCTTTCTGAGCATGTAGGACCCCAAGGGAAAAGCCAGTCCAGAGAGCGGGGGACTCTCACGGACAGTTGAGAAATTTTCCCACAATCAAACACACAAACAGAGCCACACAGGGCAGCAAAAAGGACCCTAGTCCACCAAAGAGACAGAGGGAGGGAGCGAGGGAAAGAGGAGGTTTGATAGTTACAATAACACAGCCCAAAGAAATATATGCTATTCCATATCTCTTGTGAAGAGGCCCCTCATGGTGAATGCACTCTACAGACAAACACTGTTCTGTGAACTGGTCCAAGTGAGGACTCAACATTCTTCCAAGCATGTTTAACCTGTAGCTAACCTTTAGTACATTTTGGAAACCAAGAAGGCTGCTATGGGCCTCCACCACATCATTTGGCCAGACCCACACAGTTCATTGGTAAATGACCTCATTAAGGTAATCTGTTTTCAGCAGAATCCACCACTACAAATCCCATCTGTCACGCATTAAACGAGGTGTCAGGCCACTGAGGACATCTGGATTGTTGAGTGTTGAGGAGTTTAGGCTAATTTATGGAGGATTTGATCCTGGGAAACCAACAATGCAAGATAAAAACTCAAGGGTTGACAAACTAGGCCATGTGATTTGTCATCAGTGAGGACTAACTCTACTCAGTTTGCAAGCAAAGGAAATTCTCAAAGAGGAACGGGGGGAACTTTATCAAAACAAAGTTAGATGAATGTAGACTTAGATATCGAATGCCATTAACTACTTGACCTAACATGTCAAGATAATTAAATCTAAAGCACATAACAAAAAAGCTCTGTAAACAAAATTGATTTCCTAGAGGGCCAGCCAGGCAGTTGAATAAAGTTGCAGGTCAAAGGTCATCTTTGAACAGTTAACTATGTGTGAAGTCTACAAATCAGCTTCTTTACGCAATGCCTTATTACGGTTTTCATAATTTAGAGATGAGAAAAACGTAAAAAATCCAAACGTCTGGACACTTAAACCTTTGAGGATACACCTGGTTGATACAAAAGCAAAGCCCAACATCTGATGGCTTTGTATTTGGATTCTGCAGTGTCTGCAGTCAGGTATTCAATCATGTATCCCACTGTCTTTGGCCCAAGCCAAACTCACACAGTCTTTTGCCATGTGATTGATGTCCTTCTACTGGAAATCTTGAGGTTACATCTTGAGAAAATGTGGCATGCAAGCCTCCTTTTCGAGCGGGTCGGCAAAAGTCTTCAAACTTCCTTTTATAGAAGTAACCCCTGGAGCTGGATATCATAGCCATTATAAATAAGAAGCTGGAATGCAGAAGGGGAAAAAATAAACATCCAAGCTGCTGCGTTATCTACACCCAGCTGTGCAGTTTAGAGGCCAATCCTTGGAGATGATGTCACGCTGGCATTGTGTTACTGTTAAAATAGCGTTCCTATAATTTGTGTGAACAGTAATTCATTCAAGGGAAGGCAAGCAAACTCTAGTAAATTAAGCCCTCGAATTAAGGTCACATAACATTCACCGAAATTGTTGAATTGAATGCTAACTGTCCCGTGTCAAAAGTATCAGTGAATTAATTGTAAACACAACTGGCCCAGTGTAACTGCAGGCATCTCTATGAAATGATGTGATGATGATAATGTACGAATGAATGAATGTATGAATGAATCTATGATGTCCACTTGGTGGCATAAACAAGCCACAAGGTCCAACCAGAACATCTAAGAAATTGAATGAAATTTTTTAAGGGTGCCTATGAGTAGACCTCAATGTGTATTTATGATGTGAGTATTGCCGTAGACCAAGGACCACTGAAGGAACATCTCCAGGTTTAGCTTTTCAACATCAACTCAGAGGCAAGTGAATGCGAGATGCAGAGGTGAGGGGAAACACGCAGCCGAGAGAATACAGGGGACTGACGCACTGGAGATTTGATAAACGATTCCATATGTGCGCTGGATCCCAAGTGAAAGAGCTGCTTTGTGCTCAGCGAGGTAGCACGCGCACAGGTCCCGAGTTCCGAGACTAAGAGGTTTGGTTGCCCGAGTCTCAACCCTCCATCCTGCAGCCTATTTTGACGGGAGCTAATTGCCTGTGACTACATGGAGACAAGGGACCGAAACAACCATTGTATTGAGTTATATGTCTGGGGGGGTGAAGAGAGGGTAGAGTGAAGAATCCCGAGATTGGGAAGAAGCAGGGAGAGGTGGGGGGTTAGAGGGAGCTGTCAGGAAGTGAAGACATATTAGGATATTCTCAACCTCCATTACCCCCCAATGCTTCCCCTGTAATAGGGAAATAAGTCATTGAGACATTAAAGAGATAATTTTTTGTGAGTATCTGCTCCCTGTGTGTTGAGCACTGATGTGATTGAAAAGCCAAAATCAACCACCCATCATGCACAGTTCAGCAAAACACCACCTTTACAGTGTCTACAAGATCCCTTCCATAGAATCTGAATAATCCATGAAACAGACACTTTAATTGCCTCTTAATTTATACAAGTGATGGAAACACGCAGGTCTAATCAGGTAGTCAAGGCACCAAGCTACTGTTTCCAACAACACACAGTGACATGAAGGTCCAAAAGCCCAACTAACAATGATACACTACGCAGAGCTACAAAAACAGAACTTGAGGTGTCTATTCTATAACAAAGTACCCAGGGTTTATTTGATTTTAATTAACCACATGATTGTGTAACTTTTTTTTTTTTGAGTGAGTGAGTGGGTGTGTGGTGAGACCGAGGGGAAATTGGACTATAGGGACAGATTGAGGAGGAGGAAAAAGGAGGGGTGGTGAAAGAATGCAAAGTGTCCTGCACTGTTTTGTTTAATAGATCCCATTGGAAAAGGAAGTTTCCTCCTTTAAGGAAGAGGTATGACACATGACCCATTGATGTTGGTTTTTCCTGTCAATTAGGGTGGATAAATTCATAGTTACAGCACAACCACCAGACTGATGGTGCGTGTACTTAGAGGGTGTATTCACATCAGGAAGCTTCATCTATGCTCTTTCTTTTCCCCCTGCATTACAGTTCGAATTGGGCTCAGAGAGAAACCAAAATATAGGTGACCTGCAACTCTGTGCTGTTCACAAACACATCCCATGTAGACTAATGGAGCAATGTAGTTGCTGCTACATCTTTGCTAAGTGTTGCTTACACTCGATGTACTAACTGAGACACAGTGCGCAGAACAGAAAGTAAGTAAATCACGGAGATATTCAGATTACAGTGATGAGGTGCCAGCACATGTAAATTAAGATCATATCACAGACTTCTTCATGGGTAAAGCCTATGCCGATCTGATGCAAATGATTTCTAGCCTACCCGGACATTCCTGCCACGCTGCACTTCCTCTCCAACTCAGGGTCCTCACAGCAGAGAGAACCCTCACTTTCTGTATGAGTGAAACAGACCAGAGCCTGTTGCAAGGCCTGCACACTGATCCTCTGTGGCCAGGACCTGTTCTACAAAAATGAATCTCAGGCAACTACTTCAAGTGCCTAAACCTCTAGTATTTAATCTAGTATATCATCCAAGTTATTTAAGTGGTTGAGCACTGGATGTGCTCCTCACTAACCTTCTAGTTTTTAGGGTGCTTCTGTGCTCATTCATGTACAAACTGTGCTTCTTTGTGGATTTCAGGGTCTGACAGCTAGCAGTAAATATACCAATCATGTTACATTATATGAGGCCCGTTTTAAGAAGCACCCCTCTTTTCAAAAATTTGGCACTGCACACACACACCAAGCAAGCATAATTCATGGAGTAAAAATACAGTTACCTCCTGCTACAAAAACAAATGTGTAAACCGCACAAGTTTCACTTTTTTGACATGTGCTCATAAATGATAGTGCTGCTAAAGTGCGAGGGGTGGGATGACCACTTGTGACTGAGGTCTGAGGCAACACTGCGTCTGGTATAGGATTAAACCCTCAGAGCTAATTACTCACAGATTCCTTCACTCTGCACCAGAAACTCTGCACAGATACAGTAAGCCAGCATGCCGTCTGCCTATCCACTGCACAAAGAGGGGGTTGGGCTGCTGCCATGAGGGTTCATGCATGTGCTGTGGACAGTGCGTTTGTGATGAGTTAAGAGTAAGGAAGAAGAAGAAAATCCAGTAGCTGGAAAATAACATAAGATTTATTTGGCCAGACTGGGGCAAAGTCATTGACTTGTGGAAGTGTGATGATCACTTTCTATTGGATATTATTTTATTAAAAGTCACATTTGAACCACTTACTACGTATATCTGCCTCCACCGAATCAGTAAATCAGGTGACGACATGCATTTAGGATAAAGGCTGCACAGAAGATGAGCTCCCTGCAGCAGGCACATGCCTCTGGCCTACCTCAGCTCCCGCCTTATCCTGCCCGCCACAGCAGATTCTCACCTTACGGCCCCAGCAGGCAGGAGCAACTGCCAACCAAAACACCTGGCCTTGGTGGAAGTGAGTAAACCTCCACCTCAATGGCCGGTCGGGCAGGAACAATGGCCATGTCTTTCCCCTGCTGGCACCCCCTCCCTGTGGCAGGGGAGCTTAGACTGGGCACACACTAAACCATGTGTGTCCACTCTGATACCTGGTAATACACACACAGCCACCCTTAGCTGAGCAAGGCTTTCAGTCATCCTTCCACCCACAGACACACGCAACAAGCACACAACCAAAGACCTTCCGCTCAGTCAGCAGGGCCGCGGCCAGAAGCAGAACACCTCAGCCCAGTGGCCTTGTTACTTTTGGATATAAAACCTATTTTTCTTCCCTCACTCCCCTCTGAAAACACACAGGTAGCTGGATTATGCACTACAATCAAAACAGTGGACCTAAAAATACTCCGGCCAAATTGCTGGAGCAGCTGCTCTGGTCAGACTTGAGAGTAAACAGACAAATATCCCTGTTTTATATTTATGAATTTACATGCTTGTAGCTGAGTCTGTGAAAATGCTTAAAGCGTATTAAAAGCTCAGTGGACTTCAGCTCTGCTTAGAGATATATGGCCAGCTATAGTGCAGGGCTTTTCAATAAATCCATCCAACGCTGATGTCCATTAACACAAGTCTGGGGTTCAGTGGGCAGCTTATTGATGCATGTAAAGTATGTGCATTACACATTGTTCAAGATTCCTCCAGCATGGACGAATCCTGCAAACCACTTACTCCCAATGGGTTTGCATGATTAAAACGTCATTTCTATGTCATAATCCACTCCAATCCTTTCACCCATAATCATCAGTTTTATTTATCTTTTTCTCTTTTTCTTATTTCTCTGAACTGCTGCAAAACAGTTATGAATCACTGTGGCTTCAGTTAATGCTCTCAAGCAGCACGGTCCTGCTTGGGTAGGAGGAATGTAGCAGATGCTAAGTACTCCTTAAGCAAAGCTGTGTGAGTGAGGAGGAAGAACAGGAGGAGGAGGAGGAGGAGGGGATGATTTTGTGCTTCGCATGGTGCTGTGCTTGTAAAGCCTCAACAACTGGCCAAGAGGACCCAATGCTGCATCGCTGCCAGATGTTCAGTTGGATTAAATAGCTCTTGATGCCTTCCCATCCCATAAACGGGCCTGGCTGCGTGGGTTTTAAGAGGTATGGATGCCCTCAAGAGTGCAAGCATTTACCTTAATTCTAATGATTTAAACAAGAAAATGCAGAATATTACGTTTTTTATTTGGAACAAAGCAATTTGGAAATCGGTGTGAGACTCTTGAGTAAAAATCTCAGCTGGCACTAAGCGACACTGTCCGGATTCTTCTCTGATATTCAGACAGAGACATGTGTTTTGTGTTACAGAGAGAAGTATTGTGACATACTGATGTCTGCATGTAAAACACAACCTGAAAAGTTGCTCTGGCCAAATCCAGCTCAAGAGAGCAGGAATTCTTGCAGTGGGTAGAAATGAGTTATCAATGCTGCACGTTTAAATAACAATAAGAAGAATAATAATGCAAATATTACAATAATAAACAAAAAATATTATGTACAATTGATATTAATTCCATATCCTAGCTCATTTTCAAGCTTCCCAGCATGTTGGCATTTTCCTCAGCAGTAGCTCTTTCAGATAGGAACAAAATGAACAAATAAACCACTTCATTTGCACAAAACTTTACGGTATTTAAAAGGTGAGACTACAGAGCTTGGCTTGTTTGGAACAGACTGCCGATTTCCCCCCCTTGCAGCGCACAGAGCAGCGGAGGTGGCGCAGCGCCCTCTTTGGACGCAGGCGCCGCTCGGCGCAGTCAAAGCGCAGCCGCCCAGCGTCGAGGTCAAACGCGTCGCGCACCATGTGAACGCGGTCCATCATCGGAAAACACACCGTTCCGGACTGATAAATGAAGCCCAGCGGCCCAACAGCCGGACACTACTGTCATCTAATCTGCAAAGACAGCCGGACAGATGGAGGCGCGCCGACATGCGCAAACTGCACAGAAACGACCCGATATGCATCTAATGGCGGCAATAACGCCATATATTTGAAGGGAAACGGGCGATATGAAGCCATTTATCATTTCCCCTTTAATATCCAAGCAATCCGCGGACTGTCAGCCTTCAAACCAGGTGCTGGATCTGAATTGGCATGTTTAGGCGGAAAGCAGCAGCCGCACAAATCACGCTTCGGTCTAAACCACAGCAGCGGCGCTTGAATCTTATCTTAATAGAAAAGTCTCCACAGCAGCTGATGCTGACGGTCATCCATCACGATGGGCCCAGACTTCAGTCTGATAAGGTCCAGCCGACGGCTCCCTCCGCATCCATGGCTGCCGAGGGGAAAAGCGGCTGAGCACCATCACAAGGCGCCGCTCACTTCAGATTGATCCGCGGAACAAACTGTCAACTTACCTTCCAGCGTCGCTGCGGAGAAACAGTCAGTGCGCGTTAGGAATAAGAATAAGAATAATAATAGTAATAATCCCGTGTCACTGTCACCAGGTCGGTGTGAGCAGAGAGCAGCGTGAGGGAGCTGCACGAACAGAGAGCTGCCCCGCGACGCCCGCACGAGCCCGTTCATTCAGCTGAGTGATAGTGGAGAGTAAAGGAACTGACATGTCGGTCAAAACAGCAGCACCACGCCTCCCCTCTTAAAGCCGCCGCGCGCTGCCCCCCCCCCCCCCCCACACACACACACACACACACACATACACACACCCTCCACCCGCGCATGCGCGCTGGAGGCGACGCGAACGCAATCCGAATCGCAGCGCACAGTGACACAGTCCCACTTCACCTCATCGATCGCGAGTGACCCTGCCCGTGTTCTCATTGCGACCAGTGAAATAATAATCCAGCGGGTGAGAGCTCCCCGGAGGACAACTGTTGTTGTGCAATGCATTTCTGCAGCAATATCAAAACCTGTTTGTCATGTGATTATCACAAATCCTACTAGAGCCATAAAGAGGTGGTGTAATTAGTCTGTCTACAAACAGAAACACGCTACAGATTTCCTGTTTGCGTCTGAAACAAGGTAAAGTTTCCCAAACATAAAGCGAAGGTCTGGCTGCCCCAGCTGCTAAGCGTTTAATCCTCTGAAATATGAAGAAACAGTATGACGGGCTGTGTTTTGATCTCCTCACAGCCCATAATCCTTCATTAATTGCAAATTCTGGGCATCCACTTTGACCTGGGCTCAAGCATGGACACCAATACTAATTCCATGTGTTTAAGAATGAAACAAACCCTGCTGTGATGTTGTGGGCATGAGTGTGTGAGATAATTCCTCAGCAAGAAATCGGTTTCGCTGAAAGGTCAGTAAACAGGACCGAGTGTTGCAGGAGTGAATTGGTTGGCCTGGACTGAACTCTCCACAATCTGTGATTTGTACCCATGAAATGCAAAATCATCCACAGTGTGGGGACCGCCTGGCTGACTGTAACTCTGACTGACGTCTGTCAGGCCGTGGAGGAATGTGTTCACAGTCTGGCAGGTCACCGAGGCATAGCCAGAGCAATGGTTTCTGTCGACAGATGAAGATGATGACTTCATAATTTACTTTAACTACAAGTCACAACAACTTAAATTAGCAACAGAACTCTTTTTACAGAATTGGTTAAAGGGTCACTTCGACAATTTTTACACACTTACTCAGGAAACAGCTGGAAACGGACTGCACTGCATTTACTGCACCTATCGACCGCTCAAAGTGCTTTACACTGCAATCCACATTCAAAAACGTACATTCATACATCACATCCAAACACTGATGGAACAGCTATCAGTAATCTGGAGTTCAGTATCTTACCCAGAGATACTTTGGGTACCGCTCTACGTCTTGAACCACAGCCACCCAACATCTATAACGTCCTCTGTGGCTTTGGAGGATGCTTTTGTTGCACTGTGAGATCCAGCTTTTTTGGAGCTCGTTTCATACAAAGGGACTAAATGTCAGACCTCTGTAAGATCTGACCCCTGCGATGGCAGGTAATTAAGATCCATAGCTATTTAATTATGGACTAAAGGAGAAATTGACATATTGATATTGAGTACATAATAACAATTACTGCTAGTAGTACATAGAGCAACAAAGTCCTCATTAGAAGCAGGGCGATGGGGTTGATGGTGTGTCAGTGTCAGTGCAAAATTAACCACATGCATATTACTTTTAATGTTTACAGGGCCTGTTGAAAAGTCATTTAACCTCAGTCTCTCCCACATCATGTTTGATCATTCTTTCCCAAATATATAAAGTATTTATGCTGGAGTCCTCCAGTTTTATGGAAGTTCAATACTAAATGAATGGAAGAAGCCTTTAAAAAAGGCACGTGGATAAAGGAGAGTCTTCAGTGTCTTCAGACTAATGATGGAGATGCTGTTTTATTTGACTAGCACTGAGAAACTGAGAGCACAGAGCAAGCAGAAAAAGGTGCAGAGAGCAATACTTCCTTGGCTTCTTTTGAAGTCATCAAAATACCAGTTTAAAAAAGTAAAGTGTTCATGGAAACAAATTTAGGAACATTAATTTTAGATGTTGTCACATATTTGTTTATAAGGTGACAAAACAAAAGCAGAAACACTGCTGCTACCTGCATTGTTTGCCTTAGTGCTAATTAAATTCCTTCATGTTATTAGTCCAAAAAAGTGTGTGTGTGTGTGTGTGTGTATATATATATATATAAGCATATTTCTTCATTTCACTTAATTTTAAAAGTCATTTTATCTTCATTTTTCTTAAAAATCCAGAATAGTTTCTCTATAAAAAAAGACACTAGTTTCAGTATTCGGTGACATTCGAGTGGTTTCACTTTCTTATGAATGTTTCAGCTGTAAGTGTCAAAGTTTGAAGATGGCGTGTGCGTGTGTGTCTTTCATGAGTAGACAGAGTGGAGCTGTTCAGTAGCATGGTGGCTTGGCCTGTCAAAGCAAGGATGACATTATCCAGAGGAAACCAGTGATTCAGCCCCTGGGAGAAAACCGAGAAGGAGGCCTCGATTAATCTCTTCAATTTGGCAAAACTGGGGGGAGGTCAAATCTATAACCCAGAGCAGATAGTATATCATAGGGGAGTTAGGTTTTGTCAGATAATGATACTCAGTCAGTAACTTTAACCTGGGTATTTTAGCCTGACCCCCAAAACTCAGCCATTGAATTAGAGTTGGTGAAATGTGGACATATGCTATATGGTGCCAGGAGACAGTTCAGACATACCTTAACCATTCTGTTGTTTGGAGGGACAAATCCAGGGACAAACTGTATGACATATAATATTATACAAATAACCCGCGGTGAACAGTGTCTTTAGGCATGCTACACAATAAGTATTTCTCCAGTGAGTGTGGATATCTGTCCAGGTTTTACACTGACCTCAGAGAGACTAGTGGGAAACAGGCAGAGAAAGAAAATCACTGGACAAGTACTTTTGGATTTTTAAAACAATTTCTAAGACATGAGGAGTCCTGGAATTTAAGATCTTGAAAGGGCCACTCCTGAGACTGCTGAAATGTCCAGGCAGACGAATGAAGCATGCTTCAAAACATTTAAATAATTTTAAACTATATATATATATCCTCCATGTTGCTGCTTAGGTCTGACACAGAAAGCCAAAAGTAACAGATGTGGTTACAGGAGGACTCTCAGAGTGTCTATCAGACAGGAGCCAGGTTGTTTGTAGGCAGCTGACAGGGCTGCACATGTGAAAATATCCAGTCAACACCTCAGGATCTCAGGGGTGTCTGGGAGAAGAGAAATGGAGCTAACTGAATTTGCACATGTCCATTTAGTACACACATACACACAGATGAACAAATGCTTTTGTGTACTGTGAAACTTGAAACACATGATCCATGCAGCTCCGCCAATTTCACACACAAAGATCAGTTTATATGTCACAAAGTTGTGTCAAACCTTCTGTTCCTCTGAAGGGAGTTTGAGAAAATAGCTGATGATGTCATGGGGTTTGCTGCCTTTGAAGGCCGGTGGCGTTACAGTGGCGCGACTAGATGTCCCGTTTCGAAGGCTTCTACAGAAATATGGCCTCCTTTTCCTGGGCAGCGAAAGCTCCAATGAGTGGATCCTTCACGGTCCAACATATCCCATATTCACTGCGTGGCAGTAATGAAAATAACATGGCACCTAATAATGCCAACAGAGAGCCTGAAGATTACACTTTTAAACAAAATTATTGGGTTTCAACTTCGTCGAACAGTTAAGAGTACAAAAAACGAAGGACCTTGAAACCTCTTGTTATAAAAAAACAAAAAAAGTTACATGTTTTCAAGGTTGCTAGGTGACAGGAGCAGTGCTTTGCGATACAACGGTAAGGGCACAGCTGGTGAGGCAAAGCGGAAATCCTCCGTAGGCCAGATCATCTCATTTTGGTTCGGCCTTTGACAAGGCCACACCTTCGTAAACCACAG
The DNA here is from genome assembly GCA_038496675.1 of Rachycentron canadum. NCBI lineage: Eukaryota > Metazoa > Chordata > Actinopteri > Carangiformes > Rachycentridae > Rachycentron > Rachycentron canadum. Next base: position 19,631,958 of record CM076661.1, read on the forward strand.
CCTCCAAAAGGATGCTTTTATTTTGACCATTTCATCCTATTTTAACAATCTTAAAAAATCATGGGTTTCCCAAAAAAAGGCTCTCAGACATTTAGCTCCCTGACAGTTGTGTGAAAAAGGACAAAAAAACAGCAGCATTACTTACAAAGTGTTGGTAATTTAAGCTTTACAAAGCTCTGGAGGTGAAATTGTACATGATCTTGTTAATATTTATCTGGATCAAAGTAAAAGAACATTTCCGTTCACGTTAGAGGTTGCATCTGAATGATACGAATGCTCTCCAGATGTAGGATTACGATCTACCACCTGGGATGAAATGCCTTGGTGCCCTTGACCCAAGGCACTTACTTCAAATTGTCTGAGTAACAAGCCAGCTGAATAAATGACTGAAACGCTCAATGCAAATGGTGAAAATTGTTCTGGTAAGTGTGTCCATTCAGCCATGTGAGTGATGATGAAAAATACAAGGGAGGTGCAGTGAGGGGGATGAATCCATGCGAACAAATGATAAATTAGTACCTGAAGCTGAATATTCCCTTGTTTATTCACAGCTTGCTGAAGAGGTTTGCTCAGGATATAACCTAAAGTTCAAAAGCAAAGGGATACACCACAGCAATAGATCACCCCAGAATGTATAATGAAATGCATGTTGGCAACAAATATAAAACTTAGTCACAAGCTTCTTCTGCTAAACATGTATCTGGTATTAGTTATTTCTGAATGCTTATCAGATGATACTGAAATTCAGACTGAAAGCAAAACCAAAACTGAAAGCAATCCACGTCACTTCAGACAAAATCTTTTTACTTGGTGAAATTTTAAACCACTTAAATCATCAGCCTGTTTTGGTCAGGGCCGTGGACAAGATTTAAGAAATCTATAGGTCAAAGGCTAATGTTTCAAAAAACACCCCAACCACTCTCAGGAAATAAAAACATTCACAACTTCAACATAGCTTACTTGCCACAGGTGGGCTGAAACGCCTTAATGCAAAAGTATAAACCCAGGTTAAAGACCACCACTTACTGTTGCCCTCCAAAGGCACAGGCCAAAAGGTTACGTTTTGGCAGGGAAAGTGGCCCAAAGTGGGTCACTGCCTTTCAGGCAGGTGCCACTCTTTTACTTTCCCTGACATGAAACTATTTGAGTTTGAACAAGAATTTGCTGGAAAAGAGAGCTTGGTTCTCAGTGAAACATCCCTGTAAAAGGAATCAAAACATCACATAAACATACAGGACACATGAAGTGTAGCTATATATACTTTAGATACAGACTTAATGAATCCTTAAATTTACATACCAGACATCATACAAGTGCAAGTTTTTTACATAGTAGCATAGTAGTTTTTTTGGTCCCAAAGAGAAAGAGGCATGGAGGGCCATTGGAAGAGCTGCAGCACCTCACTCTGAAAAGGGAAACCATGGTCTCTTCATGGAACCTGGGAAATGGAGTTTGCCAGTGAATGTCTGGTGACCAGGTGGTCTTGAATTATAGGGCCCAATCAGGCTCAACCCAGAACAGAACATGGAGCTGAATGCTGCCCTGTGGCGGTCGGGTGGGGACCTTGCTGATTCCTAGTTGTAGTGATGTGCTGCTCTTGGACTTCCTCTGGAGGTTTTCTGTGCATGCACAAATAGGAGGAGAGTCCAGTGTAGATTCACAGCTCCCTGGTGGGATTGCTTATTCCATCTGACCTGGAATGCCTTGGGGTCCTCCAGGAGGAGCTGGAAAACTTTACTGGGGAGAGAGAGGGATGTCTAGAACACCCTGCTTGGGCTGCTGCCTGGACGAGTGGAAGAAAATGGATAGACAAATAGATGCATGGATAGATGGATGGATTATTATACATTTGCAAGCTAGTGCTGGTGATTTTATGTTTTTGAATGCAGAGGACAGGTGCAAACTGAATATTATCATAGTACAAGAACATATTTTTATATTTTATCTTTAGATTCATATTTTTTATCTAATACTTTGCACATAATCTCATTGTCTATTCTTTGCTGAGTTCTATACTTGGGGAGCAGCCTCATTTCTTCCTGTGGATTAATAAAGCATTCTGAATCTGATTCTGATAGCTGAAAACCACCCTCACCTTAATTTACAGAGGGCACCCTGTTTGTCCTCACCTGACATGCTCTGAACAGTTGACCTGGTTATGCTGTCTAACACAACACAGAGACTTTCTATTGTCCACTAAACTGCATGCTCTGCTGCTTTTTGTCTATTCCCCACTGACACATAATATCTATTTCCTCACCCACTCCCACCCACTGCTCCTGTCTCTGATGAAGGTTGAACGACAGAAGGAGAAAGTGCAGCTAAATTACCCCTTAAAAATGTCTACATTAGTTTTCATGCTGAAAGTATACACAGTCATTTGTATGTGTTATCCCCCCCGTCCTTATGCATTCATGGGTGTGGCTTCCACTCCTCTGGTCACCTCACCTCTCACACCTTTGACTCAGCATTGAAGCAGCAGCATGTAAGCCCTAGTTCTTCACTTCAAGTAACTTGTGTTGTGGTTTACCTGGTTAATCCTGTGTCTGCCTGTGCTTCAGATTGCCATCTCTGGACTTCCTGGTTCGACTGCCACACTTCACCTTCATCTGTGTGGCTGCAGCTTGGACCTCAACTGCTTCCATGCCGTTTCCTGCCCTGGATCAACTGCCCTCGCCACCATCTGCACCTCTGCACCATCTTGAACTAAATTACCAAATCTTATAATAAACTCCTACTGTTTGAACTTTTACTCTTCCTCTGTCTCTGACTTCTACATTTGAGACCACAACTTTAAAAACCTAGACGTTCCCATTCATTTCATGGCTGTCCTCAAAGCCTCAGTCTAAGTTCCACAGCAGTGGAGCTAATATCTCCTCTGTTTATGCTCAAACAGATTGTGTGAGAGAGAGCATGAGCAAAACCATTACAAGGACATTGATGTTGGCAGACATTGATTTCCAGCAACAGCCAGAGAAGAAATGGAATTTGTTTCGCCCTCTGGCCAACTGAAAAACAAAACCAAAATAAAGCAGCATCCTCACACAGTCTGCTCCAATCTCCTCACTGTGGCCTACTTGATAGTGACACATTCCTAGTAATCAATACACAAACCCATTGTTGCTATGGAAATATCCTCAATGAACTGTCCCTGTTTCTATTTCTGCTACAGTTGCTAAATGATAATGTGAGACATGACATCTGCTGCAGTCACACTGTTTGCATTTATGGCATTGTGTAACCCAGTGGTCAACAATGCATAGCTGGAATATTTTTTTACCAAAACAACGCAGCAAATCTGACTTTAACAAAATCTGAAATCTTTAGTGATGCGAGCATGTATTGGCTTTGTCTGGTGTGACACGTCATGGGGTTGGCCATGGGTAACAGTGACATAACACAGCTTATTGTGTGAGGAATGGCATGTAACAACAGTAGCCCACTGCACAGTCCTGAATAGGACTTCAAAGGCAGCCGAGTTCAGCACTGCAAGGTATTTCATTGTAACTCTACCGCTCTGCGGAGGAGAGGAATTTGGATGCCAGAATCCTCCATGGCAGCAGGAATTGGTGAACGTACAGGGACTCTCATGTCAAATTCCCACTCAGACCATTACAGTCAGCTCGAAAGCATTCCCGTTCTTACATAACGCTGTATGTGTGCTGAACCATCACCTGGGCTTGGCTTGTGTGGGGAAGTGAAATTGGACAGAAAGTTGCTGGCTCTGGTTGGTCATGGCTCGGAAAAAGGTGAAGAAAATGGATTAAATGGAGAAATTCTGCCAGTGTTTCCAATGCCTTACAGTTCTTTTAGCTAATACGTCATTTCAGCTACAAATATTCCTTTAGTGCTCTTTCAACCCTTACTCATTTCATATCCATTTATTTTCTTTCCTTTTCTTTACCCCCCATCTTTCTTCTCCTGGTGCTTGACAAGAACAAAAGTTCAGGCGGAAATTCCAAAATAACTTTACTTTGATTTTATTATACACACACTCTCCCTGTCTCTCTCCTGTGCTCAGTGTTCTTGCCTTTCCTATCTGCCTGAGAGTTGAGAAGCAAAGATGTGGGCTCTGTCAAACCCTAGTTTGTTCTATTTATACTGTGCATTTACAGTGGTTAGCTCTGCGTTCAGAGCTCCAAGCCTTGGAGGGAGGGACTAATCCACCTACTTTCCCCACCGCCAAGCACCGCCAGGCCAGCAGGACCGCCCCGCCCAGCCCTGTCCCTGCCCACTGTCCAAGCTCCTGACCACATGCAGCTGGGCTTGAGTGATGGAGTGGATGGAATGAATGGGCAGGAAGGAGGGAGAGTCACTAGACAAGCATGCACAGTTTGAAGTGTATGAAAAGCTATAGGACAAACAGCAAACCCCGGTGTGTGGTAATTTCCTTCATAGCTATACTTGTAAGCAAATTACTGCTTTGCGTGTAAATTGAGAAACATCTTTTCAAAAACAAATTTCCAGAAAAATTTACAAAAATATCTGATGAGACTTAAGAAAAGTATTTAGTAGTCATTTACACAGATTGCTCAAGACGAATTCCAAGGGTCTAAAGAGTCAGTATCTTAGTGCTGCATTCAATGAACACTTCTGACATAATGTCCTTTATGCAAAGATGGCCTAAAAATTCTCCATTAAAAAAAAGAAAGTGCCGATTGCAGGAGTTGCCATAAAAGGTAAAGGCATGTATCAGATTTTCCAGGCAAATGGATTTTTTGTACATGCCAGGAATATTTTAAGAACCACTTTGATAAGTATTTATTGAGCTGTTGTCGGGGGCCATCAAAAACAGTTATGTGATAACATAATATTCACAGACAGGAGGAAATATAATTCAAGATAATCCTCAAGATGAAATATGTTTTACTCTAAATATTAGAGTTGTTGTAGAGCAAAGATACTGGATGAAGCTGGATGTTAAAATGTCTAACATTAACATTTTAATATTTCATAATATTGTGGCATTTAAATAGTTAAATCTTTCTTGGTGACAAACAGTTGATTCGCAGAGGCGATGGCCTCTCTCCTGACCGGATTGCATTTTACATTCAGTTTGCCACTTGGAAAGAGTTCATAATATTCTGCTCGCAGAATATAATTTACAGCACAGAGCAAAAAGTTCCTAAACAAATCAATCGGCATATACAGGTTTCCTCAACTGCTCAGAGAAACAAACACGCTGACAGACCTAAAAATGCTAAATGTCACCCTGTCCGTGACTTCTTGCTCATCTCTGACTCCATCCCACAATATTGCTGGTCTTTGAGTCTTGGAGATTCATATACAGTATTTCAGGAATGCAGACTGAAGTCTGATATGCTTGGGCCTAGCAAGCATAACAGAGGGCAGAAGCCTCAGAGAATAACACATAACCAAAGCCCTAAAGAATTCCCTTGGACACAGCTACTAACCAGAAAACTGTGCACTGGAGGGGAAGACAGGAGAGCTGCTGAAACCCCAGACTTAAATAGCATGGACTCTACTGCGAGGGACTGCCTGACAAAGACACTAAGCACTATGGTTTGTGCTGGTTCTGGACAGAAATTGCACTGTATACTATTATATTTTAGCATCACACACTCACATGCAAATGCACGTATTATGCACACAGTCAGTTTGAAGGATGTTGTAAGTCAAACGCAGCTAAGACTTATTTTGTCATTAAACCTCAATATTTTGTAACAACAATGAATCACATTAATAAGTCTAATATGAGAGGAGCCACTGATGGTGAGTCACACAGCAGTTCCCCTAGTTCTATGTTGCTTTTTAGTGTCTTTCAGCTTATGGTTTTGGACCACTCCCACCGCTCTCATAAATGTTGTCAGCAGACAAAGCCCAATAACCCGACTGTAGTCTACCTGCCCCTCACTGTACAGCAGACAGACAACATTAGCAACCAGCTAGTGCTACAAGAGTGCTAGCTGCTAAAGAGCTAACCATCTAATGTACATTAGATGAAAGCCAAAAGAGATCTAAAGGGAGATTGATATAGTTGAAATAAATGTGTCAGTCTGCCTGACGCCCATCTCCAAATAAATACTAATAAATACATAAATACAAATAAATACTAAAGTCCACCTGCTCTGTTGCACTAAGGTGACCAAAGAAAAAGTCACCACAACTGTATGGGTTAATTTAATATATGTTTTTAACACACTGAACATTTTTGTTGGTGATTCCCCCAACAAATATTGTCATCATCATGAGAGAGTATCTTCTCCTATATTCTCCTTTTATTTTATCGACTACTTCCCAAATCATTTTATAGCATAGAATCTTGTAAGTTAAAGTAAGGTTGTATATACTTCTTGGTCTCTGCCTCGGTCTTTACACGAGTACTAAGTGTTCAGTAGTAGTTTTATACATGATACTACAGTTACGTTATCAAAATACAGTATGTAAATGCAAATTCAATGCATGCTACTTCTGCTAAACTTGTATTGCTGTAAGACCAGTGGAAAGTTAAAAATACATCTACACATGTAAGCGTGCACAGACTGACCCCCTCTCACCACAGCTACTGTAATAGAATATAACTCTGTTACCATTATTTCTTCTTTGACTCAAATTTTCAGCCACTTTGTAAATGCTTTTCCCCAGGCTGACTCAGTTAAGCTGTGCAGGTTTAGTGTACACAGATGATACGGAGGCCACAAGATAGTCAGAGCTCAATATAATTGAAAGTGGCGATAAGGTGACAATAGATCTGTCATGACCTGGTTCTAAGTTAGGGAACAAAGAATGGGGCAAGTAAAAATATATTATTTACAAAAAAATAATGCAACTAATTCAAGAAACAAAGGAAAGCCATGAGGTGTGGTCATTGGTTCATTAATAGTGGTGTTGGTGCATGTGTGAAGTATGTGTGTTAGGAGATGTTGCTGCATAACCATAAGTCTAAAAATATATTAAGGAGCCAAGAGAGACAGAGCCTGAAGATGCAGCCTCTGTGTGGAAGTAGGACCCATTAAAAGAAATCAATGGGAAAATGGTTTTACTTCTCACTCGGTTTATTACCTCAGTAAACATTTTCCTAATGAGCTTATGGTCTCAGTCTCTAGTTTAAAATCTTCTTTAATACAACATGATGTTCATTTTTTAAATTATGGTCCCAATTAGAGGAAAACAGACCATAAAACAGGGGATGAATTGGGGCGTGGCTACTGTGTGATTGACAGACTGAACCACACAATCAGGATAGAGTGCAGAGCAGGTCAGATCCACCCCTCACTCCTCCTCAGCTCCACCTTCTCCTCCAAATATGGTTTCTTCTGGTTTCAAAAAGATGCCAACGACCATATTACAAATTGGAGGCTTCCACAAACCAACGCATAATGGCACAGAGGGTTGACACTTGGGCAGAAGCACTGGGTCCTACTTCCAACTATTGAACAGGTGTCTGCCCTCAGATACTTGCTGCACAATAAAAAAAAAAAAAAAAAGAAGAATAAACTGCCCAGAAAACAAAGTTTAAGAACCTAAAGACAGGTCAGGGGACCATCACAGCATCTTTTTGAAGACTCCCATGTCCACTGTAAAATATATGATCTTCTATTCATCACTGTATATCATGTATGCGTGATGACACTTGCATAAGCAAGGTAGCAGCAGAAGCTTGTCTCTAACACTTTTGGCATTTTACCACTAAGCCTCTGTGGCCACCCTCATACAGAGCTGGGACAATACACACTCACACACACCCACACACACACACACACATACGCAGTCATAGAGCAACACATCATCCTATGGAATCTATCTAACCTCAACCACTAAGCCACTGAGAGGCAGCCACTTAACTGAAGCATCATCTTACCCCGGTCTGTAATGATGGCCTGGCCAAATCAAAACCACTCTATTTAAAAGCAACGCCAGGACGCCTTCATGAGGGAATGATTAGCCGGGAGCTGAGGAAGGTACAGTGTTTACAGCTCAGAGGAACGGGGGTGTGCACTCACAACTGATGTTCCCATTTACAGTTCAGACCCACACGTACATACAAGTGATCACACACAGAGATGCTGAGAAACAAATACTCCCACAACTTCTTGTGTACTGCTTGTGCTTGGTTGTCAGGCTACTGTTGGAGCTGTAAGTAAGCAATGGCAATTACTGTTCCTGTCTCATCCACTGCTGTGCATTTATCTAATGAAACTACATTTTCTAAGGACTGTAACTGTAATAAACAACTCTACCACTTCCCCAAAAAGTAGTAGTTCAAGGCTACACAAGGCTTTTTAACATGTTGTAGTGACTGGGTGATATGATGGCAATGTATATGACATCTAGTTCAAGGTTGTTTGTATAGCTGCTGAAACAACTTCAACTCCATCTGTCTTTTCTGTTTGGGTCTTTTTTAGTTTGTCCCCACATCACACTCTGGTACAATGCAACACATTTGATCTCGCTGTAATAAAATATGCATTGAAGTGGGTACCAGGCCATCATGCAAACATCCAAACAAAATCACAACCACTAACCAAACCAAACAGTCTGTCAGGAGAGTACATGCATGCACTCCCAGCCTGGCTGAAATCCTCTGACGCTGTGCACACCTTTTTGACTAACTGCCAAGCCAGTGCTGGAGACAAAGATGTTGAGCTCTGGCAAAGATGACTGAAAAAACTGGTTTTTGACTTTGCTGCTGGAGCACAAGTTGTTTTGCCTTTAAGGCTCTGCAAGTTTTGAAATTTGCTTAGTTGAAGCAAGTAGTCTGAACCTTTATCTGTTTCAAAACAACTTTACTGTACCTCACTGCTTTCAGAATTGATGAAGCATGCATTTGTGTGAGTGTCTGCGTGCTTGCACACATGCATGCACTTGTCAGCAAGTATAGTCATCATCCACAAGACAATTCTGTTGTGACACATACATATTTTTTATTATCACCTGATCTTCCTGTGAACCCAACATAAAGAGGAAAAAATGTCAGAAGTATCGGTTATTACTGACAGGGACCTAAGAAATTACTCTTAATTCTTTCACTTTGACAAAGGAAGGAATAAACAGTGGTTTGCATGCAGGCAAAACTTTGAGCTGTTTAAGTTGTTTGTCATTTATGTGTTGAGAGTAAAAATGTCTTGCATCTAGATCTAAAGACCATTTCCATGTGTCGGACTCATGCAGTACAGCCGCTTTCCTTGTTTGGGTGAAACCACAACTATGTCAGTTAAAGCTAAAGACAACACATGGACCAAAACAGGAAATTAAAAAAAGAGTTCACAGCTCCCAAATAAGCCCAGTCCAGCCCTGGGTTGGTGTTTACTGCATGCACTTTTCTGTCAAGGAAACAGATTTAACTACACTGTATAATTGTTTTGTAGAAAGTGGACGTGGCTGCTTCCCTCTTGGCATTCATGGACACTTTTTAAAAAAAAAAAAAAAAGACTGAAGCAAAAGCTTGTACTTGTGATACAGTCTACATGTTTGGGAATGATTCCTGTTGGTATTGGTTGTTGTGGACTTCATGGGAAAAAAATACATAATTTTTTTCCATTGTAAAGACTGAGGAAGGAAATAGGTAGGCAAACAGGATTCCTGCAAACATCTTGTCATGTACCATAGAAAAATGCCTTGTAGATAAAAGAAGATCACAATCAAATAATTTCAGGAGCTATGAGGGGAAAATATTTCATATCATCATCATAGGGGTCTCCATGAAACTATATTTACATTTCATACTGTGGAGCTGACAGATCTGTTATATATCTGATATAAGATTTCGGGAACCATACAATATAACTCTTGTCAGTATTTAATGATGGCACCTCCAGCTTCTGAGGACTTGCATAAACACTGAGTAGGTCCACTAAAGAACTAGCTGTTCAGATTTTGGCTAAAATCTGTTTCATATTTTTTTAAAAAAGAAGATACTGGACAAAGGTTATGGCATGAGTAGTGAATACAACTAATAACTAATAACCAAACTGTAAGAAGTGAAATTTACATGTCTTCTTTGAGAGTGAAAGCATCAGTCTACAGAGACATGCTCATAGCCTGTATTCAGAGACTGAGCCTTAAAACCAGCCATCAGGAACTTTATGATGTCACAACGAAGCAGTCACTACCCACAAACATGAGACCAGAGACCCTGAGTCTCTTCTCTGATTGGCTGACTGACCTGCGTTTACTAAAGCTCCAGAGAGAAGCCTGAGAGAGGCGATTTAAAACTACACTGAGACGGTTTTGGGTTCTTAAAACCACAAATATATCTTCTAATGGATATGATTAACACTTCAAAAAAATGTGTAATATATATATATATATATA